>CM038681.1:639527965-639912089 GCA_021605205.1 Aegilops longissima | reverse complement strand
TCATGCCATGATTGGGCATAGCATGAGGATCAAAATCACGAAACGCTCATGACCGCACCGGCCATATGATCAGTGCATCAATGGTTCTCACTTTCAGTGGAATTTCATTAAATTTTGTACATATCAAAATAATTGCCTTCCTGTTTTAGTGCTTCAAACTTGGGATTTAACAAAAAAAAAGAAGAGACTGATTAATAGTCAATTGATAAAATCGATTAATCATCCAATTTTTGATTAATCTCTAATTCTCAGCCGACCAAGACGCTAATGATAAGCAATATCCGTTTCGACCTCTTCCATCAAGTGTTTTGCAGTCTACATGCATCATATTGCATGAACATAATGGTACTATATAAACACTTTAGCATTGCCTCCATGGCATGTTTCCAACCATCCAAAGGTGTTGTGCTTCTGCATCATGTAGTTACACATGGCTAATAATACGGACGCGGAGGAATTGATCCCGGGCATCAGTGATCCCGGATGAACAGTAAAATCCAAAAAAATAGTAAAAAAATTCAAAAAAATCTGAACTTTTTTGTCAAGAAACTTTGATGTTTTTTCTACATGCGTGCCAATTTTCGTGATGAAATGGCATTTGTGGAGGTGTCAGCAAAAAAAACAAAATCATGCTCCAAAAAAACTGTTTTTGGAAGCATTTTGGAGCATCGATTTTGCTTTTTTTTTGCTCAGACCTGCATGAATGTCATTTTGTCATGAAAATTGGTACGCATGTGAAAAATATATCAATGTTTGTTACCAAAAAAAATCAGATTTTTTTGAACTTTTTAAATATATTTTTTGTTTGTACTGTAGCAAAGGGTGCCTGTGAGCTCGAGCTCACAATAGCACTTTCGTAATAATACAATAATCTACCATCAATCTTTGCAATCTACAATAATCTTACTGTGTACGTCTAGGCTAGAATCAATGTAGACTGTAAAATATATTTTTGGTGTTGCGTTGGCAGGGTTTTAAACACAAAACCTTCTGATTGTATTAAGTTTCATGCATTATCCAGTTACTCCAAAATTCTGAGCTGACGGGAGGAATAGAAAATATGTCTCAACAATCGTTTCACTCCATCAAAATAATAACTTATCGACATCGAGCTACTTACATTAGGGAGGAATAACATGAAGATGATTGAACTTCCAAATACTAGGTTGTGTGAACAATAACACTCTATGTTGTTACAAGAGACATGTGAGAGAAAGAACAATAGTATTCGGTGTCGTGACTCCTTATCTTCATTGCACTCCTATCAAGATCCTTAGCTATTCTCGGACTGTTGAGACATCTTAGATTAGAGCCCTTTGGGCACGCTTCATCTTTGCAAACTCAACCAGCCTATCGACTTTTGGCAGAACAACCTTGGCAGGTTCCATTTCGCCAAAGCGCTCCATCCATGCCAGCAGAAGCGGAGTCTTGGTGGCGTGTAGAAGCTCCACACCACAAAGCGCCTTGGTTCCTTGCATCCATGCAACCATACCACCCAACACAACATCAACATATCCGACGTTGTCTCCTCCAAAGAACGGCTTCCCCTTGGAGCATTCCCTCAAGGCCCCCTCTAGCATATCCACCGCCGCTAGCGTTTGCTTTGTCCCTTCATCTTTCTCCTTGTCTGTCTTGCCCACAAACATCTTCCACCATGGCACGACTAGCTGAAAATCCATATGCATACATACAAACATATGCATAAACAATATATATTACGTAGTGTATCGACAAACTAATAAAACTCGGACGTGCACCAGTAATGATAAATGATGAACCTTGTTGTCAATGTAGGTGGCCCAGAATCGAGCCCTAGCACGTTGGTAGGGGTCGGCGGGGGAGGAGGGAGGGTCCTATCCCATGGTAGACCTCATCGATGTACTCCAAGATAGCAAGCGACTCGCAGATGGGCATACCATTGTGGATGAGCACGGGCACCTTCTTGTTCACAGGGTTTGACGCGAGGAGAAGGTCACTCTTATTTGCAAGGTCCTCTTCCTGGTACTCGTAGCTCAGGCCCTTGAAGTTGAGCGCCAGCCTCACTCGCATCGCGAAAGGGCCCCTCCATGTCCCTAGGAGCTTTAGCTCATGCTCGTCTCCAGAGGCGGACCACGAAAAATTTATAAGGTGGGGCGAAGTCTCACTAAGATTTTCTTTTGATGCGAATCAAAGGAGTCAATACATATTAACAATGCACACGAGAAATGAATAACAAAATACAATGAAAATGTAGAAATGTTTCAATAGGAAAACAATCTAAAACATACCGATAATGAAGCTTATAATGGCGTCCAGAAGACCCGGGCAATGGAAGTGCCCTACCCTTCTTCTGAAAATCTTCCTTAATTTTAGCAAGAGCAATACTTTTGAAGATCTATCACTCAATGTAACACATCTTGTTTAATTTACCCAAGCGGACATGATAAATATACCTCTTCCTCCTCTTTCCTTTGCATTTGCTGGTCCTTTCCCCTTGTTTTCCATCTTATGGACAAAAGTCACAGAACTACGCCGTTTGGGCATCTTATTAGCTTGTACCTATAATCATCTAAAAACAAAAACTTGTGCGTACACTAGCATGTATGAAAAATATAATTGTATAAACAAAATGGCAGTGGCTGCAAATAGTTCAGAGCAGAGGAGTGGTTCAGAGTTTCGGACCCTAGGAAATTACCAGGAAAATCCCCAACTGCCGTCGCCCGCTGGAGCCGCCGCTTGCTGCTGCCGCCCTATAAGCCCCCAGCCAGCCGCCGCCGTCTGGCCGTCGGCTGCCCCGTGGTCGGTCGCCCGCGGCCATCCTCGTCCTCATGGCATGGCCAGCCGTCGCCGCCGCGCTAGCTGCTTAGGGTTGCGTCTCAGCTGGGCGTCGTGTCTCTCGTGCGTGGGCGCTGGATCGATCTCGACCGGTTGTTACTGGCCCAAGTGCCCAACAGTTGGATGCGTCGCGTCGGCCCACCAGGCCAAGCTGGCCAGCACTGGGTGTGGTCGAATGAGTCAAGCAATTCATTCAAGTACGGATCGATAGATGCATATGTATATAATTATTTTTGCCCAAAAGTAAGGTATGGCGGCTGCCATACCCTGCCCACCGGAGAGGTCCGCCAGTGCTCGTCTCCCCCTGCTGCCACTTGTTGCTACGCTAGCTCAAATAAATAACCGATGATTAGCGCAAAAACAAAATTAAAACAAATCGATGCAACATCCATAAATTCTCAATGAAAAGAAAATATGTACGAAGTTTGAACCAAACTATACTGTACATACCATGCCGCCGGCTGCCGTGTAGGGATTATTGATGGAGGACGATCTTACCAAGAGCTTACGGTTCACTGTCGTCGAGGAAAATACGAAGCGTGCCCTTTAAGGTCGTCCGGCTGTTACCGGCGGACGCGTGCTTGCCGCCGACAGGACGACCTGAGAATTAGGCAATGCAAGCCCAGGGAGCGCCATGGCGCATGTACGTGGATGCGCACATAGATTTGAGCTCGTATCTAACCGTGCTTGTGTGGTCGGTTCCCGACCCAGGAAGATAGGGTTTAGGGTAATGGATAAGTAGGACCGTTATATAGACGCATGTACGGTTGATAGGCGAGGGTAATGGATAGCTGTCCAATGTTTCTTCTCTTGGAATAGTCTCTCCTGTTGTGTCAGTTTCCAACTACAGTCCTGTCTCATCCTTGCTGTGTCGCCTGGTGTATTTTGCACTCCCAACCATGCACTGAAAACCACTGGAGTACAAATAATCCCATGTCTCCACTGAACCGCACTACATCACGGATCATTTCTACCCAGCTCCTGGTAGGGAATTAACTGCACTATGATTTCTTTACCGGATCAGAGTTCTCTCCTCTACTTTCATACAACAACAGATCCAAGTGTGAATTTTTTTTGAACAAGTTGGGAAAACAACAGAAGACACGCCCAAAAGCCAAAAACAAGTCAATACAAGACACCTCACACGAGGAATCAACTGTTAGAGCATCTGCAACAGGCACCAAAAAAATGGGCCGCGTGCTAAAATCCTGGTTTTTTGGGCGCCAGACAGCTCCAACAGAAGCTGTAAAACAGTGCGCGCGTAAAAAAGGGTTGGGCGCGCTGAAAACGCTATCAAAAGGTGCAAATGCGAGGCGCCGGATTGCGCGCGCTTCACAATTTACGCTGCTTGTTCTTTTGGGCGCATGTTTTTTGGCATCTGCTAAAGCAATGTTGGGTCCGACGCACTAAAATTACTATAGTGGCGTGCTAAAACTATTTTAGGGCGTGAAATTTTTATGCACCTGTTGGAGATGCTCTTAGGAGGCGCACCGAGCTGGCGACGGTCGACCACCTGAAGAGCATCCATCATGCCGCCTAATCGGTCCATGTCCCACTCCTGCATATCGGATTCCACTGTTGCAAAAATGCCAAGAATAAACACAGAGTTTGAAGCATGCCGTAAGAAGACCCTCGCTATCACGAAAATTGATCGGCGCGGACGAGCTCGCGCGCTATCGGTATCTCGAGTCGTTCGTTTCCCCTGAGATGCGTCGTTTTCGTGGTGGGGCCGCGTGCTGTTAAGGTGAGTAAATGTTTGTACGTGACGGTCACGGGACGGAGTGGTAGACGGTGTTGGGTCCGGCGTTAGAATGTTATTGACGGTGATTTTGTGACGGGTCGTTTGTTTCCCGTTCTGTACATGTATGTACCGCACCAAGTGGAGTGGTCGCGATGGGCGGCCCATCTCCGGCCCAACCTATGCAATTAGCCCAGCCCACCTTGTGATTCTAACCTAGGTCACGGGCACTTGTTTGTTTGTCCCACATGCTATCCCCAAATCGAGAGAAGGAGGAAGCCTAGCCGCTCCGCCGCTGCAGTGTTTTGTTTTAGTTCGCCACAAATTCCAGCAAAGAGAACAGTTAGGTCGGATAGATGGCAGATCCAGGTGCTGATCCAGCTGTTCTGCCGATCGTCCCTTGCCCGGACTGTGGCAGGAACGTGGTCACATATGTAGCGCGGCGCGGGCAGAACGCCGGCCTGAGATTCTACAAGTGCCGGAATCACAACGTAAGCTCGGTCTATTGGATTTGGTTTTCGCAGATTGTTTTCGATGTTTCTTCTTGCTTAGGTTCTGAAGAACATATGCTTTTCCTCGTGAATCTCTGGCAGCCATCGGGCGGTGGATGCGATTTTTACAGATGGGAGGAAGCCTACGCGGCGTATCTTGCCACAGCACATCCAGTGGGGCAAATCGGTGCTGGTCAGATGCAGGGCGGGCAGGCGGCTGGAGCTCAAGCTGTGCAGGCGTATCTTGCAATTTTCGTTTTGGACAGATATTCTTGCTCGATAACATTGAGCTTGGGTTGTTCAACATGCCACACACTGTATTCCCGCGCGTACAACGATTTGAACAGAAAATACTCAGTCAGATGATAATAATGGCGTATGGCACGAAGCAGGGAAAGTTGTCTTATGTACCTGCAGGGGTATGGTTTTTATTTTTATGGGCCAAGATTTATTCAGGGGAAGTTATTCCTGGATAAGCCGTGACTATTTGACTCATGGTTTTATTTACATTTCACCTCCATTTTCTAAGCAGTTGCGCCCGGCGGACCTAGTTTGCTATACGCGGCCGGATGTGAGGAGCAAAGGCTTCATTGATGCAGATGTAATGTCAGCCTCAGGGAGATACCCAAATGTTGAGGAGTCTGTAAAGATGAAACAGCGGACTGCCGAATTGGTTGTACCTGCAACAACGGCACGGGCAGACTCACTAGGTGATGCGAGGTCGGCGTATTATTCTCTTGGTCCGAGGGATTTTGCAAATCATCTTCGATGGACTTGCCACGGCGATCCGGTATGTTTTGTTTTGTGTTGAGAGTTGCCGATGTGATGGTTGGGAGGGGGGTTTTGGGGGGTTGGGGGTCTGGTGGGGTCGTCATTGTTGATGTTGCCTTTATACTTTATCGATGATCTTTGTGTGGATGACTGCTGAGTGGATGAGTGCATGCTTGCTATGTTTCTGAAATAGAGTGCAATTTTCAGGTTCTCGAGGAGCTGAGCCTGATGCTGAAACAACAGAATGCAAAGTGCACGCTGAGCATGTCGCTGCTGCGGAACAGGATGCAGGCCGACATGCTTAGTTTTGCTGATAGAATTGTATCACTTGTTCGTGATCGATGCAGATGTTGTGAGAAGCGTGGAAGGTCAAAGTGTATTTCCCTTAACTGTTCCGGCAAGTCATCCGAAGGTATAATTTTTTAAATGAATTCGAGTCAAGCTTGTTGAAAATTACCAGAGCGCACGCTGTTCGTTTGTATGATGATGTAGTGTCACCATTTCGCGTTGTTTTGCCTTTTGGATGGTGCAGATGCTCAGGGCATAGAGCAGAAGGCGTTACGGATGGTTGCTCGTCGTCTCGAGATGTCTGATGAGGAAGGTACTATAGCTGTGCTAATGTCATGGACCTCACACTAGATTGGATATATGGTAATTCAATTTTGGTGTAGTAGGTGGTAGTGGAAGCAAGCATGGTTGTCAACAAAAAGTTATAAAGAAGATACGGGTTGGTAGCGAAGAAGCGGGAGGTGAGCAGAGCATGTTATATCCTGTGTGCTTCTGTACGTACGTAATGATATGTCTATGTGTAGTTTGTCCTGTTTTTGAAGTTTGGTCTGACATTTGCTAACATGGCGGTGTCATGCTTGCGACAGTTTTGAAGATGGGCTCCCCAGAGCACCTAGACGCCGAAATTGTGTATGATAATCCAGTGGTTCAGAACCAAGTCATGGAAGAAAGGAACTCAACACTAGATATAATTGGACTATATGCGCAGGTAATTGTTGATACGGTTCGTAGTCCGTATGACACTGATGAACAAGAGCCGAATGTAGTCTATTTTGGGAATATGGAAGCCACGTTGCCCAAAAGAAAGTATTCGATGTCTGCAAGTTTTGCACGCAACCCATGGATAAGTGGGTGTCTACCACAACCTCCGCCAATCTCTCTGGTGAACAAGTTCAGCACGTGGATTACCAGGGACAATGATTGTGACTTCGACAGGTAAGAATAGTTGGTAGAAACAGATATGGTGGATAAATTTGTTATAAGGTATGGAGACTTTACCGGCCAGCTGAAGAAGTGTTTCAGCGCATGCATTTGCATGTGGAGACTCCATAGGGTGCTGTGCCTGCAAGGCTGTACTAGGAAACCAAAGTTAGAGATTGTACACAGGATAGCCGACTTTCAGCAACGGGAGCAAGACAAGACGTACGGGTTATGAATGTTGGACTAGAAAGATGAGCAGCATTCCCAGTGAACGATCGCTCCCCTCTTCGTGCTTCTGCTAAGGCTTGTTGTTGAGGAAGACTCGGTGAAGGCATATATTGTCGTCCTGGTACACCTACGAAAATTAAAGCTTTGGCGTCAGAAGAAGATCCTTACATGAGAAAGAGCAAATTAGTTTGGTATGGGAACACACGTACCCTGGGTAACTACTAGCGCTGTAGATGTGCAATCCAGAGGGCTGCGGTTTAGATGCACAGCACGTGTGTTAAGGCGAGCTTTTTCTGCAACAGCAAGTCGGTTCATGAACTCTTTGTACATGGCAGAGGCGACTGAAGATAGTTCGCTGGAAATACGGTTAACAAGGCTGCTGCAACGTTCTTGGTGTTGTGATGTCAGGATTTGACCAGGAGGCGTGTGATTGCCAGCGAATTGAATTGCGGTTTTTCTGATCTGATTGCAGACCACAGAGCTGATGAACTGATTAGCAGTAGACTGGACAGTGTGCATTGAAATCATGCTCGCCTGTAGTAGGATCAGATGTATATAACATCTAGTCTCCGACAGTGCCCCTTCATCTTTGGTCTGCATATTTTTTTGACACCTATAATGTTAGTCATGTATATTTTGCATCACAATGAAACAAACTCGTGGAAAAAAGATAGCACAAACTGTCACCTTGAATCTGTGTTTTGGATCCCTTGCTAGAATAAATATTTCTCTTAGGATTTCTGTTGAGTATGCAGATATACGCGGCCAAACATTTGGCGTCATGGTAGTTTGAAAATCCATCCACTCAGCAAAGAACACCTGAAAGAACGAGGACAAGAAACAGAGCATCAGCTTTTTGGCAATCATAGACAAGGATGAAAAAGGACAAACGCTTTTTGCATTAGCCATGCACGAACGTAGAGCGATTCCATACCTGAAGAACCAGTTGGAATCCTCCCATGAGGCAGACACCTATGTCGTCCTTGTGGTGATGCTGCACACGTTTTGCGTTTAGCATGATGTTGTCAACGATGAACTTTCCCCAGTTGAATGATCCGATAATATCTGGATTTTTGACGCAATGCAGTATTTCATCTGGGACATACGTAGAGTTGGCCTGAGGTGCAACCATCGTGGCACATGCCAGCAGCGTGTACCCCACGTTGGCTGCATCCAAGTCTTTTTTATCTTCGGAACGCGGATCTATGACTCTAACCACCGAAAAAACGTCGGTAACCTTGATTTTCCCCCCAAGTGAACTATCCAAACCTAACAGCTTCCGCACGGCCTGTCGTTCTGATCTAAAATCCAGGTTCTCTACACCTATGGGGATGGTTGTAGACCCTGATTTAATCCCGGTAAGATACTCTATAGTTCGGTCATCTAGGACCCTAAACTCCCCATCTGGAAACTTGAGGACCCTTTTTTCTGTGTCGACGCGCATGAGGAGAGTCCAGTACATTTTATTATCCTCACCACAGGCACTGCGGACTGTCAACAGGGATCCCAAGCCGGTTTTTGTCACCTGAGGGTAAAGCATCGGTGACAGGGAGCTCAGGTAAGAAGCAGTGTAGCCGCATCGTACCGACGGAATCTCGTTGGGACCGGATCCTTCCAACCCGGTTGGTTTGTGAGGGCCGCTGCCCTTCCTCCTCGGCGCCGGCCCGACGTCTTCAGCCGGCCCATCTGGATCTGCTTCGAAGTTGTTCGCTTCTTCGAGGGGAGCCATGGTACGTGCGCAGGGTGGAAGAGCTAAGCGTTGCATTAAAACATGGAACCACAGATCGAATGAGAAGGTAGATCAGATGCAGATTTTGGATGAGCATGCAACAGTGAAAAGTGCGCAAGACACAGATGAGAACAATGGAAAGGCAGGCAGCTACCTCATCGCCTGCACGGGGGTGCAGTTTTCCGAATCGGATGTCGTCGCGGAGTCGATCTCAGTCCCGGCGGAGGAAAGAGGAGCGCAGAGGAAACACCGAGGAGCTCTTAGGAGCACTTGGGGAAGAAGGAACAGCAAGTGGACTGAAGCAGAGCAACTCTGTTAGGATGCAGTAGATAAGGTAGGAGACGGCAGTGGAAGCACGAGTTGCTGTACCATGGCTCAGAGTTGTTTTGGGCCCAGTCACAGTGAGCGATCGTTCGCGCGTTCCCACGGGGTGCGATGTCTTTGAATGCGTTTTTCCTAATTTGTATCGACGGCGCGCGGTGCAGCCAGCGGTAGAAACAGGAAAGATTGGCACGTGGCTAGCCATCCCTGAGCAGAAGCTGGTGTGCTGGACACGAGTTGCGAGCGAACGCCGCACACCGGGATTCCAGTTGTGGGTTGGTCAGCTTCAATAATGCCAATCGCTCCACAGGAGAGGATCGCTCCAGGTACTGTAGCAGCAGTGCAGCATGGTGGGTTCGGTCGGATTTGTCAGTCACAGGTTCTCGTTGGATTTCTCGGTCCCCAACGTGTCTGTATGCTGCATCCACACATGCATAGACTCTTCTACAGCCGGGGGTGCCATTAGGACACGCGATTAAGACACGACGCTCGTGGTGGGTGGGGGGGGGGGGCGTGGGGGTGGCTAGTGTGCTTCCACTTTTGGCATCATCGTGTCACAATCCACGTGGGTTTTTGCAAAAAAATCATCTCTGTCCATTTTGATATCATTGACAGCACTACATCGCACACTTAAAATAAATAGTGTGTAAATAGTACCCACGCAAACTGTAACACAACGTCATTTAGAGGCAATTATAAAGTCAAACGTATATACTGACAGACAAATACACATGGAGAAAAGAGAAGTCACTACTCGAAGCCCAAGCAAGTCATTTAATTCATTTTGTCCAAAGCGGAACATAACTTTATTATTGCACCTGATCCAACACCTGCATCGACCCAACTAATTATCCACCGGACGGATTTTTTTTCATTGCTACATCAAAGAGAAATCCACTAGTACTTGAGCACACTATGGAGGCTGCATTCTCGATGACGCGCCAATAACTTCCCCTCACTAACACTAATGACGGCACTAACGACTGCATGAAGTTTTCTTATTCAGCAAGCCTTGCGCGCTTGGATGGGTTGGCGTCGTCGTTGATGTCCGTGCTTGATTGACGGACGCAGTTGGTGGATGATCCGCAACAGCTGCCCGTGTAAGTGCAGTTGTCTCCGCCAGACAAGATCTGCTCTTCTGGATCATGAGTGGCCACCTCTTCCAGGACCACAAGCCGGGACTGCACTTCAGGTTCTTCTTCGGCATCTCCATCTTCGACTCGTTCACCTTCAGCTCTGGCGTGAACTGAAGCCTGCACACATATGTTGACGCAGTTAGATCTGCAGGCGTAACACGAATGCAAAAGTACCAAATGAAATATTCATGTCAGGAGCTCGGAAAGGGGCAAGATCAGAATCTGCAAACTGATTAGGCGAAATCGTACCTCAATCGACGCTGTATTGTGGGAGAACCCTCCACCATCCGCAGACCCGTCTGACCGTTGATCAAGCTTGCTTGCGGCGGCTACTGCATCGGAAGGAGAGCTTGAAGAAACATGCGTAAGAGAGCATCTGCCCGACACCCTTGCAGACATCTATGCTGTAGCACAGTCAGTTCTCCCTCTTCTCTTTTTTTTGATGTGAGATAGGTCAGCGAGGATGAGAAGGATGGAAGATTAGAACAGGCGCTTCAACAGCGTAGGAGTGGCAAGCTTTAAGTAGAGCTCATTGCAATGAGCGCGCCCATGTAGTTTAAAATTCAAACTTGGGTCGTTCCCGCTCACTGCATACACCAGGGTTCAGTTGACACGTAAACGCATGTTTTGCTGCAATGCATAATGAATGCTTACTTTGACTCGGTCAAAATGAGGCCTCCACGACGAGTGAGTCTACCACGTACACTGCGGCAGTAGGAAGTTGTTTTTATTATGACAGTAAAATGTCACAGTCTACAGAGTTGACAGCCATACCGACATGTCACCCACAATAGTTATACATCCATGGTACAGAGAAGCTCAAAGTTTACATGGTGGCCTTATGTTTACGAAGATGATAAATTTGCGTTTTCATGCGTTTTCATGCAGATTAGTGTTGTCGACAACATGTAGGACAACCTTTGGATTGCTGCATGTGTGTTTCTTCTGTGCCCACCGACGCCACAAATTGAACACTTTGCCTCTTTCCTCTGTTTTGGAGGCAGATCCCCTCTTTGTGGGCAGGTGGTGCTCTTGTGCCCAGGTTCTCTGCATATACTGCAAAAACGAGTTCGCTTGCTTGTTCCACATTTGTCAGCATCATCTCCAGCCCCTGCCTTCTTGAACTTCTTGCTTTTCCAGCCCCGATCATCGTATGGAGGTTTGTCTCTGCTTGTCGTTGGTCGGCCAGCCTTTCTCTTCCGTTCTGGAGCTTTTAGGCCAATGAAATCTCCAATTGCGCAGCATTCAGCATCACTTGTATTACTAACTAGTGGTGCTATTTCTGCTGCTGCTTCCTTACCTTTTGCTGTCAGTTGTTGAATTTTGTCTTCCAATCCCAGTCCATCACGCACAGCAGCAATGGGTGTCAGTTTATCCATTGTTATCTTAAGCATCTCCATCGCGCACTCATATGCTTCTGGATTTGCATCTGATAGTCTAACCACTTCAAGTGCATGTGTGTACACATTTGCGTGCCTGAACGTTACTGAATTTACAGAAATGCTATCCTTCTGAAGGTACGAGAGGTGGGCTGGCAGAATATCCCGTGCATCCTTTGTCCAACGCTTCAGAATATGATTCGCAGGTATATGGTCTATCCCAATGAAATCGAGCACCTGCCACACACACACCGTTGCAACATCAGTTTCTATTTCCGTAAGCCAGAAGGGTATGTTGCTGCAAGAGAACGATGAGCTAAAAAGCGAACTCACCTTGATAGCATGGCAGCAGAGCAGCCCAGTGTGTTCAAAATTGCCACTCACAGATGATTTTTTCTCATTGATTGAGAACTTCAACTTTGTATAGTATCCTGCACCACTGCTCATGCCTATCTGGATGGTACCGGTTCACAAAATATGTTTTCCCTTTACTAACTTCTTCTACTTTGTATTGTCCTGCTTCACATATGATTTCTACAAATTTCTCAAAAATTGCACGTGTGTAGATTTTGCTTGCATGCAACTCGAGTGGTGTCTTCAGCTTCAGTACCGGGGCTACCTGCACATGTTTGACCATTAGATAGGAAACTTTTCAGAAATATTTAGTAATACAAACTTTTGGAGTCAAACTTACTATCTTTGTTCTTCTGTCTTCATAGTTCTCATTTGCTTCTCGGTCAAAAAGAAGCCGCATGAACTGCCGAACAAACAGATGCATTGGGCAACTAGCTGGAACATAAGTTTTCAACATATGGTTTGCACTCTCGCCATGCTTGTGTGCTTGTCATCTTTGCACAAAATTTACTATGGAAATATGGCTTTGCCCACTTTTCCCTTGTTTCATATATTTGCGTTAGATAGTGGTGTTTTTGTAAACTATATGTTTCAATGAGTTGTTTCCATGCAGTCTCAAATTCGTCAACTGTGAGCATGTGATGTATTATCTTGTGAAATTCTGACCTGAATTTGCTTCGCTTTGTGTAATGTTGCCCAAGAAATTCTTTTGCCCGCTTGAGCACATGCCACTTGCACCAACGGTGAGTAGTATCTGGCATCACTTTCTTATAGCTAGCTCCATCGCTCGGCATTGATCTACAGACATGCACAAAGACACATCATAATATTACTATCAACGATGTGCAGTAAAATGAAATTGAACATGTTGATTGGCAGCAAGGCATGGCTTTCCTCCAACTTACCAGTGAGTATTGTTTGTGGCTTCTTCCCCCCCATCATGCGGATGAACTCCGTGAAGACCCATTCAAAACTCTCCTCTGTTTCATCTCTGACTAACACGCCGCCAAAAATGATACTCTGAAAGTGATTATTGACTCCTACAAATAATCCAAACGGCATGTCATACATGTTTGTGCGGTATGTTGTATCGAATGTAATGGCATCTCCAAAATAGTGGTATTGTGCTCTGCTAGCTCCAGTTGACCATAACAAATTTCTTATGCGGCTGTCTTGATCAGGTTGTACTCTGTAGTACAACCCAGAATCCGTTGCTCCTAGCTCAGCAAAGACATCTACTGTCTTTTTCACATCATTGTCAGCTTGCTCTCTGCTGATCTTGCCACACAACCCTCGCAACGCTCTCTTGCTGAATGGTACATTGCTCATTGAACCAAAGAAGCTACCAATAATATTATACACCTTTCCAATGCTAATATTATTTTCGCGGAGTTGCTTGATAACATCTCTCGTGTATATGTCAATATGCTTGTGTGAAGGCCAGTATATTTTCTCACCATATTTTTCAGTCAGCACGTGGTTGTGATCTGCCCTGTACTCAGTTACGTACCAGCCATTGTCGCTTGATCTAAGCAGTCTTATCATTGCAGGGCATCTGCATCGGCAAGTTCTTATATTACTCTTCTTTGGTATCCCCTGCAGCAAACAAAACAATTGCCCGTATGGCTATAATCTTATTTTTCTGTAATATCAAGGCAGGCCAAATATATATGCCAATGATTGTCGGAATGTGAACTTACAGAGCATCCACAAACTATCTCCTGCATACATTTTTTTCTTCCCACATTTAGCCGGCTTTTTCCGTATCTAACTCCAAAACCAATCTCCCACGAGTAGAGACTGTAGAAATCGTACGCTTCTCCAAGTGAATCAAATTTGGTACCCATAGCAGGAACTACGACAGTGTCTGATTTCTTTTCGGCATATCTTCGTAAGGTTTCTTCCAAAGCACTCACCCTGTCAGCACAAGGGTGGCGCTCGCTAGATTCTGCCCCGACACGGATCCTGTATCAGTTAGAAGAACACATATGAAGCATGACGTTTGTACACTTTTGGTTGTATATGTAAGGCATAGAATGGAATCAGATAACTAAGCAACCAGTAAGGTACAATGACTAAATGTTATGTACGCATGTAATGTTAATTGAAGATTGGGCACAGTGTTTCACCTTTTTGTCCAGCCTGGGGCTTCAGGCGTGGCCTTGCCTGTAGATTCCTCAGGTACTTGTGCGTACAAGGCAATTGCACCAGAATTGCTGTTGACCGGAGCATCTCCTACATCACCAGTGCTTGATTCAGCAGGCTCACACTCCATGGATTTGTACTTCTCACTACCAAATAAGGGCTGTCCTGCAGCAAGATCTGGGAGCGGAAATCTTGTGCCCGAAGGATAGAACAGATCAGGACTTAAAACCAGCTAATACCACACGGGCTAGTTGACAGGAGCAGAAAATTTTACCTGTCGACGGGATCTGACAGGAAATCGGCTTCATCATCTCCGGCGGTCGCCATCTGCAAAGCCACGAGCTCCTGGTCTAGGCGGCGAGGAGAGAAGGAGGATATATTTTTTTGTAACTGTTTACCTACGACTAGAGGACCGTGGGCCGAAAGTTGGGTACCCATTTACTTTGCACGGCTGGGCATCCAACTACCCATTCATGCAACGGCTTCCCCGTAACGGACAGAATGGTGCGGCTGCGATACGTTATGAGCCGATGGCACACTTCTGTACCGACGGAACAAATCGAAGACGGGCTGTTAATTCTGGGTTAACTCGGACGGCGTGGTAACGGCAGTGTGCTGCACGCACATGAAATCATTAAATCCAAATCATGCACGCGTCATCCACTCGTTCGCCCACGCATCGAGAGCGCGCGAGCCCGAGCACACCATCGCCGTTCTCCTCGCTATCACCATCTTATTACCCGTAGTCCATAGGATCTATACTGGGTACCACTGCTGCACTAATGTTCGAGACTATGCGTTTCTTGCTTCCTTGTCGGAAGATTTGGACCAGACGTGCATTGATGAGCCAAGTTTAGTCAGACGGAAAATTGAGAGGTAATGCTAGATACCGGCAGATCCTCGGCCGTTCGTTTAGTTCTCAAGATTCGTGCTTCCAATTGTTGTATTACTTGTAAATCGTTTCCCAAATGAAATACCCGAAATAAACTATGCACATTTCCGACATTTGTACAGATATGGTATGTGGGTCCCATGCTTTTCAGGGCCACAAGTGATTAGCATATGGATCGGAATGAGCGCTCTTCTCGCCAGGGCTTGTTTCATTTTTCCAAAGGAAGTGTTGAATATTTTCAATTACAAATTTAAATTAGATGCTCACTAAAATGACAACATCTTATGTGCCGATGGTGCCACCTCATGCATGATTGGGCATAGCATAGTTCTCACTTTCAATGAAATTTCATTAATTTCAGAAGATATTATTTTCATTAATTATTTTTGGATTTTTTTAGAATGCTTTGGTTCAGTCTCAATCAAATTCAAATGGGAATTTTGGTCTTTTGTCCAAAATGAAACCGGAATCTGAAATTCACAGAAATTTAGTGATTTCGGCAAAGGCTAAAATAGTTCTAAAACTTAGATTTAAAACCTTGTTCAAGCTCCATATGTAAAAGGCCACATCGTGCCGGATCAGTGCATGCTTGATGCAGGCTTAGCTAGCGAAAATAGCAGGGGGTGGCGAGGCCGAATTTTGGCGTCCATCATAACACAATGAAAGTAAGAACTATGCTATGCTATGCCAACCGTTAGGGGGATATTGGCTAGGTTTCCCTGCCCATGGAATGAGATCTTCTATGCAAACTCTAGTTGTGAGCTGATCCGCAAACAACTGCTATCGAAGTGAGCAATGAGGGGGTCCTATCACTAGGAATGAGGGGGGCACATCCTCTGTCCACCATAACACAAATGAAAATCACCAAACATCCATTTGCAATGTGACATCTCAACGCATACGTGCTCAGAGGGACAATTCTGTGGATGCAAACGATGTTTTGATTATATTATTATATTACAACTATGCTAAGACAATGATGATTTTTGGCCTCTTCCACCAAGTGTTTCTCATCCTACATGCATCATATTACATGAACATAATGGTACCATGTAAACACTTTACCGTTGCCTCCATGGCATGTTTACAACTGTCCAAAGGTGTTGTGCTCCCGCATTCTGTAGTCACACAAGGCTAATAGAATAATCCATCATTGATCCTTACTGGTCTCCCTTGTGCATACATCTAGGGTAGGATTGACGTAAGCTGCAACTATTTTTTAGATACTGCATTGATAGAGTTATGAACTCAAGATCTCTTTGCTCTAACCGTATTAAAGTTCATGCTCCGTCCAGTTACTCCAAATGTCTTAACTGATTGGGGGGATAGGACATATGTTTCAACAATCCTTTCACTCCATAAAAATCACAACTTATCGACACCGTGCTACTTGTACTAGGAGGGGAATTACGTGTAGAGGACTGAACTCCAAATACTAGCTTGTCTGAATAATAACACTCTACGTTGTCACAAGAAACATATTAGAGAGAACAATAATAATCCGGTGTCATGACTACTTCTGTGCACTCCTTTTAAGATCCTCAACTACTCTTGGAATATTCAGACATCTTAGATTAGAGCCCTTTGGGCACGTTTCATCTTTGCAAACTCGACCAACCTATCGACTTCTGGCAGAACCACCTTGGTAGGTTCTAGTTTGCCAAAGCGCTCCATCCATGCCAGCAAAAGCGGAGTCTTGGTGGCGTGAAGGAGCTCCACACCACAGAGCGCCTTGGTTCCTTGCATCCATGCAACCATACCATCCAACACAATGTCAACATTGCCGATGTTCTCTCCTCCAAAGAACGGCTTCCCCTTGGAGCATTCCCTCGAGGCCCCCTCTAGCATCTCCACTGCTGCAAGTGTTTGCTTTGTCCCTTCATCTTTCTCCTTCTTTGTCTTGTCCACAAACATCTTCCACCATGGTGCGACTAGCTGCAGACACATATGCATATACACAAACAATATATATTACGCACTACATCAGCAAGCATTTTGAAGGGGTTCGGGGAGGTCACGGGCCTTTGCACCAATTTCCAAAAAAGCTCGGTGATGCCCATTCGTTGCAACCACCTGGATTTGGGTCGCCTAACTCAAAGTTTGCCGGCTGCACGGACCTCTTTCCCACTGCGATACTTGGGGCTCCCCCTCTCTGTTTGGAAGCTAAAGTTGGTGGATCTCCAATTTCTCGTGGACAAAGTTGCAAGCAAGTTATCAACGTATGATGGCCAAAACATCACCACCATTGGACGTACAACCCTTGTCAAGTCCGTGATCACTTCCCAAGTGGTCTACCCCGCCACCCCGTTGGTCATCCCATCAACCATCCTTCACAGCGTCAACAAGCTCGAGAGAGCTCTCCTTTGGTCCGGTTCGGACAAGACAACGGGGGCCAAATGCAAGGTGAATTGGGAGTATGTTTGCCGGCCACTTGAGTACGGAGGCCTTGGGGTACTCAACACTGACAAGTTTACAAGGGCTCTCCGTTTGCGATGGCTGTGGTATGAATGGAAGGAGCCCACCAAGATGTGGGTGGGAATGGAAAACCCATGTAATGAGGACCTCAACTTTTTCTATGCTTCCACCACCATCACCGTTGGTAACGGTGCGAGGACCCCCTTTTGGGACTCTCCTTGGCTCCTTGGGCGAAAGCCTAAAGACATTGCCCCACTCATCTATGAAGCTTCCAAGAGAAAGAATTGGAAGATGAGGGAGGCCATGAAGCACAATGCTTGGATTCTCAAGATAAACCCCCTACCAATGTCTCTGTCGAGCACATCACACAATTCTTCGCTCTATGGTTGATACTAAATGAGGTCCAGCTTGACGAGCTCAACGAAGATGATATCCTTTGAAAACACACGACCTGTGGGAAATACTCGGTGGCCTCCGCGTATAGGGCACAGTTTCTAGGGATGGTCCTTTCTCCCTTGGACAAAATGGTTTGGAAGGTTTGCCCCCCCCCCCCCCCCAAAGTCAAATTTTTTGCTTGGTTGGCCCTTCAAGACAGAGTTTGGATGGCGGATAGATTGGCAAAGCGTGAGTGGCCAAATTGCGATCTCTGCCCTCTTTGCAGGACGGTGCAAGAATGCGGACCTCACCTCTTCCACAAGTGCCGCTACACCCGGCGTCTTTGGTCTTTGGTCATTGAGAAATTCCTCATGCACGGGCTTGACACTTCCGCTTGGCCCCTGTTCGACTCGGTGGACGAGTGGTGGGCAAGCACCTGCGCCGATGGTACGCCGAACCGCCAAGCCAAGGCCTCCCTCACTATGCTTGTCTCATGGACGATTTGGAACGAGCGTAATGCAAGAGTGTTTAAGCATAAGAGTGCTCCACCGCCAATCTTGCTCTCCTCCATCTCTGCCGAGGCCAACCTTTGGGTCATCGCCGGCGCAAAGAAGCTAGGGTCTTTTATTTCACGCGAATAATCTGCATGCCGTGTTTGTTGGGTGTCCTGTAAAAAACTCTTTTCTATCTTAATTAATGGATGAGGCAAAGCTTTTGCCTCCGTTTCAAAAAAAAAAAAACTAGCACGTGCACTAGTAACGGTAATAAATGATGAACCTTGTTGTCAATGTAGGCGGCCCAGAATCAAGCCCTAGCGCGTTGGTAGGGGTCGGCGGGGAGGAGGGATGGTCCCATCCCACGGTAGACCTCGTCGATGTACTCCAAGATGGCGAGCGATTCATAGATGGGCACGCCGTTGTGGATGAGCACGGGCACTGTTGGGGAGATAACTACTGAGTGTGAACCGCCCCGGAGGGGCCGGGTTACCCTCGTCCAAGATAAGGGCCCACGGAGGAGGCCCAGAGCCCAGAGGCGAATTAAGGGTCCGTGATGTAAACCGCCTTAGTATTGTAACTTGTGCTGTAAGATTAGAGAGAAGAGACCGAGCCGGACACTTGTATGAGCCGGGTCGGGACTCCGTAGACCGGCCGGGCATCAACCCGTGTATATAAGGGGACGACCCGACGGCGGTTTAGGGGACAGACAATTCGAGGCTTAGGCGAAGCTATTGCTCCCTAGTCGCCGAAATCACATCAATCCCATCACAACTAGACGTAGGCCTTTCCTTCATCGAAGGGGCCGAACTAGTATAACTCCCGTGTCTTTGTGTCCACCTTAACCCCTCTAAGTTAACCCGTACGATGGCCCTGCGACTAAGTCCTTTCGCGAGGACATCTGCCATGACAATTCCACGACAGTTGGCGCCCACCGTGGGGCTATCGCACGATGGTTTGATGATCTTAGAGGGCAAGTTCGAAGGACTCGAAGGCTATGCTGTGGGCCGGATGACTAAGAGTCGTCGCGGCAAACTCTACATCGACGATGCGGACTGGGGCCCCGAGGCCGGCTCGATCGAGTACGGGTACCGGGTCCCCTTTGGTGGCATACACGCCATCGGCAAGATCGGCGAGCCAGGGCCTGGGCCGGCATCTGCACCGACCCGTCGAGACGGCTCAGCGGGCGAAGAAGAGTCCTGCCCTGCTAAACCGGCTGTCAGCGTGCTTTGTGGGAGTCATCCACGGAGACTATGAGGGCGGATCAGCATCCGCGGCGAAACCGTTGTCTACTCGGGCGACGAGTCATCCGCCGGAGAAACCGAGTCTTTGTACCAGCTGCAAGATGGCCAGATCGGGGGCTGTTCCGACGGAGAGAGTATTCCGGACACCTTTGACCTACCCAGCCGGGTTGGAATTTTCATGGCCGGTACACAAGCGACGCTTCACTCTTCGACCGCGACGCCCATCGTCGCCGGTTCAGTAGCGGTGGTGGCAGCCGGGGAAGGAGGCCCCGTCGCCGCCGCTCAAGTTCTATCAGAGTTATTTGACGCATTGGCTGTGCTCATGGCGGAGGCTAACCCGGCGGATCAGGACCTGCACAACGCAGAGATTGCAAGGGTGAAGGAACAGATCGCTAAAGCTAAACCGGATCTGGCAGCCGCGACGTGAGGATGGCGGCGAACGGGCCGCTTTGGATGCGCAGCTTATAGGCTCATGCTTTGGATCGAGTGCATCACATGAAGTCATGAAAAGGAAGTACAGATCCCGCTTGCCTTCAGTTTCGAGGAAGAGAGCTCTTCAATACCCGAGGGCAGGGACCAGAATCCGCCACGGTGGTAAACCGCCGGAAGCACTGGGGCGGCCGCGCCGGTTCAGCCTCGTGTGATAGATCAGCCTCGCCATCATACCGCGCGCGCCCATCAGGCAGACACCTCCGGTCACTACTCCAACCCGATGGACAACCTTGTCGCGCGGCGCGCACGATTGAGGCGATTCCGATCGAGGGCGATTCACCACAGGCGGTAGAAACACGCCGGGTCAAGGAGCTCCTCAGGACGGCCCTGGCTCAACAGGAAGCGTATTCATACAGTCGGGACCGGATCCACTCCACCCCCCGCCCCAGCCGGAGTTATAGCCGGCGCGCAGATGAACCGGCCGTGTCAAGCAACGCGCAGCGCGGTCCGCCTCGAGGCAACAACCCGGTCGGTGGCTTCGAAGACGCTCAAGTGGTGGTGGACCGGGCCAGGGCACGTAGGGAGGCCGAGTTAACAGCACAACATGAGGATCATCAGCTCGCGCCGGTTCGTCCGACCATCTTCGAACCGGGGGTCACGTCCGGCTCATTGGGGGTGCCTTGCCTCGTCCCCGCTTTACGCAATGTGCGTTTGCCCAAGGACTTCAAAGGGCCACGCAAGGTGCCCAATTATACCACCGATTTGGCTCCAGAAGCGTGGATAGAAAGCTATGAGATGGCCATGGAGATGCTGGATGTGGACGAAGCTGCGTGTGCGAAATATTTCACCATGATGTTGGAAGGTACGGCCCGAACTTGGTTGAAAAATTTGCCACCCAACTCAGTTAGTTCGTGGACTCAGTTACGGACCCGGTTCATTCAAAATTTCAAAGACACCTGTAAACAGCCCATGTCTGTGGTGGATTTGGCGGCTTGTGTCCAGGCAGAGGGAGAATCTACAACACATTGGGTGCGCCGCGTTTCGGAGGTTTTACATTCATCAGACCGGATCAACCCTGATTCCGCTATTTTAACCCTAGAAGCCAACTGCCGGTTTGAACCGTTGAAGTTAAAGCTGGGTCGCATGAAGCGTTTTTGCAATGACATGGGCACGCTCATGGGCGTTTTGGTAAAGTATGCTGATTCTGATAGTACCAAGGATCCCGAGTCTGAGGATGACGGAGTAGGGAAGGGAAAGCAGAATAGCAACTCCAGAGGCCAGCAACACCATTCGGCAGGCAATGGGGGAAACAAGCGTAAGGCTAATGGTAACATGGGCCAGAGTAACACCAACGCGCAGGACAAGGGTCAGCGGCGCAAAGGTAAGCAATCAAACCGGGGCGGTGCACAAGGTCACAATCCGGAGCGTTTGAATTACCTATTGAATCAACCTTGCCCGAAGCATGGGACGAAGGAGGCACCGGCGAACCACCTCTGGAAGGATTGTTATATTATGCAGGAGTTCAAAAATTCTGATGCTTTCCGGTATGATCAAGGGCCCGGCGGCGGTTCAGGGTCCGCCCCGGGTTACGGTGGAGGAAATTCCGGCCCAGGGTTCGGTGGTAATCCGGGCGGGCAAGGCAATCAGAACAATCAGAACAATCAGAACCAAGGGGGTTATAATCAACAACAGCAGCAGTCGGGTTACCAAAGTAATCCAAAGCAGTTGAACGGTGGACAGTACCATGTCTTTACCACCAGCTTGGACAGACGAGACCGAAAACTTCAGAAGCGGGCGGTCAGTGTTGTTGAACCGGCCGCGCCGCATTACCTGCGCTGGTCAGAGCAGCCTATTGTATGGAGCAGAGAGGATCATCCTCCCCGGGTTTACAATCCGGGTCAGCTAGCCCTAGTAGTGGCACCTCAGGTGGGAGGATACAAGTTTACCAAAGTACTTATGGATGGAGGAAGCAGCATCAACATCCTGTACTACGAGACCTTCCGACGTATGGGGTTGACGGATAGGCATCTCAGGCCGTCCAGCACAATATTTCACGGTGTGGTGCCCGACAAGTCTGCGTACCCGGTCGGTAAGATAGCTCTGGAGGTAGCTTTTGGAGATGAACATGACTCCAGATCGGAAACATTAACGTTTGAGGTGGTGAAAATCCAAAGCCCTTACCACGCCCTGTTTGGGCGGCCGGCTTATGCTAAGTTTATGGCACGGCCTTGTTATGTTTATTTGCAGCTGAAAATGCCGGGTCACAAAGGGACGATAACGGTTCAAGGGAGCCGCCGGATTGCGTTGGAATGCGAGGAAGGTGATGCGGCTTATGCAGAGTCGGTTTGTGCCACCGAGGAGTTAAAGTATTATAAAGACAATGTTGATCGGGCGGATATGACCCCGTTGAAAAAGCCAACTACAGAGCACGATCTGGATTTGAAGTTTAAGTCGGCGGCTGAGACTAAACTTGTTGATTTTGTGCCCGGCGATTCGTCCAAGCAGTTCACCATCAGTGCTAACTTGGATCCTAAATAGGAAAGTGTGCTCATCGAGTTCATCCGTGAGAATCGGGACATTTTTGCATGGAAGCCTTCTGACATGCCAGGTGTACCGAGGGAACTCGCTGAGCACACTCTTGATGTTGATCCCAAGTACAGACCGGTAAAGCAGTTTCTACGCCGGTTTAATGAGGAAAGGCGCAAGGCCATTGGAGAGGAGGTTGCCAGGCTCTTAGCGGCAGGATTTATCGTTGAAGTTTTCCATCGAGTGGCTTGCTAATCCGTGTTGGTCCTTAAGAAGAATGGCACTTGGCGCAAATGCGTGGATTATACAGATCTTAACAAGGCTTGTCCAGCAGATCCTTCGCCCTCCCGTATTGATCAGATTATTAATGCTACGGCGGGTTGTGGCGTTTGAGCTTTTGGATGCATATTCGGATATCATCAGATTAAGATGGCGGTTAAGGACCAGGAGAAGACGGCGTTTATCACCCTTTGGAGCCTTCGCTATGTATCTATGCCTTTTGGGCTCAAGAGCGCCCAAGCAACTTATCAACGTTATGCATGAATTGCTTGCATAAACAGATCGGCCGTAATGTGCATGCTTATGTGGATGATATTGTGGTTAAATCAAGGGAGAAGGAAACACTGGTTGAGGATTTGAGAGAAACCTTTGACAACTTGCGGGTGTACAAGATGATGCTTAACCCGACCAAGTGTGTTTTTGGTGTTCCGGCAGGCAAGTTATTGGGTTTCCTTGTGTCCAACAGGGGGATTGAAGCTAATCCGGAGAAGATTACAGCTATCACCTCCCTGGCTAAGCCAAAGTGTATCAATGATGTCCAACGTTTGGCGGGTCGGATTGCTGCGCTAAGCCGGTTTATCAGCCGCCTAGGAGAGAAGGCCATTCCCTTGTACCAGATGCTGAAGAAGACGGATCAGTTCGTCTGGAGTTCAGCCGCTGATGAAGCATTGGAGGACTTAAAGCGGCAGTTGGCCAACCCGCCTGTTCTCGCCGCTCCCATTGACAAAGAACCGCTCCTGTTATATGTTGCTGCTAATGCCAGGGCAGTCAGCGTAGCCATTGTGGTGGAACGGAAGGAGGCAGGGAAGGAGTATCCGGTTCAACGGCCGGTTTATTACATCAGCGAGGTCCTCATTGAGTCTAAACAAAGATACCCGCATTGGCAGAAGCTGGTATATGGAGTTTTTATGGCAAGCCGGAAGCTGAAGCAATATTTCCAAGGGCACCCCATCACAGTGGTCAGTTCAGCTCCTTTGGGCGATATCATACAGAACCGGGAAGCGACTGGCCGGATTGCTAAGTGGGCTATAGAACTTGGGCCGCACGGTTTAAGGTATGTGCCTCGGACGGCAGTAAAATCTCAGGCACTTGTGGATTTCATTAATGATTGGACGGAGTTGCAAGCGCCTGAAGAAAAGCCGGATCATACCTATTGGACCATCCATTTTGATGGGTCCAGGCAATTGGAGGGCTCGGGGGCTGGAGTCGTATTAACTTCCCCACGAGGTGATAAGTTCTGTTACGTTCTTCGCTTAATGTTCCCCTGTACTAACAATGCAGCTGAGTATGAGGCTTTGCTCCATGGTCTCCGGATGGCTAAGGAGATGAATCTAAGCCGGGTTAAGTGTTTTGGTGACTCGGACTTGGTGGCCCAAAGAAGTATCGTGTACTTGGGATTCCAAAGATCCACTCATGGCTGCGTACCGTCGGGAGGTGGATATTGTTGCAGGACACTTTAAAGGGTATCAGGTGGACCATGTGGACCGTCGGAAGAACGAAGCGGCGGATGCTCTAAGCCGGCTGGGCTCTCAGCGTAAACCGGTCCCGCCCAATGTCTTCCTCGATGTACTGCACAATCTGTCAGTTAAGCTTCCTGATGAAGTTGATTTGGCTATTCCTGATCCGGAGGCTCAGTTGGTGGCGGCCTTGCATGTCATTCCGGATTGGACGCTCCCTTATTTGGCATACATGAACCGGGGCGAGTTACCAGAAGATGAGACGTTGGCCCGACAGATTGTTCGGCGGTCTAAGTCTATGACCGTATATAAGGGCGAGTTGCATCGTTGCAGCGTGTCAGGGGCGTTTCAGCGTTGTGTGTCCCCTGACGAAGGCCGTGAGATATTGCGTGAGATCCATGAAGGGGACTGTGGTCACCACGCCGGTTCAAAGTCCTTGGTGGCCAAAGCGTTCCGCCACGGTTTTTATTGGTTGACTGCCCATGCTTGATCACGGAAGATCTGGTCGACGATGTGATGGTTGCCAAAAGTTTTCGGACGTGCTCATGTACCGCCCAAGAATTGAGGATGATTCCAATTACTTGGCCGCTTTGCGACTTGGGGTTGGATATGGTTGGACCTTTCAAAAGGTCCAAGGACAAGAAGACCCACCTGCTGGTGGCGGTTGATAAATTTACAAAGTGGGTAGAGGCGAGCACATTAGCAAGTGTGATGCGCCACGGCGGTTCAGTTCATCAAAAGGTGATTTTCCGGTTTGGGTTTCCACACAGCATCATCACGGACAATGGCACTAATTTGTCCAAGGGAGCCATGAAGGAGTTTTGTGAACGAGAGCACATCCGCTTGATGTTTCTTCAAAGGCCCACCCGCAGTCCAATGGTCGGCGAAGCGAGCTAATCAGAGATCTTGAGAGGTATTAAACCCGGCTTATGGTCCCTTTGGAGAGGACGCCGGGTTGTTGGGTAGAAGAGCTACCATCTGTGATATGGAGTATCAATACTACCCCTAACAGATCCATTGGATACACACCGTTCTTTATGGTCTATGGAGCGGAGGCGGTCCTTCCCTGCGATATCCGTCATGACTCGCCCCGTGTGGCGGCTTATGTTGAGGTCGATAGTGAGGCGGCACGACAGGACGATTTGGATCGATTGGAGGAAGAGCGAGATCTGGCGGCTGCTCGTTCGGCGATTTACCAATAGGATCTTCGTCGGTATCACAGTCGGCGGGTTAGAACAAGAACCTTTCAGGAGGGAGACTTGGTGCTTCGGCTCATTCAAGACCAGACAGATATGCACAAGCTATCCCCACCTTGGGAAGGGCCCTTTGTGGTCAGAAAGAATTTGCACAACGGGTCATACTATCTGATTGATGTTCGAGAGCGAAAAGACTCACGCACGTCAGAAGAGGAGACCAACAGGCCGTGGAACATAGCTCATCTTCGGCCTTATTATACCTGAGCCATGGGCTCCACTTATGTACATATTAAGACAATGTATATATTAAGAATCAAAGCAATAAACCGGATCCTCGGCTAAAGCGGGGTATCCGTTCTGTAAAAAGTCCGGTTTGGGTACATGGAGATGTGGTCGCAAAGCGGCCTCCGGTTTAACCCTTGGTCTTGCTTTTCCGAAGTTTGTCACTTGGGGGCTTGGTCGTGTCCGAACCAACGCAACACCTTTTGATGGGCGAAAGCCACCAGATCACTTGGGGACATGGTCACGTCTGAACCAGTCACGCCTCTTGGTCGGCCTAAGGCCATAGAATCACATGGGGGCTTGGTCGAACCCGAACCATTGCCATGCCACTTGATCGGCATAATGCCACGATTTCAGTTGGGGGCCTGGCTGACTTGAACCATCGCTACACCTTATGGGGAGCTTGGTCCTGTCCGACCATGGTAACACCATCTGATCAGGCTCAGTACAGCCTCTTTTTGCAAACGGTTTTATCATTGCCTTTGCTTCCATGTGGTTTTCATACCAGTTATTTGATTTTTATTTGCCTTCTTAAACCGACAACCTTTTTAAACCGGATTCAAGTGGTCGGGTAACAGAATTCGGTCCATTTTTAATCCGGTGATTTTGTTCTGGTTTTGTTTTTTCTGTTAACATCCTATTATGGAGTAACAGGGGGCTTGTTATGCCCGACACGGTTTACGCGGTAAACCGGCACTCTAAGCACAGGAGTTGGTTTCTCCTTTGACGGTAATGGTTTACACAACCTCCGCCTCAAGATTGGCTAGGCCAACTACATGCCCGACGCTGGCAGGTATTTTTGTATCATAACATTTGATCATATGCCTTAATATTTTCTTATATAAATATATAAGAGTCACAAGCCGGTTGGCGACACAAGCCGCCGTGGCGGTTTAAAGAATTTGTGATTGCAGGCGAACTAAGTTGACGGTTTATCAATCCACAGTATCAGTACCACCATGCAAAGGATACAGACTGAGGTCATAAAGGCATTGTTCAAAACAAAGTGCTGACTATCCTATTACAAAGCCTTCCAAGGCCCGGTGTTTCGACTGGCGTTATGACTAGCAGTTCCGGAGGCGCCACCCGGCTTGACGGATTAGGCTTCTTCGCCAGGTTGACGTGAGGTAGAGGGGGCACCTGGCGTCGGTTCAACTTCTTCCTCTTCATCACCCAAAGCCCGGAAGTCATTGGTGGACCAGTCAATCCGGGTTAAGGCCTGAAAGACAGCCTCTTCACTTATAAGCTCAGCCGGATCAACGTCAGGGGCATAAGTGTGCTTACGGATTGGAGGAACAAGGCTCTGCACTTCAGGAATGACAAACTCCACCCGCTTGTTGTTTGCGTCATAAAAAGAGCGGTGAACCGCCAGTTGGCTTCGCTGCCGCTTGACTTCGCCGATGGGCGCATCTCCTTTGTTATCCGCTTGTATGCCGTTATCAAAGGCTTCACCGTTCTCTTGAGCGCTGGGGAAACCCTTGGCTATGTCAGCCGGATCAAGATCTGCTATCCACGCCTTGGCGCGAGTCAGAGCCAGTAGGGTGCCAGCCCGGGCCGTGGATCGCTTCAACTCTTCAAGCTGCCCCGGAACCATGGACAGCCGGTCCAGTGTATCTCTGATCAAGGACGGAGCCGTGTTGTCGTATGATGTGGCACATATGACTCGCTGGGCGCCGGTATACAGCTGCTCAATCAGCGTATAAGCGGCCTTGAGTTTCTTCCGCACATCAGAGCCCATATGAGCAATACGCTTGCCTGCACCGGTTTCAGATAGCTCAGGTTAAACCGGCGGAAATATCAAAATATAGATAATCGGTGCAAATTTTCTTACCAAAGATGGCAGAGGTCATGGCATGCACTTGGCGCTTGAGTCCGGTAAGCTCTTCAGTCACCGGTTTAAGAGCTGCTTCAGCATCTTCTGCCCGTTTTTTCAAACCGCCTTCTCGGTGTCCCGCTTGGCCTGTTCGGTTTATACCACTCCTTCACTGTTCCATAGTGGCCAAGGCAGTTTTCAATTCGTCCTTGGCCTTAGTGGTTTCGGCTTGTTGAGTTTCCAGATTGGCTCGAAGGTCCTTGAGTTGCACGGTTTGCTGGTATATTTCATTCTGATAACAAAGGGAGCACGTTAGTTGTTTCATTATAAAGTCCCAAGCTCAATATGAATATTCAACTTGGCACTTGGGGGCTAATGGCTAGTTGATCTCAATTTGCTATGAGGATATAGAAATTAAGTCCCGGTTTAACTTTGCTAAGTTGAACCGACCCTTGGGGGCTACAATACTGCAGTTTAAAGTATGTTTTTTATGCAACGTTAAGTCCCGGTTTAACTATGCTAGGTTGAACCGACCCTTGGGGGCTACTATATAGCCAAAGTACAAGAAAGGCATAACTCATTACCTCATAGCGGTCCTTCATACGGTTTACCAGACCAGCTTCAAAGTCACGGCTTGTGTAGAGCCGGTTCAGAAACCCGGAGTGAAGTTCTTGGGCAGAGAAGTTGTCATAAGCTGACAGATCAGTTTTCCCCTTATCTTTACTCATAGTGGCAGAATCTTCCTTGGTGCTGTGTTTTGCTAAAGCGACCGGTTGGCTAGGAGTGGTGTAGCCAGTGCCCGTCACAATAACATCATCATTTTTGACTGGGCTGTCCGGATTGGCGGTCTTCTTTGGGCTTGGTGCCTTCATGCTCTGGCTCGGCGGTTCAACAGTTACGACCCGCTCTGTGGCCAGACTCGGTGGAGCAGGATGCGAGGTTTCCACTTGGGCCTCCGGTTCAGTTTCTGGCGGATCAGCAATGTCGTCTCGGTACAACTCGCCAGAGCTATTTTTGGTGACTTCAGGATTTTCATGGATTCGCTCTGGGGTCTTCTCCGGATCAACATCCGCAGTAGGATCAAGGGTTTTCGCTTTCTTACTCAGGCGAGCCTTGGTGCTGCAATATTCAGAATTGGATTAAGACAAATCGACCAAGACAATTGTAAATCAAATTGGCGGACAGCAGTTGCGTACCCTGCAGCAACTTTCAGCGGAGGCAGTTGCGTAGTTGATGAACCGCCAGAAGAGTTGGAAGAGGCCTGATAATTCGGGTCAGACGGATTGAGAGGACATCGGAAGAAACCTTTTAAGGGATAACGCTTTTCAGGAGAACAAGTCACCTCTGGACGACGCTTCCGGGTTGGTGTGTCTGGTAAACCGGATGAGGTAATCCGTTGGCCACTGTGCCGAGTCGTACAGCGCTCTTCAGCCTGCTGTGTCTTCAAGGAAAGGTTTGGATTCAAGTAAGCACAGGAATGATGTTTTTTCACTTTCCGGACGGCGCGACGAATTCTTTTAACCGGCGCAAGGTCGGATTCGGAAGAAAGAAAGATTACCTCAACAGGGTCGGCATGACTGGCTTCAAATCATCCCGGAGGTAAAATTGTCGGTAAAAGGAATACAAAGGGACAAATCATAAGCAAGAAGAAACACAAAGCGGAAAGCCGGTTTACGGGCGGCTCCTCGTAAGAATATCAAGTTTTACCTCAGCTTCGATTCTTCGTCCTCCGCGGATCGGAGGACTCGGCGGTTTTCTTCTTGCCTGCCTTCTTGGTGGCCTTGGACTTTACACGCGCGCTTAGAGCCGGTTTGGTACGCTTCGTAAGGAGCTGTCACCTGAGAAGTAATAAGGATTAATGTATATCAACAAAGTATTAAGGGCCCAGCGGTGAGTAGAGCTTTACCGCCGCGGTTTGTTGGCAACACAGAATGGAGCCAACCCGTTAGGCTGCGAGCGGAGATCGGTTCATCAAGCATCTTCTTTACAATCTCTGTGACCTCAAGTTCAGTTATGGGCAACTCGTGACGCCTTTGAGGGTCTTTGAGGCTGCCAGTGTACTCGTGCATCAATCCGGCCGGGCGGCTTAGTGGCAAGACGCCCAAGAAACCCAACACCGCACAAGGTCCACACCGGTTAAGCCATTGGCCATTAGAGCCCGGAGCTTGATAATTTGAGGCGCGAAGTTCTTCCGCTCATGGCGGTTAAGCGTAAAGGCAGCGGATGATGGTTGCTTTGAGCGGTGAGGACGGTAACCCGCAAAGGATTCTCGCTGGCAGGAGCAGTATTCGGCAGAGAACCAGGTTTGGTTCCAATCTTTTGGATGGCTGTGGTGTTTGGCGTGAGGAAAGTCCACTTCCTTCCTCTTCGGATTGAAACGCCGCCCAGCTCGTGTTGGGACCATCGAAAAATTCATGCGACGGTTCAAGTGGAAGAAATCTCTAACAGCTCCACGATGGTTCTTCTTGAAGATAGACTTCACGAAGACTTGAAAATTGCATATGTTTGACACAGAGTTCGGGCCAATATCCTGCGGATGGAGTTTAAAACTTGCAAGGACGTCCCGGAAGAATTTTGAACCGGGCGGGCAGAATCCCCGGTCTAAGTGCTGCATAAACACAATTACTTCTCCTTCTTGAGGCTCGGGGGGGCATTCGCCATCCGGAACACGCCAGTGGAGGACATTTTTTGGAGCCAAGGCGCCAGTGGTGACGTAGCCGTTGAGTTGCGTTTCAGTGATCTTGGACCGGACCCAATTGCAAGCTGAGAATTGAGGGGCCATTCCGGAAGACTAAACTGCGAAAGAAAAGGAAAAACGGTTCACCGTTAAAAGGTTCAGGCACATTATACAATGATTAAACCGGCAATTTGGCGGCTAGCTTTCAATTCCGGTTTAACTGAGGACTAATGGAGTGACGGATTAGCTATCAAAAGTCAAACCGCCAAAAGAGACAGAACTGACAAATCTACTAAGTGTGGACAGAAACAGTTTTCACATGCGAATGGAAGTAATCTAGATCTACCGAAGTTTCAGTAAGAAAAACTTCTACGACCTATGCAAGCCTCATAAAGAGCAGGAAGGTTCGGGCGTGCTAAACTAGAGGATCTGAGCAAAAAGGAAAAGATGCATAAAGAGTCAAACTGATGGCGGGGCAGTCACCCGCACAGGATGTATGGTACGGTTGAGTTATACGGCCATGGCAGAGCAGGTATGAAGAAACTGATATGAACACCTATGAACTACGAGATGAACAGGATCTTCAGATGGGATCTAGGGCTTGAAAGGGACCTTACCTGATGAGCAAAACCGCGGAGGAGCGCCGAGAACTTCTGATACGATCAGGTTGATGCAGCGGCCCGGCGTTGACGCGGCGATTGGAAGGTCAGAGGCGACGGCGAAGCTTTAGGGCTGGAGCGTCGCGAGGAAGGAGAAGAGAAGAAGAAGAGAAAGGGGCCTGCCGGTCTATTTATAAGGGACCGGAGCAATTAACAGGCGCGAGAATCGAGGAGTCAAAAGCGGCGGACGGCGCAGCGGTCGCCTCGATTTCCGGATAGCATTAAAGGAAGGGAATCTTCTTGTTTGGATTTCTTTATTAAAGATGACGCCGAGGCGCCTACGACACGGGATCGGAGGATGACGCCACGGCGGTTCAAGCAGATGGCGGTTTACGAAATATGAAGGGAGATCAAGAGTTTTCGAAGATGTCAAGATTAACATGAACCGTTCAAGTCAATCTGGGGCCTAATGTTGGGAGATAACTATCGAGTGTGAACCGCCCGAGGGGCCGGGTTACCTCGCCCAAGATAAGGGCCCACGGAGGAGGCCCAGAGCCCAGAGGCGAATTAAGGGTCCGTGATGTAAACCGCCTTAGTATTGTAACTTGTGCTGTAAGATTAGAGAGAAGAGACTAGACCGGCCGGGCATCAACCCGTGTATATAAGGGGACGACCCGGCGGCGGTTTAGGGGACAGACAATTCGAGGCTTAGGCGAAGCTATTGCTTCCTAGTCGCCGAAATCACATCAATCCCATCACAACCAGACGTAGGCCTTTCCTTCATCGAAGGGGCCGAACTAGTATAACTCCCGTGTCTTTGTGTCCACCTTAACCCCTCTAAGTTAACCCGTACGATGGCCCTGCGACTAAGTCCTTTCGCGAGGACATCTGCCGTGACAATTCCACGACAGGCACCTTTTTGTTCATCGGGTTGGACTCGAGGAGATCACTTTTGTTGGCAAGGTCCTCTTCCTGGTACTCTCAAGCCCTTGAAGTTGAGCGCGAGCCTCACTCGCAGCGCCAATGGCCCCAGAAGCTTTTCCTCTTGCGCATCTCCCCTTGCTGCCCCTTCTTCCTATGCCGGAACTAAATGATGGAGGGAACATATATACATTTTGAGCACAACTATACCGTACATACCTTGCCGCCGGTTGCCGAGTAGAGAGTGGACGACGAGCTTACGATGAGCTTGCGGCAGACGGCGAGGAATGCAGGAAGCGTGGGCTTGACCGTAGTCCAACTGTTACCGGCGGACTCGTGCATGCTGCCGGCAGGGAGACCCGAGGCAAAGCGAGCCCATGAAGCGCCATGGCGTATGTGCGTGCACACGAAGGTACTCTAGTATAATAATCGTGCTTGTTTGATTTGTGGCCAGGGCGATTGGTAGCTCAAAAGCGAGCCCGTCTCTTTCCAAATAAAGTTGTGTGGAGTACTAGCTCTGTTGTCATGTGCGTTTGCCCCCGCCAATTATTTGTTGCTCCAGAGAGGATCCTATGTCTCCACTGAGCTGCACGAGTGCACCTGCCAGTCACAGTAGCATCGACGTCCACCGTAAGAAACCTGTCTTGTGGCCGGCTTCCGCTGCATATATGCTATCCAAGATACTAAGGGTTTGTTTGGTAGCATTCTCAATCTAGGATTGTTGTTCTCCTCTGGTACATGTTGAGTGTAGACATTCTTAGTGCATGTATTTGCTGTTGTTTGGTACCGGTGTATGTGCTGAGACATGCCGAGCTGAGACTTTGTTTGGCAGCCTACATATATTTAGACATGCCGAACAATTTCGAATCTTGAATATTTTTTGGAAACATGAACAATTTATGTAAACATGGAAAAAAAATGAAGATTTTCTAAAAAATTACACAAATTTTAGAATTTTCGAAATTTTACAAATATGATTTTTTAAACTTCTAAACAATTTTGGAAATTTAAAAATCTGAACATTTTTTGAAAACTAAACACAATTTGGAATTTGAACGTTTTTTTAAAATCTAACCAATTTTAATTTACGGACCTTTTTTTAAATAAGTCGTCAGTCGCTTCGTTCGTGCATGCTGACCAGCGAATGACTGCTAGGGTGTTCTCTCTTCGTGTATGCTATGATGATATTTGGGCTGAGCTCATGCATATTGAGGATGCTCCATGTAGGCTACCAACCCAAAAGTGCGTTGGGTAAAAAACTTTTGCCCTCACGCACCCTTCATGCATTCTATCAAACACACCTTAATATTCTTGTCGACCGATATATGAAGCAGTTGATTGAGACGCGTGGCTTCGTCTTGTAGACAGAAGAATTCCTATTTGCCGTTCACTACGGTAAAGTGCCGGGCAATCACACAACTGCCCGCGGCCGCAGCCACCTACTGGTCCGGCCCGTTTATATTTCTATTGCACAATTTTCAGTTTTGGGACATGTTTTTCCGGTTTCTATTATTGATTTCCCATTTTGTATTTCTTTCTTGCCTCATTTTTTTATTGTTTCGTATTATTTTTTAAAAATCACAGTTTACAAATTTTTTTTCAAAATTTTTAAATTATTGTCATTTTTAAAACATGTTTGCATTATACCAAAAAAGTTCAGTAAATTCATGGTTCACAAAAAATGTTCTCTTTTTAGAAAAACGATTTTAGTTTTTAAGAATATGTTCACCAAAAGGTTTTACTTTTTAAATTTTTAAATATTAAAAACAGTTTAAAAGGAATAAATGTTTTATTTTACTTTCAAAATTTTCTTATTGTGGCTGATTTTTTGTCTACTACCGCTACCACTCAATACGCAAAAAGAAAAAGCGAACAAACCTGTGGTTGAGATGGTTAGGTGGACAGTGGTATTCCCAACCCACCAGGGTTCAAATCCTGGTGTGCTCGCATTATTCCTGGATTTATTTCAGGATTTCCGGCGATGCGCTTTCAGTGGGAGGAGACGTTCCCGTCGACGACGAGGCGCCTACGGTGACTTCGTAAATCTCAAGATGATATGCCGGCTCAGTCTCTCAGAAATGCTCATAGGAGTAGGGTGTGCGTGTGTGCGTTCATAGGGGTGAGTGTATGCGCCTGTATATGAACGCTCCATGTCTGCACTGATGCTAAAAAAATACGCAAAAGAAAATCACTTGACTCGTTATAAGTGTCAAAATGGGTCTGTCCTATTGTAGATGCCCTATCTGAATAGTCATGATATGTTCCCCTACCCAGGCTTGACTTTGGTGCCTTCCTTATGGCCGCTATGCGGAGGCGGTGGTGGCGGCCAAACATGGCAGCTGGCACCAGTGTCCGGCTCAGATCTTGCTTGGAGCTGATGGTGGCGGCTCAAGCACCTTTTGGTGGCTTGGGTGCCGTTCTACAGCCAGATGTTGTGAGCGCCCGTGGTCTGTGTGACACCCAGATCCGATGTTGGTGGGTTGTGAGTCCGCCGTTGAAAGACGATGTCGACGGTGCCAACGGGTGTCGTGTTGATAGATCGCCTATGATGCGCTTCTTCCGTCCCAAAGCCTGTTGCTCTAGGGGAAAACACGAGGTTCAGATTTCCTCATATTGGATGATGGTGTCACCTTTGTCAGGATCCTCCCGAGGCATCTTTGAAGATGATCTTGGCTTGAGGGACCCTTGGACTGGTGGGAGTATTGTGCCGCAACCGCTTCATTGTCTCTCTTGTGCTTGATTTGGGTGGCTGAGGAATGGAGATGATGCATGGCGGTGGGTACCAACGGTTCTCCGTTGCAATCCTGGCTTTGGGAGGTGATGTGCGGTGGCAGTGTCGGTGACGTTTGACGGCGATGCGAATGACCAAGTCATGGTTGCTCGGCGAAGTTGATGGAGGTAGATCGTGACCATGGTATTTGCTTCACATGCCAGATTCAAGTTGGCGACATGCAGTGGCGAACCGTGGTGTATTGTTTGTGGGTTATTTGCCATGTCTAGATTTACCACCGAATACACTTGCTTCGAAGGCTAGGGATCGCCAGAGTGTCTCCAGTATGAGATTTTTGCGGTAGTGTCTTCTGTCGTCCCACGATCAACATCACTCGTGTATCAACAGATATTCTTGGCTCCACATGCGACATTTGGTGATTAGCTGCTTGCCTGGTGCGCGCAAGGTTTTTAGTTGCATGGCTGGGTCCATGTCTGGATCGTGCGAGCTTGCATCGTCTTCTTTGGGCCAGCAACTGTTCGGCGAGGATCCTGTTGCTCTTTTCCGCTCCTTTTGTAGTTCCCTCTGCCTTGGCATGTTTTTGGTCCTTGCTAGCATTATCCTTTGTGTGGGCGCGTTGGGGTTGGTTGTGTGTATTCTAGTCATGCAGTGATCGGGTGTGTCTTTATTGTGTTTGTATCCTCTTGACGCTTTATTATGAGTTAATAAATAACACCCTTTATAGAGAGAAAGAAAGCGATATGGGTCAACTCTTGGGTTCAGCAACGTATGACGAATCAAGGAAACAACACTATAATTGGGAACATCTATGACCCATACGAAGAAACATTCTGGGCTTCGGCGCTGTGTTTGTTTTTTGGGCTGAAGCGCAATCCATCTGCTACGTGGCCTAATGGCAAAAACCCAGGGTGGTCCATGGGGCACGCCTATGTCTCGCCTTCAGCGAGCTTAGCTTCACACTCGCTAAAGGGGCGAGCGAGCTGGGCGGGCCCACGAGTGCGGGAGGCCGCAACCGCTTTTTCTTGTATTTTTACGTTTTCTGTTTTCATTTTTGCTTTTATTTATGTACTTTTGTTTATACTTTAAAATATTATAAATATATATTACAAAAATACACTCTTCAAAAAACATTTGAAAAAATTAATGAACAAGCATTTAAAAAAGAGTTGAACAACTATTTGAAAAAATGTTGATCATGTATATAAAATGTTGAACAAGTATTTGGAAAATGTTAAAAAATATTTAGAAAATATTGAACAAGTATTCTAAAACAATTTGTTCATGTGTACAAAATGTTGAACAACTATTTGATTTTTTAACTAGTATTTGAATTTTTTTATAATTTATATAAAAATATTGAGCAGGTATTTGAAAATGTTGAACAAGTTTTGAAAAATGTTGATATGTATATAAGAACAAAATGAAAAACAAAAATATAGAAAGAAAAACCAAAAAAATGAAAACTGAAAAAGAAATAAAATAAACCAAAGGAAAAAGAAAATGAAAAAAACTGAAGAAACAAATGAAGAACACCCAGAGAAGAAAAAACAAAAGAAAACTTGAAAAAAACCCAAAGAAAACCCGACTCCTTTTCTCTATAAGTAGGGTGCACCCTAGTATTCAACACGAGACGGAGAAAACGAAAACAAACAAAAGAAAAACAAAAAATGGTGAAGAAAAAAAAGAAAATCAAACAAAAGTGAGGAAGAAAAAAGGAAATCAAACAGAAAACAAAGAAAAAAACAGAGAAAACCATGTCAAAGAACAAAAAGAAAAAACTAGAAAGAAAACGCGAAAACCATGGAAAAACCAGCGTCATTTGCCTCAAGTACACATCGCGCCAACAACTTATCGCATGGAAGACAATGGCACAGTGGCTAGTGTAGCGAGCCCTCTCCGAGGAGACCAGAGATCGATCCCCACCTCTGCCATTTTCCAATCTCTTTACAGTTTAACTGTGCGTGAAAATGGGCCAGCCCAACTACTCTACACACTTCAGTGAGAGTTTTCTACGGGCTCGCTTAATGCAAGAAATGGTAAGCGCGGGTCCATGGTCCACTCTGGTCACCTTCGGGCTACAACAAGAACATTTAACTCTTTCTCTCTCTCTCTCTCTCTTGTCGTGTAGTGTGGCATATTTATAGCAATGGTTTAGATGTCACCCCCTTTCATAAACAATAATATAAATACCACCTCCTCCTTCTATGAATATAAAACAATTATCAACATTCTTCAAAATGGGGTTCAAATCACCTGTCATTACTTCTATAAAGGATGCTGGAGTAACCACCTCCTCAGACTATAAAGAATGCTGGAGTAATCGCCTCCTTGGGCCATCCAGACGATTTTCTCTGTCTGCACCGTCTGATATTTTTAGGGATGTACATTTTGGATGTCTAGGAAGTGGTGGAACATTGTTTCTTTAGTTACATTGGTGCAACCTAAAGAGGTAGATGATGAGTGGACCTGATTACGCGTGGGTGGTGACACGTCTCCAACATATCTATAGTTCACTACTACAGGCCCGAACACCATGAACCCTTATCAGTGACCGGCCATGTTGGGATGATCACTTATGAGAGTCATCACTAACCGGCCACTCTAAAGGCAACAATGATGACAATCACCACTGAATGGCCAACTTGGGGGTCACTGATGACTTGTCAATGCTGATCCCATTCCCCTAGTGTTCTAGATTGATCACTGATGACACATGAGTCATCACTGACCGCCCATAAACATTAGAGCATCTCCACTCGTTTGCCCCCCAGGAGGCATTTTTTTCGCCGCTTGGGGGGCTGCAGGCGAAAATTTTGGCCTGGGGGGGGGGGGCGCAAAATTTTCCACTCGTTGCACCCCCTGCTACCTCTTGAGCTTGCGTTGGTTTTTCCCTTGAAGAGAAAAGGGTGATGCAGCAAAGTAGAGTAAGTATTTCCCTCGGTTTTGACAACCAAGGTATCAATCCAGTAGGAGACAATTCTCAAGTCACCGAATACCTGCACAAACAAACGCCAATTTGCACCCAACGCAATAAGGGATTGTCAATCCCTTCACGGTTATTTGCAAAAGTGAGATCTGATAGAGATGGATAAACGGTAAAGTAATATTTTTAGTTAATGGAATAGAAAGTAAAAGATTGCAAAGAAAGTAAATAGGAAACTAAAATTGTAGATCGGAAACTTATATGATGGAAAATAGACCCGGGGGCCATAGGTTTCACTAGAGGCTTCTCTCAAGATAGAAAATATTATGGTGGGTGAACAAATTACTGCCGAGCAATTGATAGAAAAGCGCATAATTATGAAGATATCTAAGGAAATGATCATGAATATAGGCATCACGTCCGTATCAAGTAGACCGACTCCTGCCTGCATCTACTACTATTACTCCACACATCGACCGACTCCTGCCTACATCTAGAGTATTTTAAGTTCATAGAACAGAGTAACGCATTAAGTAAGATGACATGATGTAGCGGGATAAACTCAAGCAATATGATGAAGACCCCATCTTGTTATCCTCTATGGCAACAATACAATACGTGTCGATTCCCCTTCTGTCACTAGGATCGAGCATCGCAAGATTGAACCCAAAGCTAAGCACTTCTTCCATTGCAAGAAAAACCAATCTAGTTGGCCAAACCAAATCGGTAGTTCGAAGAGACTTGCAAAGATATCAAATCATGTATATAAGAATTCAACGGAGATTCAAATAATATTCATAGATAAGCTGATCATAAATCCACAATTCATCGAATCTCGGCAAACACACCGCAAAAGAGTATTACATCGGATAGATCTCCAAAAACATTGAGGAGAACATGGTATTGAGAATCAAAGAGAGAGAAGAAGCCATCTAGCTACTAGCTATGGACCCGTAGGTCTAAGGTAAACTACTCACGCTTCATCGGAGAGGCAATGGTGTTGATGTAGAAGCCCTCCGTGATCGAACCCCCTCCGGCAGGACGCCGAAAAAGGCCCCTAGATGGGATCTCACGGGTACAGAAGGTTGCGGCGGTGGAGAAGTGTTTTTGTAGATCTCCCCATAAGTTTTGGAATATTTGAGAATATATAGGCGGAAGAAATAGGTCGGTGGAGTCACAACGGGCCCACAAGGGTGGGGGGCGCCCTACCCCTAGGCGCCCTCCGACCTTGTGGATGCCTCGTGGCTTCCCTGTCATGCACTCCAAGTCCTCTAGATGTCTTCTGGTCCAAGAAAAATCATTGCGAAAGTTTCATTCCGTTTGGTATTCCTTTTCTGCGAAACTCTAAAACAAGGAAAAAACAGAAACTGGCACTGGGCTCTAGGTTAATAGGTTAGTCCCAAAAATAATATAAAATAGCATAATAATTCATATAAAACATCCAAACCAGATAATGTAATAGCATGGAACAATAATTTTTTTTAGATACTTGGAGACGTATCAGCCCCCATGAGCAGTGTTGGGCTCCCACGGAGGCAGCGACATTTCGTTGAGCATGTCGCAGACGGCATCATGGCGGCCCTCGCGACCGAGCACGGCGGCGTCGACGACCTCCAACAGTCGGAGGTCGACATCGAGCCGCCGATCACACCTACGAAGGAGTCGCCCCGTGCCCCGCTCCCTATACTGCAGCCCGCGCACCCGGAGAGCCGGCGATGCGCTCCTCTTCTCCGCTGGGGCCGTGGTAAGCGCCGTGCTACCGTGGCCGACGGACTCGCCGGAGCGAGGGTGCACGGCGAGGAGACTAGGTGCACGGCGGCCAGGGCAGGAGGCGGGCAACGAGGAGGCTGGTCGGAGTGAGGGCGCGTGATAACCCACAAGTATAGGGGATCACAACAGTTTTCGCGGGTAAGTATTTAACCCAAATTTATAGATTCGACAGAAGGGGAGCCAAAGAATATTTGAAGTTATTAGCAGCTAAGTTGTCAATTCAACCACACCTGGAGATTAATTATCTGCAGCAAAGTGATCAGTAGCAAAATATTTAGATAGTTTTGATAATAGTAGCAGTAGCAAAAGTAACCGTAACAGTGATAGCAATGATATTGTAGTAAGTGTGACAGTAGTAGTAGAAGTAGTAACTTAGTAAGATCAATATATGACAAATTCGTATGCATTGGATCGGTGACTTGTTGGATGATATTCATCATGAGACAGTTATAACCTAGGGCGATACGACACTAGCTCTAGTTCATCGATATAATGTAGGCATGTATTCCGTAAATAGTCATATGTGCTTTATTAAAAGAACTTGCATGACATCTTTTGTCCAACCCTCCCGTGGCAGCGGGGTCCAAATTGGAAACTAAGGGATATTAAGGCCTCCTTTTAATAGAGAACCGGAACAAAGCATTAACACATACTGAATACATGAACTCCTCAAACTACGATCATCACCGAGAGTAGGTCCGGTTGTTGTCACTCCGGGCTTGTCGGATCATAACACGTACTAGGTGACTATAACTTGCAAGATCGGATCTAGAACATGGATATAATGATGAATTCATAAATGGTTCAGATATGAAATCATGGCACCCGGGCCCAAAGTGACAAGCATTAAGCATAGCAAAGTCATAGCAAAGTCAATCTAAGAACATAGTGGATACTAGGGATCAGGCCCTAACAAAACTAACTCGATTACATGATGAATCTCATCCAACTCCTCACCGACCAGCGAGCCTACGAAGGGATTAGTCACTCCCGGTGGGGAGCATCATGGAATTGGCAATGGAGAAGGGTTGGTGATGACGAAGAACGAAGATCCCCCTCTCCGGAGCCCAAAGCGGACTCCAGATCTGCCCTCCCGAGGAAGAACATGGCTTGGCGGCGGCTCCGTATCGTGAAACACGATAATTCTTTCTCCCTGATTTTTTCTTCGAAAATATGAATTTATAGTATCAGGGTTGAGGTCTGCGGGGCCACCAGGTGGGTACAACCCACCTGGGCGTGCCAGGAGAGAGGGGCGCGCCCTGGTGGGTTATGCCCACCTAGGGGCCCCTCTCCGGTGGATCTTGGCTCCAGAAACTCTCTTTTATTATATAAAAAATCCTCACAAAGTTTTGTTTCATTCCGAGAACTTTTATTTCTGCACAAAAACAACACCATGGTAGTTCTACTCAGAACAACGTCAGTCCGGGGTTAGTTTCATTCAAATCATGCAAATTAGAGTCCAAAACAAGAGGAAAAGCGTGAGAAAAAGTAGATACGTTGGAGACGTATCAACTCCCCCAATCTTAAACCTTTGCTTGTCCTCAAGCAATTCAGTCGATAAATTGAAATTGAGAAGGAAAAACTTTTACGAACTCTTTTGCTCTTGTTTGCCTTAATAAGCTTAAACAGCACCCAGGTTTTCAGCCAACATTATAACTAACCATGTTAACAATAATTCTTAAAGATTATAATGACTCATATCATGACATAATCGGCTAGCGAGTAATAATAAGGTATCTCAAATGGCAACACGTTGTCAAAACAACCATGATATAATATGACAATAGTGGTATCTCACTAGCCCTTTCTGAGACTGCAAAACATAAATGCAGAGCACCTCCAAAGTTCAAGCATCGACTAAACATTGTAATTCATGGTAGAAAAGATCCAGTCATGATGCACCCAACATTAGCTACACACAATGCATAAATCATGACAACTGTGCTCTACTCGGTTCCTGGCACTTGTTTTTAGAAGGTGGTGACACAACATAAAAGTAAATAGAAAGTCCTTTCACAAAGGAAAGCAGTGATTTGCAGAGGTGCCAGAGCTCAAGTTTTAAAAATAGAGGTAAATGATATTTTGAGACATGCATCCTTCTTATTCACTTCACAACCATCAGTTATCAACATCTTCCATGCTAAGCACGCTAGTGGCGGTTCCCAAGCGCTAAAAGTAAAGGTTTACTCCCCCTTCCACCAACAATCACATTCCACGGCTTGTCCAAAACAACGGGTGTCATCCATACCAACAACAGTCCCAGGGGAGTTTTGTTTAATTATTTGCATTTTTGAATTCGGGAATGGGAATCCCTATTACTGGCCATTTTCTTGTGTGATGGCAAGTGAATAAACACTCGACCTGAGAATAACCCGCTTAGCATGGAAGATATCGACCACCTCCTGTCGTTCCATGAACGACCGAGGCACACAAAACAGATACTTTTTTTAGAAGTTTTTTAGAGGTGGCACATGCAAATTTACTTAGGACGGCAGGGTAATACCGTATATAGGTAGGTATGGTGGACTCATCTGGAATAACTTTGGGTTCAAGGTTTTTGATGTACAAGCAGAATTCCCACTCAGTACAGGTAAGGCTAGCAATTAAGATTGAGAAGCGGTCAGCTAGAGAGCAACAACGATCATAACCATGCCTTATGCATAAGTAACATTGAACACTAGCATGAGTAGGATATGAACACCATGAATATAAATATCATAGAGGCTATGTTGGTTTTGATTCAACTACATGCATGAACATGTACCAAGTCAAGCCACTCGAACATTCAGAGGAGGATACCATATCATCATACTACATCACAATCATCTTAACGCTATGTTGATATCCAAGATAAATCATTATCCGCTCCTAGCTACTTATGCATGGCATGAGAAACTATAATCTCTAATTGTCATTGCAAACATGTTTAATCATAATGGGCTAAATCCTGGATACTAGGTTAAACATATTTACACAAACAGAACAAGTCGAGTTCATACCAGTTTCTCTTTACCACGACCAGTTCATCGGATATCATCATTATTGCCTTTCACTTGCACGATCGAATGATATGAAAATGATAATAGTGCAAGAGTGCCGAGGACTAAGCTGGAATCTGCAAACATTTTATTCAACAGGAGAAGACAAGGTAAAATGGGCTCTTTATTAGTTCAACAACTATCCATATGAGAGCCACTCAACATTTTCATCGTGGTCTTCTCCTCGGTAAGACTCGAATAAAAAGAAAAGAAATTCAGAGACACACATTAAAATATTTTTGGAGTTTTTGGTTTTCTTGAACAAGCAAATAAAAAGGGAAAAGCAAAAACGATAAAAACTATTTACACAAGAAAGCTCGCAACAAGCAAAAGAAGAACAAGGAAATCTTTTTGGATTTTATTTTTAATTCTACTACTAAGCATGCATAGAAAGAAAATTACTACAACTATTTTTTTTGGTTTTTCTAAAAAATTCAAACACACAAGAAGAAAGCAAGAAAATAAATCTAAGCATGGATGATACAATGAAAAAGTGAGAGCACCGACAGATAGAATGATGTATGTGAACATGAATATAATGTCAGTGAGAGACACGTACTCCCCCAAGCTTAGGCTTTTGGCCTAACTTGGTAGTCGATTAGTAGCCTGGAGGATAGTAGGGGTATTGAGGAGCAGGCATCCACTCATCCCACTGATAAGGTACCTGTGCAGCCTCTGCAGCAGCGTGAGCGTTCCAGTAGGCGATGATGTCTGCATGCATAATCTTATATCCGCCCTTGGCAACAGAATCAAACAAAGCAGGTGTAGGCAAGAGGATAACATCACACGTTGTGACGCTATAGACCAGGTTATAAGGATGGCAATATCAGGACGATCATGTGCAAGAAAGTGATGGTGTTCCATGGCTGCACGGTCTAGGTAAACCTTGGTCAGAGAGTAATCATGAGGTCGTATCTCCACATTAAAGTGAGCCGCCAAGCGAGTAGCATAAACCCCACCATGTATTTTACCCTGAGTTTTATTAAGATGCAGGAGATGAGCCACGATAGCTCCCAAGCTATGCATGTTGTTGCCCTCAAGTGCACGGCGTAAAACAGCAAGGTCAGGTGAACTAAGTGCACCCACCTTCTCCCTAGCAAGCAAGCATTTGGTAATAAAATATGCAAAGTAACAAACATCAGGAAAATGTAAGCCAACAGCAGTGATGGCTAACACTCCTCTCTCATGACCCACAGTCAAAGTGCGATAAAAATCCACAAACCTAGCCAGCCTAGGCTCAATCAGGCTCCCATCAAAAGGGATCAAGCATATGTCACAAAATTCAGTAAGTGGTATCTGATGGTTTTCAGCATATAAATCAAAGCTAACTTCAGGAGGATTATTTCTAGGAAGGAAAGTAAAGCTCTGAACAAAGATATTTGTGAGGAGTTGGTGCTGGTCACACTCATCTGCAATGAAGTCGGTGAGGCCGGCATTAGCAATATATTGCATGAACTCCTCATGAATTCCAGCCTCTTGCAGGAACGGGATGTGCGGCCATTCGCATGGCCGTACCTCCGCCAACCTTCAAGGATGGTGATCACTGTCAAAAGACTCCCCAATGACACCCTTGGAGTTCTTCTTAGGGCCAAACTTCCTAAAGATATTCATGGTTTCCTATGAACAAAAATTCTGAAATTTATTAGCCCTCAAAATTTTCTCAACAAAACTTCACAATATTGATAGCAACTACTCATAGTGATACATAGAGGCCATAACAAGCATTCAAACTACTTAGAACACTAAGAATTTAACATGCAAGCACATCTATAGCAGCACCAAGAGTAGCTAATTATTCAAGGTATAACCCAGTAAAACAAAAACTAATTGGACAAATGGAGGAGTCACACACCAAGCAACAAATCCCCAAAACAGTTTCAAGAACGGAGCTTCGAGCAAATAGATCGAAATCTGCGGTTTCGGGAGCAAGAACACGAGAGAGAGAGAGAGAGAGAGAGAGAGAGAGAGAGAGAGAGAGAGAGAGAGAGAGAGAGAGAGCAAAGGGAATTTTTTTCTGGAGGAAAGTGATGATGTGGGCTAAAGAGATAAGTGAGGGGGCCCACATGGGGACCACAACCCACCAGGGCGCGCCTGGGGGTCCTGGCGCGCCCAGGTGGGTTGTGCCCACCTGGTGCACCTCCCTCTCGTATTATTTGCACCAGAAATTCAGAAATATTCAGAAAAAAACCGTGTAAAATTTTCAAGGCATTATGAGAAGTTTATTTTTGAGTCATTTTTTATTGCACAGGAAATTCAGAAAACAGACAAAACATGGCATTTTATTTTATTTAACTAATAAAAATAGAAAAAAAGTAGGTACGAAAGGTAGTGCTTACTAAATTCATCAACTTCATACCGCTAAAAAATGATTCATTAATAAGGTTCATCAAGTCTTTTTAACAACCACTTCCGATTAGCATGAAACCGAAGAACTTCCGTAAATCACTAAGTTACCTCAATGGGGATATGCATTTCCCCAACCATAAGCATTTCATATTTCTTTTTGACAATAGGTAGAGGTATGTGAAAACTTCCAATAGTGATTGTCGGAGATTTTTCAATAACATTAATACCATTCACTTGGAATGGTTTCTTCGGAAAGTGCACCGTATGCTCATTACCATTTATATGAAAAGTGACCTTGCTTTTATTGCAATCAATAACAACCCCTACAGTATTCAAGAAGGGTCTACCAAGAATAATCGACATGTTGTCGTCCTCGGGCATCTCAAGTATAACAAATTCAGTCAAAATAGTAACATTACCAACAACAACGGGCACATCCTCACATATACCGATAGGTATGGCAGTTGAGTTGTCAGCCATTTGCAAAGATATTTCAGTAGGTGTTAGTATATTCAAGTCAAGTCTTTTATATAAAGAGAAAGGCATAACACTAACACCAGCTCCTAAATCACACAAAGCAGTTTTCACATAATTATTTTTGATAGAGCAAGGTATAGTTGGTATTCCCGGATCTCCAAGTTTTTTAGGTACTCCATCTTTAAAAGTATAATTAGCAAGCATGGTGGAGATTTCAGCTTCAGGTATTTTTCTTCTATTTGTGATGATGTCTTTCATATACTTTGCATAAGGAGGCATTTTCAAGATATCAGTCAAGCGAGTACGCAAAAAGACTGGCCTCAGCATTTCAGCAAAGCGTTCAAATTCTTCATCATCTTTATTTTTAGTTGACTTTGGTGGAAAAGGCATAGGTTTTTGAACCCACGGTTCTCTTTCTTTACCGTGTTTCCTAGCAACAAAGTAACTTTTATCATACCTTTTATTCTTAGGTTGTGGGTTATCAAGATCAACAGGTGGTTCTATCTCAACATCATTATCTGGTTCCTTATCATTATTTGGTTGAGTGTCTTCATGAACATCATCATTATCTTTTTCATTATCACTAGGTGAGTGTTCATTACCAGATTGAGTTTCAGCATCTGAGATAGAAGTTCCATTCTCATTATCAGGTTCACTAAAAGTGTGCAAAGTCCTATCATTTTTCTTCTTATTTTTCTGTCTAGAAGGACTAGGTGCACTAGTGTTATTTCTTTGTGAATCTTGTTCAATTATTTTTGGGTGTCCCTCAGGATAAAGTGGTTCCTGAGTCATTCTACCTCCTCTAGTTGCAACTCTAACAGCAAAATCATGCATATTATGATTCATTTCATCAGGCAATTCTCTTTGTGATTTAGCAACTTGTTCTAACTGAGTTTGAACCATATAAGCATGTTTTGCAACACCTCTAACATCATTTGAGATTCTAAATAACAAGTCACTCAAGCGAGCAATCATATAAAAATTGTATTTCAATTGTTTCATAACATTTGCATTGAAGTGATCTTGTTTTCTAACATAGTTTTCAAAATCATAAAAGCATTGACTAGGATGCATATTGTGAGGATTTTCATTATCATTGAACTTCATTAGAGAATTTACCTCTACCACCTTAGGCATTGGTGGTGTATTAAGCCCATGTATTTCTTCAATAGGAGTTAAATTTTTAACATCCTCAGCTTTAATACCTTTTTCCTTCATAGATTTCTTTGCCTCTTGCATATCTTTAGGACTGAGATATAATATATCCCTCTTCTTCGAAGTGGGTTTAGGCGGTGGTTCAGGAATAGTCCAATCATCATAATTTTTCAATATGTTATTCAATAATTCCTCAGCTTGAGCAATAGTTCGTTCCCTGAAAACGCAACCAGCACAACTATCTATATAGTCCTTAGAAGCATCGGTTAGTCCATTATAGAAGATATCAAGTATTTCATTTTTCTTGAGAGGATGATCAGGCAAAGAATTAAGTAATTGTCAAAGCCTCCCCCAAGCTTGTGGGATACTCTCTTCTTTAATTTGAACAAAGTTAAATATTTCTTGTAAGGCAGCTTGTTTCTTATGAGCAGGAAAATATTTTTCAGAGAAGTAATAAATCATATCCCGGGGACTACACACACAACCAGGAGTAAGAGTATTGTACCAAGCTTTAGCATAACCCTTTAACGAGAAAGGAAATAATTTGATAATAAAGTAATAGCAAGTTTTCTCATCATGAGTAAAAAGGGTGGCTATATCATTCAACTTAGTAAGATGTGCCACAACAGTTTCAGGTTCATAGCCATGGAAAGGATCAGATTCAACCAAAGTAATCAACTCTGGATCGACAGAGAATTCATAATCCTTATCATCAATAAAGATAGGTGAAGTAGCAAACTTAGGACCACATTTCATTCTAGCATTCAGAGATTTTTCTTTATACTTGTGTAATAATTTTTCTAGATCATCTCTATCACTGCAAGCAAGAATATCTCTAGTTGTTTTTTCACTCATAACATAACCCTCCAGTACCTTAGGCAATTCATATCTAGGAAGGCTAGTTCTGGCAGGTGTTTCGGGAGTTTCAGTTTCAAGCTCATCATCAGATAAAAAACATCATGTTGTATTACTCTAGCAATTTGTTTATCAAGAAATTCACCAAGTGGCACATCATCATTATCAGCAAGGTACTAGCATCATCATAAGCATCATTCATAGTAGAAGTAGCATCATCAATAACCTGCGACATATCAGAACTAATAGCATGTGGTGGTGTGTTGCACGTTTACTCATAACAGAAGGTGAATCTAAAGCAGAACTGGATGGCAGTTCCTTACCTCCCCTCGTGTTTGAGGGAAATATCTTAGTCTTTTGATCCTTCATATTCTTCATAGTGATAATATGATAATAATACCAAGTGACTCAACAAATATTGCTATGCCCCCCGGCAACAGCGCCAGAAAAAGGTCTTGATAACCCACAAGTATAGGGGATCGCAACAGTTTTCGAGGGTAAGTATTTAACCCAAATTTATAGATTCAACACAAGGGGAGCCAAAGAATATTTGAAGGTATTAGTAGCTGAGTAGTCAAATCAACCACACCTGGAGATTAATTATCTGCAGCAAAGTGATCAGTAGCAAAGTAGTTTGATAGTTTTGATAATAGTAGCAGCAGCAAAAGTAACTGTAATAGTGATAGCAATGATATTGTAGCAAGTGTGACAGTAGTAGTAGCAATAGTAACTTAGCAAGACCAATATAGGACAAATTTGTAGGCATTGTATCGGTGACTTGTTGGATGACATTCATCATGAGACAGTTATAACCTAGGGCGATACGGCACTAGCTCCAGTTCATCGATATAATGTAGGCATCTATTCCGTAAACAATCATACGTGCTTTATTAAAATAACTTGCATGACATCTTTTGTCCTACCCTCTCGTGGCAGCGGGGTCCAAATTGGAAACTAAGGGATATTAAGGCCTCCTTTTAATAGAGAACCGGAACAAAGCATTAACACATACTGAATACATGAACTCCTCAAACTACGATCATCACCGAGAGTAGGTCCGGTTGTTGTCACTCTGGGCTTGTCGGATCATAACACGTAGTAGGTGAGTATAACTTGCAAGATCGGATCTAGAACATGGATATAATGATGAATTCATAAACGGTTCAGATCTAAAATCATGGCACCCGGGCCCAAAGTGACAAGCATTAAGCATAGCAAAGTCATAGCAACATCAATCTAAGAACATAGTGGATATTAGAGATCAGGCCCTAACAAAACTAACTCGATTACATGATGAATCTCATCCAACTCCTCACCGACCAGCGAGCCTACGAAGGAATTACTCACTCCCGGTGGGGAGCATCGTGGAATTGGTGATGGAGAAGGGTTGGTGATGACGAAGAACGAAGATCCCCCTCTCCGGAGCCCAAAACAGACTCCAGATCTGGCCTTCCAAGGAAAACAGAGCTTGGCGGCGGCTCCGTCTCGTGAAACGCGATAATTCTTTCTCCCTGATTTTTCTCTCCAAAAATGTGAATTTATAGTATCAGGGTTGAGGTTTGCGGGGCCACCAGGTGGGTACAACCCACCTGGGCACGCCAGGAGAGGGGGGTGCACCCTGGTGGGTTGTGCCCACCCAGGGGCCCCTCTCCGGTGGATCTTGGCTCCAGAAATTCTCTTTTATTATATAAAAAATCCTCGCAAAGTTTCGTTCCATTCTGAGAACTTTTATTTCTGCACAAAAACAACACCATGGTAGTTTTGCTGAAAACAACGTCAGTCAAGGGTTAGTTTCATTCAAATGAGGCAAATTAGAGTCCAAAACAAGAGGAAAAGTGTGAGAAAAAGTAGATACGTTGGAGACGTATCAGCGCGCGGCGAGGGCGGGGGCCAGGGCGGGAGGTGGCCGGCGGCGCGTCCAGGAGGTGGAGGATGGCTCGCCGGTGGAGGAAGTGGCGGCTCGCCGGAGCGACGAGCAGGGGAGACAACAGAGAGCAGAGGAGCGAGGAGTAGGGGCCATGGGCATGCGGGAGAGAGAGAGAGGAGGAGCTTTGTCTTTTTTGCATGCATAGCGTTGTGGGCCCAGCCAGAAAAAGGAAGGAGAGAGAGAGAGATTAGAGATGCTGGTAGTGGGCCTTTTGCAGCTGAACTATAGCGCCAACGTCCCCAGCTACCCCCAGCTCCCTGGGTTTGCCTTCCTGCGCCGGTTGTACTTTTGGGCATATCCGGTGCAAAACGAGCCCCTGGGGGTGCGACTGGGACGTTTTTTGATCCCCAGTGCTAAAAAAGGCTCCTAGGGGTGTCTTGGGGGCACGGGTGGAGATGCTCTTAGGTGGGTCATTGATAATAAGTCAACAACATCTGGCCAGTTTTACAGGGTGGTCATTGATGAATCGTGCTTTTCACTGTCTGTTTGTTCCAACTCGAGGGGGGTGGGACACATTAATGATCCTCCCCGCTCCCGAGAGCTTGCTCGTGCGGCTCCGAGCTGATCCCTCAGGATATAAAAGGTAGGAACCCAATTTTTTTCTCATCTGTTCGCTCAGTTCCCCCTTCCTCATCCATTCACTAGTAGAAAAAGTGCCTAATGTGAAGCACATTAGTCCCGGTTTGTAACAGAACCGACACTAATGTGACCACTAGTGCCGGTTCCAACGGCTAGGCAGGCGGCGCTTGTTAGTACCGGTTCGTGCCGAACCTTTAATACCGGTTCGTTCCACGAACCGGTACTAAAGAGGTTCTGGCAGGCTATTGTCAGGTTTTTTGCTGTACCAGCTCCTTTAGTACCGGTTCGTGGCACGAACCGGTACTAGAGTTTTTTAGTTGGTGTAGCGGTTTTTTAGTCCCACCTTGTTCCGCTAACAGGGTTTTTACCACCTTAAATATGTTACTTCTCAAACTATCACAACCACTTGGTCTTCATTGAACTCTATGTGTAGAATTTGTGGCCGCAATATGAGTCTTCTCCGATTTGTAAACCGGTGAGGACTCATATTGACAGTTCAGATGGCACACAAAAAGATCATTGATGATCAATGTAATTTTTATGTATATTTTTACATTCAAAGCTGGACTTGTCATGGCGACCCCACTAGTGCACGTGTCACTCTTTTTCTTTGCTCCATCTCACTACACTGGTCTATAATTTTGTGCATTCATTATTCACCATTCAAAGCCACGTCATCAACTTTCAACCCTTTCTGCCTTCATTTTCTATTTTCATGCATTTAATGATTTGTTTTGAGCTAAATGACCCTGAAATTGAAAAGCACTACAAATGAACTCTGAAAAAAAATTGAAACTTGGCATGGTATCATCATTTCACCCACATAGCATGTGCTAAAAAGTTAAGATGGTTACAGCAAAAACTGGATGCACTTCGTGTACAAACTGGACAATCTCTTTCGAGATATCAGGATTTCGGACAAAAACTCATCTTTTACAAAGGCATTTCATTTTTTAAAACTTATTACAACTCTAGACTTTTTGTGCGTACAGTATGCACCACTCAAAGCCACGTCATCAACTTTCAACCCTTTCTTCCTTCATTTTCTATTTTTCATGCATTTATTGATTTGTTTTGAGCTAAATGACCCTGAAATTGAAAAGCACTACAAATGAACTCTGAAAAGGTTGAAACTTGGCATGGTATCATCATTTCACCCACATAGCATGTACAAAAAAGTAGAGAGGGTTACGGGAAAAACTGGATGCACTTCGTGTACAAACTGGACAATCTCTTTTGAAGTATCAGGGTTTCGGACGAAAACTCATCTATTACAAAGGCATTTCATTTTTTTTAAACTTATTACAACTCCAGACTTTTTGTGCGTTCAGTATATACCGTTCAAAGCCACGTCAACAACTTTCAACCCTTTCTTCCTTCATTTTCTATTTTTCATGCATTTACTGATTCGTTTTGTAACATCTCAAATTTTCAATTTGGAATGTTATACACTAGATCATCATTGCATATCATATTTTATTTTCTTTTGGTTGATCCTAGAAATTCTACGCAACTCAAGGACCCTCGGAGAGAGTTGGGGATTTCGTTATTTTCATATTTGAGTTTTCTCAAATTTTGAAAATAGGATCATTTGATTTTATTTATTTTATCTTTAATTATTTCTATTATAAAAATATAAGAGAGGGAATAAAATGACTTTCCCAAAATAAAGGAATATTGAGGATTTAATAAAAAAATCAAATAAGATTTTATTTTGGAGTTTTTCGCTATTTTATTTGAATTTAGGAAAAATACTCGTTTTTCAATATTGCATTTAGGCCCCAAATAAATGTTCATCTTGTCCAGCTTAATTTTAGAAGTCGGGGAAAACAAGTAAAGAGTTAATTCCATTATTAGGAATCCAGTTATTAGCTATTTTGAACAAATCCCTAAACTCTAAACTACCAGTTATCCAAAAAAAACCTAAAATTCGGGATTTTTGGAGTCCGTTTAGTATTTCTTTTATTTGTTTTTCTGCGCTAATTTATTTAAAAAAACGAGAACCGACCTTGGGCCGTGTTCGGCCAGGACTCCGCCTGGCCGGGCCTTTATAATGCGTCGCCCCGAGCCCGTCAGCCAAGCCGCCCACCAAACCCTAGCCGATCCGCCCACTGCCGCCGCGCCGCCGCCGCCTGTCGCCCGAGTCGCACCGACCACGGAGCCCGCCACGACGCCGCCGCCCGTCGCCGAGTCCCGCCGACCACGGAGCCCGCCGCCGCCGACCGCGGACCCGCCGCCTCATCCCGCCGACCCGCCGAGTCAGCCTCCGCCGAGCCGCGGACACCGACACCGCCGCGGAGGTAGTCAGCCCGCCCGCCGCGGCGGTTTTCCTCGAAAATCGCTCGTTTTTCCGCGGTTTTCGTTCGCTTAAAAAAACAATAGATCTTTTTTGGTTTAGTTTTTTAGCGAAGCGTCACTGCTCGCTCGCTTTTAACGGACGAGTTCACCGTTTAGTTTCAGTTAACGAACATTCGTTCGTTAAACTGTTCATCGATTTTTCCTTTTCTCGGATTTTCCGCGATTATTTTTTGATCGCAATTTCTGATCTGATTTTCGTTTTAGTATAACTTTTCGCTTGTTTATCGGAATCGGGCAATTCAAGCGCCTAGAGTTTTATCTCGAAACCCTCTTTCCGTTTAACCAACTAAAACCAGTTTTTGCTTCTGTAAAAATTGACTTAGGTCCATATTAGAAAACGAAGCTTGTTTCTTTCGCCGTTTGACTTTCGTTGCTTCGTTCGATTTGATTTTTTTTGCAAACCGGAGTTCTTAAGTTGAACTTTCTGGTTAGATCTCTTATTTGAATTTATCTGTGCATTAGATGAGTACTTATTGTATGCTTGTTTGTTTGCAATAGAGTACCCGGAGTGCGCCACGTGCTATTTCGAATCTCTAGGTTGCACGGATCATCAGCAAGGCAAGTAACACTTTGATCATACTTTTCATTACCCAGTTTTTATGCATTAGATCAATCCTCAAATAATTGCATGATTAGGATCTGATTAAATTATGGGTTTTGGGAAGTAGATGAGGTAGTACCTATTGCCTATTTTATTATCAAACCCTTGGGAGTTACCTCTACGTTGCTTATTATGCCATGCTATGCCAGTAGACGTGGATTGGGTGAGTGTATCCATGACATATGTGAGGTTGTAATTTAATGGTTTATTTTAGGTGGCAACTTAAACACACATCTAGGTGGATTGAGGCACCTGGGTATTCCAGCGATTGCCTGTTTTTATTTATGGACCGCCACCCAGGCTCAAGGGGATCATGAGATTATTCATGCTAGAAACTTCCGTGTGCAGCCACAAGCTACTATGGGCTCTAGCATAGTTGACTAAGTAGTGTGAACTCTTATAGTGGTAGACTAGCAGATGTAGGGGATATAGGTTGGTACTATCTACCCGATCGTAAGGTGCAAACGCTTCCGAAAGACTATGTCTTGGTCATCCGTTTCTCAAACACCATGTAGTGCAAGAATCCCTACGTAGGAGATCGAGTCTTGTGGGGAAAAGTGCGCAAACCTCTACAGAGTGTATAAACTAATCATGGTTAGCCGTGTCCCCGGTTATGGATGTTTTGAGTATCTAGTACTTGGATTATCATGTGAATCTCATCATGTTACTTTAATTAATATTGTTGGGTTTAATGATGATGCTTAATTGGGATTGAGAGGATGTCTATCTTCTCAATGTTTAACAACCATCATGTTAGTTAAATAAAATTTATTCCTTTGCAGTAGGGAAAAATTGGCTTTACACAAAACTGTAACCATAGAGGTTTCCACCAGCCATATATGCATGTATTATAGCATTACTTTTTCTTCACTCTCTATGTGTTACATTGCCAGCATATTCCATGTGCTGACCCGTTTTCGGGCTGCAACGTTCATGTTGCAGACTTTTCAGACGACGAGTAAGGTGCCTTAGGTCGTGGTTCTATACTCAGTAATGCCGTTGGAGTTGATGGACTCACCTATCTTCCAAGCCTTTCGCTATTATCGTTATTAGATGGCCTTAAGCGATATTTATTGTAATAAGTTCTCTTTTGAGATATTCGATGTAATAAGTGTGTGATTGCTACTCTGTTATAAATCCTTCAAGCATCGTATGAAGTCAAGATTATCGATCCGTGGATGACATCAAGCACGAGATCGACTGTTTGAGGTCTGGTTGCTACAAGATGGTATCAGAGCACACGGTGACTATAGGACACGACCACTAAGCTAAAGCCCTAGATCACTACTCACTCTTCTCATTTCTGACTCCTAATCTTTTCTACTCTTTTAGGATGGCGGATGCAAGGTACAAGTTCACGCAACTGGATGAAGATACACCCTTTGGACGCCACTTGAAGGAAGTCACTAGATACCTGAACATCGGAGTACCAAGCTTCACCGGGACCTACAACACTACTTTAACTGAAGAGGAGCGCTGGATGATTCAAGTTCAAGTTCCAAGAAGGACATTCGCGCCAGTCACTGAGCCCATAGAGTTTTCCTTTGATGCACCAACCTGGAGTCTAGGAAAAAGTATGGCAGCCCACATCACAATGGGACGCATTGGAGAAGTTTACCACAAGGATCTCAAGGATACTATCTACCAGATTTGTGGGTGCCGAGATGAGCAATGGGAGATGATCAGCACCAGGAAGGATAGATCAATCGCAGCTTTTATCCAGGAGTTAAACCAGCACATTCGACGCCAGGAGAACCAGATGTGCGCAGGCATGATAGATCTGCAGAAGGCCTTGACCAAGATCACGGAGCTGGAGTAAGAACTCAAGGCTACACAAAAAGATTATATGGAGGAAATCAAAGTATTAGTGGAGAAAAATGATGACCTGACCAGGAAGCTGGGAGTTTTCATGGGAGACCCCGCGCCAGGAGGAGAAGAAGATGATTCCACTTGCCCGGAGAATTATATCATCATCGACGACACCGACTCTGACCCAGACGACAGCGATGATGACTATGTTGATGAAGCTGGAGCGGATATCATGGAGTCTTCATCGGAGCAGTTTTCTAGTCGACCACCATAACAGTAGTAGTATTCCCCCATGTATTTAGAATAGTCCGAGCACTTTTATAATGATAGTTAGACCGTTGTATGCCCTTGTTTGAATTGAATGAAGTGATTTTGTTTGCATTTGTCTCATGTGCATATGGGTAGTGTTTTCCCTCTAGAACTCATTCTATTCTATTTTCTCATCTTTTCTAAACCCTCAGATGCCTCCGAGACGTGACAATGGATTTGCTTTCCCACCGGAGCTCACCCAGTTGATCCAGCAGCAGAAAGCGTTGATGCAGTTGCTAGTCCAGAATCAGAACCATGGGAACAACAACAACAACAACCCACCACCTCCACCACCTGTTGATCACTTAACCCGTTTCCTTAGACTGAATCCGCCGGTGTTCTCCACTAGCACCGAGCCGATAGTTGCAGATGATTGGCTCCGCAAGACAGGAAGGGAGTTGACCACTACAAGATGCACAGATGCGGAAAAGGTGCGTTTTGCCGCACATCAACTTGAAGGACCCGCAGCATCATGGTGGGAGAATTTCACAGCCACTTATCCTATCGGCACTGTCACATGGGATCAGTTTCAGCAGGCTTTTCGTACTGCCCATGTTTCAGCAGAAGCTATGGCCATGAAGAAGCGTGAGTTTCACAACTTGCGCCAAGGAGGACGGATAGTTGGCCAGTATGTGGATGACTTTAGAAAGTTAGCACGTTATGCCACAGATGACGTTGCTACGGATGCAGCTAAGCAGGAGAAGTTTCTGGAAGGACTGAATGATGAGCTGAGCATGTAGTTGATGGTAGCAAGCTTCAACAACTACCAGGAGTTGGTAGATCGTTCTCTCATGATTGAAGGGAAGCAGCAGCAGATTGAAAACCGCAAGAGGAAGTATGGGCAAGGGAAGTACAATTCTGGAGCTCAGCAGAAGCCATGTTTTACTCCTAAACCGGGAGGACATTTTCAGCATACCCATGGAGGAGGGAATTCGCATAATCATAATGGACCCAAGAATGGTAACGGGAATGGAGGAATCAACGGCTAGAACCGTACCAACCCGTCAACCCCAGCCAAGAGAGAGCTGAGCTAAGTCACTTGCTATAAGTGTCAGAAGACTGGACATTATGCCAATGAATGTCCTGAAGCCCAGAATGGAAATGGAAATGGAAGCTCAGGCAAGAAGCGGAACCCTTTCAATAGGGGACAGGTGAACCACGTTAACGTGGAAGAGGTTGAAGCTCAGCCAGATGCAGTAATAGGTAAGTTTTTGGTTAAGTCATTTACTGCCCTCATTCTTTTTGATACTGGTGCATCGCATTCATACATATCAAGGGGATTTGTGGATAAGTATAAACTGCCAACCCAAGCCCTTAGGTCACCCATGTTAGTAACCTCGCCTGGAGCAGAGTATATGGCTAGTTTATGGTGTGATCGGTTACCATTAAGGATTGGTAACTACGTGTTTCCCTCGGACCTAATAGTATTGGAATCACAAGGATTGGATGTGATATTAGGCATGGATTGGTTATCGAAGTATGGAGGGAACATTGAATGCGCCAGTAAGACGATTTTTCTTACGACACCAGAAGGAAGAAGGATCAAGTATGTATCCCAAGACGCGTCAAGAGGACTCAAGTAAATTCCTTATCAGGAGTTGTGCAGGAGGAAGTACTAGTGGTGAAGGATTTCCCTGACGTTTTTCTAGAGGAGTTGCCAGGCATGCCACCGGATAGAGACATTGAGTTTTTGATTGAGCTTTTGCCAGGCACAGGGCCGATATCTAAGAGACCGTACCGAATGCCCACACAAGATTTGGAGGAAATTAAGAAGCAGATTAAGGAGTTACTGGATAAAGGCTTTATTCGCCCAAGTTCTTCACCTTGGGGATCGCCAGTACTTCTAGTGGAGAAGAAGGATGGATCATTGAGGATGGTTGTTGATTATTGAGGATTGAATGAAGTGACAATTAAGAACAAGTACCCGTTGCCGATGATCAACGATTTGTTTGACCAATTGCAAGGAGCTAAGGTATTTTCCAAGATCGATCTACGATCAGGATACCATCAGTTGAAGATTAGAGAGAAGGATATACCTAAGACGGCTTTTACCACCAGGTACGGGCTGTATGAGTATACCGTTATGTCATTTGGTCTGACTAACGCACCTGCCTATTTCATGAACATGATGAACAAGGTGTTTATGGAGTTTTTGGATAAGTTCGTCATGGTGTTCATTGATGATATTTTGGTCTACTCAAAGAATGAAGAGGAGCATAAGGAGCATTTGCGTTTGGTACTTGAGAAGCTCAGAGAACATCAGTTATATGCCAAGTTCAGCAAATGTGAGTTTTGGTTGAAAGAAGTTGGATTCCTCGGACACGTTATATCCAGAGAAGGAATAGCAGTAGATCCCACCAAGGTTGTCACTGTGACAAACTGGGAAGCCCCAACAACAGTTGGAGAGATCCGGAGTTTTCTTGGACTCGCAGGATACTACCGGAGGTTCATTGAGAATTTCTCAAAAATTGCGAAACCCATTATGGAGTTGTTGAAGAAGGATACCAAGTTCAAATGGACTGAAGAATGTGAGGTCAGTTTCCAGGAGTTGAAGAAACGTTTGGTTACATCACCAGTGTTGATTCTGCCAGATCAGCGCAAGGATTACGAGGTGTATTGCGACACTTCTCGTCGAGGACTTGGAGCAGTGCTTATGCAGGAGGGAAGAATTGTTTCGTATGCTTCACGACAGCTTAAGCCCCATGAGTTGAATTATGCCACACATGATTTGGAGTTAGCAGCCGTAGTGCATGCATTGAAGACATGGAGACATTTTCTCATTGGAAACCATTGTGAGGTGTACACGGATCACAAGAGTTTGAAATACATTTTCACACAGAAGGAGCTGAATCTCAGACAAAGGAGATGGTTGGAGCTCATCAAGGATTATGATATGAGATTGCATTATCATCCCGGAAAGGCTAATGTAGTAGCCGATGCGTTGAGCCGCAAGAGCCATGTCAACACACTAATGATCAAAGATTTACCGAAGGAGTTAGCCGAGGACCTTCGTGAGCTATGTTTGGAGATAGTTCCGAGAGGCTATGTAGCAACATTGGAGATTCAGTCTACATTGATGGATAAGATCAGAGAAGCTCAGAAGACTGACAAGGAGATTGCCTCTATTAAAGAGAAGATGAACAAAGGAAAAGCTAAAGAATTTTGTGAGGATGAGCACGATACTCTATGGTTTGAAGACCGCGTTTATGTTCCTAATGACCGGGAGATCAGGAAGTTGATTCTGCAAGAGGCCCATGATTCACCGTATTCGATTCACCCAGGAAATACCAAGATGTATTTGGATTTTAAAGACACATTCTGGTGGACCGGAATGAAGAAGGATATTGCAGAGTATGTAGCAGTTTGTGATGTATGTCAGAGAGTGAAGGCAGAGCATCAGAAGCCAGCAGGATTGTTACAGCCATTGCTGATACCCGAATGGAAGTGGGGTAAGTTAGGCATGGATTTTATCACGGGATTGCCCAGGACTCGTTCAGGCTATGAATCGATTTGGGTTGTAGTTGATCGTTTGACGAAAGTAGCTCATTTCATCCCCGTGAAGACTACTTACAGCAGTGCCAAGTTGGCTAAGATATACATGACCAGGATCGTATGTCTGCATGGAGTTCCGAGGAGCATTGTATCAGATAGTGGAACCCAGTTTACCTCATAGTTCTGGAATCAGTTGCACGAAACTTTGGGTACCAGACTAGAGTTCAGTACAACTTTTCATACGCAGACAGATGGACAGACCGAGAGAGTCAACCAGATTTTAGAGGATATGTTGAGAGCTTGTGCGCTAGATTATGGATCTAGTTGGGATGGCAATTTGCCGTATGCAGAGTTCTCCTACAACAACAGTTATCAATCCAGTTTGAAGATGGCCCCTTTCGAAGCCTTGTACGGAAGGAGGTGCAGAACCCCGCTGTTGTGGGATGAAGTTGGAGACCGCCAGTTGTTTGGACCGGATTTGATTAAGGAGTCCGAACAGAAGGTGAAACTAATTCGCGATAGGCTCAAGGTAGCCCAGTCTAGGCAGAAGAGCTATGCAGATTCTAAATGCAAGGAGACAGTGTACGAAGTCGGAGATAGAGTTTATCTTCGTGTATCTCCACTTCGAGGAGTTAAGCGCTTTGGAGTTAAGGAAAAATTAGCGCCACGTTTTGTGGGACCATACAAAGTTTTGGAGCGTATGGGAGAAGTTGCTTCAAAGTTGGAGTTGCCTGAAGGATTGTCAGGAGTTCACGATGTGGTCCATGTTTCCCAGTTGAAGAAGTGCCACGCAGAGATGGCTGATATACCGCTAAGAGATACAAAGGTTACCGAAGTGATTCATTGGATAGTGATTTGACCTATGAGGAGAAACCACCAAGATTCTTGAGTATGCCACCGAGTCACCCGCAGCAAGGTTATCAAGTTTTGCAAAGTTCAGTGGAGCCACCACACCGAGGATGAAGCCACCTGGGAGCGAGAGGAAGATCTGCTGAAGGACCACCCTTACCTCTTTTCTAGCCAACCCGAATCTCGAGGGCGAGATTCATCTTAAGGGGGGTAGGTTTGTAACATCCCAAATTTTCAACTTGGAATATTATACACTAGATCATCATTGCATAACATATTTTATTTGCTTTTGGTTGATCCTAGAAATTCTACGCAACTCAAGGACCCTCGGAGAGAGTTGGGGATTTCGTTATTTTCATATTTGAGTTTTCTCAAATTTTGAAAATAGGATCATTTGATTTTATTTATTTTATCTTCAATTATTTCTATTATAAAAATATAATACAGGGAATAAAATGACTTTCCCAAAATAAAGGAATATTGAGGAGTTAATTATAAAATCAAATAAGATTTTATTTTGGAGTTTTTCGCTATTTTATTTGAATTTAGGAAAAATACGCGTTTTTAAAAATTGCATTTAGGCCCCAAATAAATGTTCATCTTGTCCGGCTTGATTTTAAAAGTCGGGGAAAATTTATTCCGGGATTTTTGGAGTCCGTTTAGTATTTCTTTTATTTGTTTTTCTGCGCGAATTTATATAAAAAAACGCGAACCGACCTTGGGCTGTGTTCGGCCAGGACTCCGCCTGGCCGAGCCTTTATAAGGCGCCGCCCCGAGCCCGTCAGCCCAAGCCACCCCGCGACAAAACCCTAGCCCGATCCGCCTCATTGCCATGCGCCACTGATGTTCCGCCGCGACGCCGCCGCTGTCGCCTCGAGCTCACCGACCACGGACCCGCCGCCTCGTCCCGCCGACCTCATTGAGCCGCGCCGCCGAACCCTCGCCGGAGGTAGCCGCCTGCCCTGCCGCCGGCTGTTTTCCTCAGGAAACCGTTCGGTTTTTCCGCCGGTTTTTCATTCGTTTTTTAAAAACCCTAGATATGTTTTTTTGGTTTAGTTTTTTTAGCGAGCGTTCGCCCATTCGTTCGTTTTAACGGACGAGTTCACCGTTTAGTTACAGTTAACGAATGTTCGTTCTTTAAACTGTTCGTCAGTTTTTTCTTTTTCTCGGATTTTCCGTGATTATTTTTCGATCGAGATTTCTGAATCGATTTTCGTTTTAGTATAACTTTTCGCTCGTTTATCGGAATCAGGCGATTCAAGCGCCTAGAGTTTCATCTCGAAACCCTCTTTCTGTTTAACCAACTCAAACAAGTTTATTCTTCTATAAAAAATGACTTAGGTCCAGATTAGTAAACGTTTATGGTGGCTTTCGCCGTTTGACTTTCCTTGCTTCGTTCGATTTCATTTTTTGTTGCAAACCGGAGTTCTTAAGTTGAACTTTCTCGTTAGATCTCTTATTTGAGTTTTACTTGTGCATTAGATGAGTACTTATTGTATGCTCGTTTGTTTGCGATAGAGTACCTGGAGTGCGCCGCGTGCTACTTCGAATCTCTAGGTTTCACGGATCATCAGCAAGGCAAGTAACACTTTGATCATACTTTTCATTACCCAGTTTTTATGCATTAGATCAATCCTCAAACAATTGCATGATTAGGATCTAATTAAATTGTTGGTTTTGGGAAGTAGATGAGGTAGTACCTATTGCATATTTTATTATCAATCCCTTGGGAGTTACCTCCACGTTAGCTTATTATGCCATGCTATGCCAGTAGACGTGGATTGGGTGAGTGTATCCATGACAGATGTGAGGTTGTAATTTAATGGTTTATTTAAGGTGGCAACTTAAACACACATCTGGGTGGATTGAGGCACTGGGTATTCCAAATGATTGCTGTTTTTTCTTTATGGACCGCCACCCAGGCTCAAAGGGATCATGAGATTATTCATGCTAGAAACTTCCATGTGCAGGCACAAGCTACTATGGGCTCTAGCATAGTTGACTAAGTAGTGTGAACTCTTAAAGTGGTAGACTAGCAGATGTAGGGGATATAGTTTGGTACTGTCTACCCGATCGTAAGGTGCAAACGCTTCTGAAAGACTATGTCTCGGTCATCCGTTTCTCAAACACCATGTAGTGCGAGAATCCCAACGGAGGAGATCGAGTCTTGTGGGGAAAAGTGCGCAAACCTCTGCAGAGTGTATAAACTAATCATGGTTAGCCTTGTCCCCGGTTATGGACGTTTTGAGTATCTAGTACTTGGATTATCATGTGAATCTCATCATGTTACTTTAATTAATATTGTTGGGTTTAATGATGATGCTTAATTGGGATTGAGAGGATGTCTATCTTCTCAATGTTTAACAACCACCATGATAGTTAAATAAAATTTATTCCTTTGCAGTAGGGAAACATTGGCTTTACGCAAAACTATAACCATAGAGCTTTCCACAAGCCATATATGCTTGTAGTATAGCATTACTTTTTCTTCACTCTCTATGTGTTACATTGCCATCATATTCCATGTGCTGACCCGTTTTCGGGCTGCAACGTTCATGTTGCAGACTTTTCAGACGACGAGTAAGGTGCCTTAGGTCGTGGTTCTATACTAAGTAATGTCGTTGGAGTTGATGGACTCACCTATCTTCCAAGCCTTCCGCTGTTATCGTTATTAGATGGCCTTAAGCCATATTTACTGTACTAAGTTCTCTTTTGAGACATTCGATGTAATCAGTGTGTGATTGCTACTCTGCTATAAATCCTTCAAGTACTGTGCGTGTCAGCATTACTGATCCAGGGATGACACTGAAGCACAGAGATCAGACTGTTTGAGGTCTGGTCGCTACACGTTTTGAGCTCAATGACCTTGAAATTGAAAAGCACTACAAATGAACTCTGGAAAGGTTGAAACTTGGAATGGTATCCTCATTTCACCCACATAGCATGTGCATAAAGGTAGAGATGGTTAAGCAAAAACTGGATGCACTTCGTGTACAAACTGGACAATCTCTTTCGAAGTATCAAGGTTTCAGACGAAAACTCACCTGTTACAAATGCATTTCATTTTTTCAAACGTATTACAACTCCAGACTTTTTGTGCGTTCAGTATGCACCATTCGAAGCCACGTCATCAATTTCAACCCTTTCTGCCTTCATTTTCTATTTTTCATGCATTTACTGATTTGTTTTGAGCTAAATGACCCTGAAATTCAAAAGCACTACAAATGAACTTTGAAAAGGTTGAAACTTGACATGGTAGCATCATTTCACCCACATAGCATGTGCAAAAAAACAGAGAGGGTTACGGCAAAAAATGGATGCACTTCGTGTACAAACTGGACAATCTCTTTCGAAGTATCATGGTTTCGGACGAAAACTCATCTGTTACAAAGGCATTTCATTTTTTTAAACTTAATTATTACAACTCTACACTTTTTGTGCGTTCAGCATGCACCATTCAAAGCCATGTCATCAATTTTCAACCCTTTCTGCCTTCATTTTCTATTTTCATGCATTTAATGATTTGTTTTGAGCTAAATGACCCTGAAATTGAAAAGCACTACAAATGAACTCTGAAAAAAATTGAAAATTGGCATGGTATCATCATTTCACCCAAATAGCATGTGCTAAAAAGTTAAGATGGTTACAGCAAAAACTGGATACACTTCGTGTACAAACTGGACAATCTCTTTCGAAGTATTAGGGTTTCGGACGAAAACTCATTTGTTACAAAGGCATTTCATTTTTTAAACTTATTACAACTCCAGATTTTTTGTGCGTTTAGTACGCGCCATTCAAAGCCACGTCATCAACTTTCAATCATTTCTTCCTTCATTTTCTATTTTTTCATGCATTTACTGATTTGTTTTGAGCTAAATGGCCCTGAAATTGAAAAGCACTACAAATGAACTCTGAAAAGGTTAAAACTTGGCATGGTATCATCATTTCACCCACATAGCATGTGCGGAAAAGTAGAGAGGGTTACGACAAAAAATGGATGCACTTCGTGTAAAAATTGGACAATCTCTTTCGAAGTATCGGGGTTTCGGACGAAAACTCATCTGTTACAAAGGCATTTCATTTTTTAAACTTAATACAACTCTAGACTTTTTGTGCGTTCAGTATGCACCATTCAAAGCCACATCATCAACTTTAAACCTTTTCTGCCTTCATTTTCTATTTTTCATGCATTTACTGATTTGTTTTGAGCTAAATGACCCTGAAATTGGAAAGCACTACAAATGAACTCTGAAAAGGTTGAAACTTGGCATGGTATCATCATTTTACCCACATAGCATATGAAAAAAAGTAGAGGGGGTTACGGCAAAAACTGGATGCACTTCGTGTACAAACTGGACAATTTCTTTCGAAGTATCAGAGTTTTGAATGAATACTCATCTGTTACAAAGGCATTTCATTTTTTTAAACTTATTACAACTCCAGACATATTACCAATTTGTATATAATGATAAAACACACTAATATTAAACATATGGAAAAAGAATCACTGAAAAGTCTATTTTTAAAGTTAAGTTATTCACAAACTAGTGATTCACACAAATTTCAAATAAGTCAAATTTAAACTATCCAAATTTGAGAACTACTCGCACTAACAGAAAGTTTGTACTTTTTTGTACCTAAAGCAAAAATATTCACAAAGTAACTCTAAATACATCAAAAAACAATTCAGAAATAAATAAATAAAAATAAATAAAGCAGAAAAGAAAAAAAACTATATGAAAAAACAAATTTGCGCGCTTCCCAGTGGGCCTGCTTGGCCTGGGGCGTGGATATGCAGGCCCATAAGGCCCAGCAGGCTCACAGGGCAGCGCGGCAAAGTTAGGCCCAGAAGCCTGCTTTAAAGAGGAGCTCGAAGGAGCAGCAGCGGCTGGGTTTATAAACCAGTGCAGCTGCCCTTCGCTTGGCAAGGTGGGACTAAACTTTGTGCACCGCGGGATGTGAGCGCACCCCCTTTAGTACCTGTTCGTGGCTCCAACCGGTACTAAAGGGTGGGTCTTTATTACCGGTTGGGGCGACGACCCGGTACTAAAGGGGTGCCCTTCCCGCCGTTTGGCCTGGCCAAAATTTACCTTTAGTACCGATTGGTGGCTCCAACCGGTACTAAAGGCCCCTCCTATATATATATCACTTACGAAAATTTCAGTTAGTTTCTTCTTCATCTGATTCTTCGTCGTCGCGCCGTCCCGTCGCCGCTGGCTCCCCGTCGCCGCTTCGTCCCATCATAAATCGCGCGCAGCACGCCAGCGTCATGTGCCCGCTCCTGCCCGTCCCCATATGTCGCCGCCTGCCCGTCCCGTCGCTGCGCCAGCCTGTCGCCGCCTTCTTCGCCAGATCGCGCCGTCAGCCTCGATGTAAGATCGACCGCACCGGCCCTGCCGCGCCATGGCCGGCCGCCCTCACACACACAGTACACACAAACAGAGACAAATTTTTCTTAATTATTTTCTGTTTTTATTTTTTTGTTATACTTTTAGTTTATATAAATGTTAGATTAATGTCAATTGTTAGATTATTTTATATATATATATATATATATATATATATAGAAATGTTAGATATTAATGTCAAATGTTAGATGAATTAGATAGAAATATATGTTATATATTAATGTCAAATGTTAGATGAATTAGCTAGATATTAATGTTAGATGAGTTAGTTTTTATACTTGTAGTTATAGATGAATTAGATATATTAATGTTAGATGAATTAGATATATTAAATTTAGGTATATATATGAGATTTGATCATCTAATTAAATTTTTACTATATAGAACTAGTTACTTTATTTTTAATAAGAAAATTAATAGAACTAGTTTATTTTTAGTAAGTGCTTAGTTGAATTAGTTGAATTAATAGAACTAGTTGAATTAATAGAACTAGTAAGTGTTTATCATTTAATGTTTCAACTATGAACATAGGAAATGTGGTCTGACGACGAAAACGATTTCGGTATGTGCGAATACTGCGAACACGAGCGAGGCCTGTGCGACAGAAATTTACTAGTTGATGATAGGCGCTTCAGCATCAAGCTGGATGAGACCTTCGAAGTGGATACAATAAGTCATAACGGCAAGTCTTTTTTTGTAATTAAGCATGGCTTATGCTTCATTTGCTTCAACTTATAACTTTAAATTTTTACTATTCTACTAGCATATCCCCTGCCATGCAAGAATTTTTGTCTTGAATAAGATAGGTTTCAGTCCTAAGAAAACTATGGAGGTAAAGAGAGTTTACTTGAAGACCGAGCATGGTTATACCTTCGACGTCAAATTATACAATGCAGACACCTACACCTATTTTGAATGCAAAACTTGGCAAGCACTATGCAAGACTTATGCATTTGGGCCTGATATGGTTATCACCTTTGATATTCGTCCGGAAGATGATATTGAAGGTAATAGAGTCATTTGGATCGATGTACAAACGCCTCCAGTTCTACCATTATGTGAGTTTGTCAACCATATTTATGTCTTCGATATTGTTTATTCAAAAATAGTTGATGTCACATCCCTAGCCTTACCCTGCACTAGGCTAGCTATTGTCTGTAACATCATGTTTAAATTCTTTTGAAACTTGAAATGGGGATTGCCTAAACCCTAGCATCAATGGAATTCACTAGGTCCAACTAAAATATTTTCAGTGAATCCAAATGGCTTTCAAAAATGTTCATTATTTCTGGAAAATGCTAGAAACCATAACAAGAGGTGTTGCACATTTTCCATGACATATTTGGGCTCTGAATTAAATCTTATAGTATTTGCATTTGGGCTTTTAAATGCTATAAAATATTTTAAATGCTCAATTAATCATAAAAAATGTTTGTTGTTGGATATATTCTAAACAGTAGCCATGATTAGTTTCATGATTTTTGGAAATGCCCTGGCATTTTTAATAAAGCCCTGAAGTTACAAAAATAATAGAAAACAGGAAAGAATAAAAAGAAGGGAACTTACCTGGCAAAGCCCACCTGGCCGGGTACTGTAGCAGCCAGCTAGGCAAAGCCAGCCCAGCCCACCAGGGCTCCTCCCTGTCGTCTTCCACCTCCTGCCAGTAGGCAGGAGGGCGTGTGGCCGCCATGCACGCACACGCGCCCCGGCTACCTCCTTCTTGCCGCTTCCCCCCTCGTCGCTCTGGACCTCCCTCGCGACGCCACACACCCCTTGACCGCCCCTCTCCCTCTCTCTCCCCCGAACGCTCTCGCCCTCCTCTGTTCTCCTCACCGAACGCGCCCGCCGCCGCCGACGAGAACCACCGTGGCCACCGCGCTCCCCTCGCCCCTCCTCTTGGTCCACGAGCTCCGCTACGACACGAAGCTCCTCCACGCCGAAGCACACGAGCCCGGAAGCACCATAACGTCACCATCGATCGTTCTTCTCCGAGCACGGCCGCCGGACTCCATCGATGGATTCGTCGCTGTCACGACTTCCCCGAGCCCGCCGAGTTTCCCGTCTGATGCACCGTGAGCTCCTCTCCATTTCCCCCCTGTCCCCTTCCTCTAGCGCGTCCTCTAGCACCGATTCCGCCATGGCCGAAGCTCGCTGTCCGCCATGGCCGTTGGACCTGCTGCTGCGGGGCCTTCCTTGACTGCGCCGCTGTTCTTCGTGCTCCTGGAACACCGTAGTTGCTGCTCCGCTGCTCGCTTTGATCGCCCGCTTGCTCCAACACCGCGCCCGTGCACCACCGAACTCCGGTCGCCGCCCAACTCGCCGCCGCCGCCGCTACAGCTCGCACTAGCGCCAGCCACCACAACCTCTGGATGCGCACGAGTCCCAGCTCGCCGTAGAACCCAATCGCGCCCTAAACTGTGCCCTGTAGCGCGTACCCGATGCGTCTCCGCCGCTCCGTTGGTCGTCACCGGCCCGACTCCGGCGATGATGACATGGCATCATCATTAGCCACTAATGAGGTAGTTATTTAGCGCTTGTTTCACTGACATCCGGGCCCACCAATTTATTTAAACCCCTAACAAATTATTTAGACTTAAGTTAATCGCGAGGGACCCACGCGTCCGAGTTGACTGTGCCGACGTGGGCGTTGACCTGGCCCACATGTCCGTGACACTAAAGGCACAGGGCCACTGACCGGTGGATCCCATGTGTCAGTTTTGACTCTGGCCGCCCAGTTGACCTGCTGACATCAGCCTTGCGCAATGCGACGCACTAAAGCATTTTCTGGATTGAAGTTTATTCAGAAAATTCCAGAAAATAGTTAAAACTTAAAAAATTCATAGAAAATAAACTATAACTCAGAATGGAATAAATTATATATGAAAAATGATCAGAAAAATCCAATCTATCCATTGGCACTGGTTTCATGCATGATAAATCAACTTAACTTTGCTGTATAGACCAAAACATGTTAATGCACTTCGGGAATTCATAGTTCGAATTTGAATTTGAACCTTTGGTTCAAATCAACACAAACCCTTCTGTTGCTCGCTGCATTAGCTCAAATCACAGCATATTGGCATGTCATGAGCATGCATCATATTGTACATTGCATTGATTGTGTTTCCTTATCTGTTGTCGGTATTTGTCCCCTCTCGGTAGACGATGTTCCGACGTTGTGATCGTTGACACTGTTGAAGACTCATGCTATCTTCAGAAGTGCCAGGCAAGCAAAACCCCTTTGTTCATTCCGATACAATCCCACTCTCTCGCTCCTTCTCTCTTTTACTGCATTAGGACAACAATGATTCATCTGTTACTTGCTGCGGTAGTTGAACCCCTTTATCCTCTGCATGAACTGTCATTGCCACAGTAAATAGATGAAACCCACTAGCATGAGTAGGAGTTGTTTGAGCCCTGATGTGCCTACTCATTCATGCTTGTTTGTCATGCCTGCTACTGCTTAGAGTTGAGTCAGGTATGATTCATCGGGGATGAATCGGAGGTGTGTGAACATGTCCTACTGTTGAGAGCTAAGTGTGTGAACACGATTTGGTAAAGGTATCGGTGAGAGGCCATGTAGGAGTACATGGTGGGTTGTCTCATTGAAGCCGTCCTCAGGAACTGAGTTCTGTGTTTGTGATCCATGACCAGTTACTACCACGCATTGGAATGCTTAAGTGCATGATGCGGAGCATCCCTCACTCATCCCCATGGACGCACCTAAATCTTCCTCAACACCACGTGGACCCATGACTCGAGCTCGAGCTAAGGCTATTGAAGATAAGGTGAACTCGCTCCTCTCTGAATTCCCTCTTCCTACTCATGAGACATGGCTACTACCTCATTCGGAAACTCTTTGTGTGATCAGGTGTATGGAGGAGAGCCACAGTACAGCTACATACAAGAGCCAAGACGGCGAGGACCCAAAGCGCGAAGAAGAAGAGCTGCTGCGGAAGCTACAGGCGTCGGACGACCGACCGCGCCCGGACGTCCGATGAGTCCCAGGCCACGGACAACTGAGCTTTCTGGACGTCCGGTACCTGGCATCCAGAGCCAAAGCTATGGACGACCGGCCACCTCCGGATGTCCGACGCACCCCGATCAGAGCCAAATCTACGGAAGACCGAAGTCTTCGGACGACCGAACGACCCGCACCCGAGCCGGATTTACGGACATCCGACAGCCTCCGGACGTCCGGACCGTCCCGAAGGCCCGAACGTCCGACGCCTTTCGGACGTCCGACACCTGTGTGACTGTGACCGCGGGCTGGAGCCCTTGTACCCATTCACTTTGCCCCCATTTGCACTAAGACTATAAATAGACCTCCTCCTCCTCCTAGTTAGGGTTAGCAAAGGATTAGCTCATATTTGTGTGAGAACTTTGCTCATCCACTTGGTTACCTTCTCCTCGAAGATCGCGCCTCCTCGGAGAAGATCCTTCCAAGAGGATTCAAGACCCCCTTCTAGGGTGGACCCCCCATCAAGACCTCCTCATGGAGAAGAACGGCTACTCGTGTATCTTTCCTTTGTTGATTTTGAATCTTGTGCTAACTTATGTGGTCGGTGATCTAGCCCTTGTGTGATCGAGACTTGTCGGTTTAGTGTTTCTCTTGTGTGTTTTTCCTTGTGTTCTTCCGCTCGTTCGTCGTGTTCTTCCCGTAGGATCCCCTCCAAACGTGAAAGATCTCCGACTAGGGCTCCGCCCTACATCATCTTGGTATCATGAGCCACGTTGATCACGTTTTTTGAGCCCCTACCTCGTGTTTTCTAGATTGATTTTGTTGTTTTGTCCTAAATCTGAAAATTCCCTACCAAAAATAGCCCCAAATTTTTTTTTGTAATTTGTTGGTGAGTTGAGATTTTGTTGGATTTGGTCCATGGATTTGAGTTGCTACGTGTGGATCTAGCTTTTCCCACCCTCCCCACCCTTTTCCATCCATCAATCCGCTCAATTCCGACCTCTCCACCTTCTTCCACCTCAAAATCGCCCTTGTTCATCCAGAGTTGACCCCGACCTCCGGACGTCCGACCTTTTTCGGACGACCGGAGCCCCTGTCCCGATTCAAATTTATGGACGACCGGACGCCCGGAAAAACCGGACATCCGTGAAACCCTGATGAAACTGAAATTCTTCAGTTTAACCACCACCACCACCCCACCTTCCACCATATCTTCCAAAACCACATACACCACCATCCTCCCCAATACAACCTATGACGATTTTGCCACATTTGGTCCTTGAGATTTTGAGTTGTGGTTCCCGTGTCCTATTGTGTTTCAGCTATGTAGGTACGGTTGGATTTCATCATCACCTCGGCTCATCTTCGCAAGGGTCACATCATCGCCAAGGACGGTAACATCATCGACATCTTTGTCATACCTTGCAATTGCATTGATACCCACATGGCCTTACTTTTGCGTAGCTTACCCATCGAGACTAGCCATTCAGTATTACCGGCAACGTGACTTGTGCACATTAGTGATCATACTCCATAGCATACATACCATACCAACGTGGTGCATATCTTGGGATCCATTTGTGTGTCGCAAAGTTGTCATAGCATACACAATTGCTATCTTGGTTCGTGAAGTTTTGCATGAGAAAAGAGCTCAAAAGTGAAAGAGCCACCCAAGATTTTAAGCAAAGAGGAAAGATAAGCAAAGAGCTTATGAGCAAGAACCATAGCATCATACCACATTAAGATTGTCATATTGGATCATCTTGGATCATAGCACCGAAATACCATACATATAGCATACGTGGGATAGAGATAGTTGCATTTTTGCCTAGTAGGTTGTGCACAAGTTCTGTATCCGCCTATTGTGCAATCGTGCTAGCATATCTCTAGTATTGTGCAACAAGAGCATTTTCGTGGATTCCACATTTTAGCTCACTTTTGGTTTGCACAATCCCACTTATCTATTTGCGTGTGTGTTTCCGTGTACCATTATTTGCTTGGTCTACTTGTTGCATTTGCAAATTTGTGAACCTTTTCCAACATTATTGACGCTCACTTACAATTGCATCAAATTTTGTGCCATCGTCCTTACCAAGCTCCACCATAAGCTTTTCTTTGTGTAGGTGTGAGAACCGACAAGGATTGGTACAAATAGTGCTATTTCATTGTCCGCATTTGAGTGAACTTGATTCATCGTCAACATCAGTCAAAGGTACATTGGTATAAGTTCTTCTCCTTCTATCACTCACATATTTTTGCTTGGAATGATGGATATGCCAAGTACTTCTACAAACCCACTCTTCATCGAGCAAGACGATGACATGTCTTCATACGTCACCAAGAGCCACCTCTTTGGTGCACAACGAGCGTTGCACCAAGAGCAACAAGCAATGAGCGACCGCATCGACAACCTCGCCACCGACTTGCGACTCTCCGAGCAACGTACAAGAGACTACTTCGACAACAAGTTCGACGCTCACAAGCAAGAGAATGATGCAAGAATGGATTTAGATCCGCGCTTTGAGGAGGAACCGGCATCATTCCACTTCTTCATCCTCAAGACGGAGCCGCTTGAGTCGACACTCCGACGACACCTTCTACGACTCAAGTACACCTACTTCGAACACTCTTCGTCGTGCCGCACGTCAAGACCGTCAAGCAAACCGCAATCCTCTACACGACACCGACTCTCAAGAGCATCGACATCGTCAAAACCAATCTACATTTGCGCAAGCACAAGCACAAGCACGGCAACGACAACGACAACAAGAACAAGAAGAGCGAGCGCGACAACATCAAGATGCACAAGACGCCGAGGCGCAACATCGAGAACAACAACTACGGGAAGCTCAAGCACATGAGGCACAACGTGCACTTCGAGACTCCAGTCGAGCCGTTGCCGACCGAGGACACCAAGCTCGTGAATACCAAGAAGCGCTCCATGAGGAAGTCCAAGAAAGTCTCTACCAAGCACATGTATACCGACAAGCCCCACAACAAGCTCGACAAGCTCCACCACATGCTCACCAAGAACCTCAAGTTCATCAAGCGCATGAAGACAATGGAAATCCACCAAGACAAGAGCAACATGAGGAAAACGACCCTCCTCGCCAAGAGCAACATGAGATTGTTAATCCTCAACGACATGGACATCATCATCCTCGACCACAACAAAATGAAGAGCAACGATATGGAAAGCTCAAATTCACCATGCCCAAGTTCAATGGAAGCAATGACCCCGAAGAATATCTTTCATGGGCATTGAAGGTCGACAAAATCTTTCGTTTGCACAATTATGAGGAAGAGAAGAAGATCGCTATGGCATCACTTGAGTTCCAAGACTATGTGCTCATATGGTGGGAACAAATCCTTGAGCGCCGACAAGCAAGAGGTGAACCTCCAATCACCACTTGGGCTCAAATGAAGGATGTGATGCGAGCACGTTTTGTGCCCACCTACTACAACCGCGATCTCTTCAAGAAACTCCAACTCCTCAAGCAAGGAACAAAGAGTGTTGAAGAATACTACAAGGAAATGGAGATAGCCATGATTCGAGCCAATGTGAAGGAAGATGATGAGCAAACTATGGCACGTTTCTTGAATGGACTCAATCATCCCATCAAGAAGATCGCCGACTTCCAACCATACTCCACCCTCATTGAGCTCGTGCATCAAGCTACAAAGGTGGAACGTCAAGTGCAAGATGACTTCAAGTACGCCAAGTACTCATCCAAGACCTACGGCTTCTCCAACAACCAAGCTTCAACACCTCCTCCAACATCTACATCAACCAAACCTTCTACAAACAACGACGACAAGTCGAGTTACAAGAAAAATTTGACAAGTTCAAGTCGTCCTCCTCCTACTATAAGCAACTTCAAGCCGCGTGCTTCTTCATCGACTCCGACCAATGAGACAATCAAGACAAGCTCCTTCAAGTGTTTCACTTGCGGTGGTTGAGGCCACAAGTCCTACGAATGCACCAACAAGCGCACCATGATCCTCAACGACGACGACACCTATGACTCAATGAGTGATGAGGAGATGGAAGCTCTTGAGCAAGTGGCCATGCACCGACGAGTGAACGAAGATGAAGATGACCAAGTCTTTTGTGATGAGGATTCGAGACCCGCTCTCGTTGTCTCCAAGGTCTTGACTTTTCAACATCAACAAGAAGACGACCAAAGATGCCACATCTTCCACACAAAGGCCGGCATCAACGGAAGGTCCGTCAAGGTCATCATCGATGGAGGTAGTTGTCACAACTTGGCAAGTGAAGAACTATGCTCCAAGCTTCAATTGGTAAAGAGGAAGCACCCGAATCCCTACAAGGTCCAATGGCTAAGTGACTCCGGCACTATATGAGTTGAACATACGGTTCAAGTCTCCTTCAAAATTGGTGCATATGAGGACACTTTGGAATGTGATGTGGTCCCAATGACGGTTTGCCACCTCCTTCTTGGTCGACCAGGGCAATTCGACCGTGGTGTCTTCCACAACGGGCGCACCAATCACTATAGCTTCAATATGAAAGGGAAGGAATATGTGCTACGACCTATGTCTCCTAGTCAAGTGATAGCCGACAAGCAAGCCACCCATCATAGAGACAAGAGTGACAAAGTGATCCACCAAAAAGTGAGTGAGAGCCACAAGCCAAACTTGAGCGCCTCCTATTTGCCACCAAAAGTGAGATGAGAGAAGTGTGTGAGAACCCATCTAGTGTGATGCACTTTGTCCTTGTGTGCTAGGATGGAGAGCCAACAACTAACACCTCTCATGAGCTACCTTTGGTGTTTAAATCTCTTTTGCAGGAATTCCAAGATGTTTTCCTCGATGAGCTACCTCCGGGCCTACCTCCTCTTCGAGGCATTGAGCATCGAATCAACCTCATCCCCGGAGCGCCTCTACCAAACAAAGTTCCATACCGAGTCAATCCCGACGAAACCAAGGAGATTCAACGGCAAGTACAACAACTCATCGACAACGGTCATGTACGTGAAAGCCTAAGCCCTTGTGCCGTTCTCGTTATACTTGTGCCTAAGCCCGATGGAAGTTTCCGCTTGTGTTCCGATTGTAGACCTATAAATGCTATTACCGTTCGCTATAGGCAACCCATTCCTTGCTTAGATGATATGCTTGATGAACTTAGTGGAGCCAACTTTTTATCAAAAAATGATCTTAAAAGTGGCTATTATAAAATACGCATACAAGAGGGTGATGAATGGAAAACTGCTTTCAAAACCAAATTTGGTTTATATGAGTGGTTAGTCGTGCCTATGGGTTTATCGGAAGCTCCCGGTACTTCTGTGCGTCTCATGCATTATGTCCTCAGGCCATATATTGGAGTCTTTGTTGTGGTTTACTTCGACGATATTCTTGTGTTTAGCAAAACCATGAAAGAGCATCTTGATCATGTTAGGACTGTTTTGCAAACCCTTCGAAAGGAAAGTCTTTATGCAAACATGAAAAAATGCACATTTGGTGTTGACAAAGTGGTTTTCTTGGGTTTTGTTGTATCCTCAAAGGGTGTCCATGTTGATGAATCTAAAATTGAAGCAATTAAAACTTGGCCCCAACCCACCAATTTGCAACAAGTGCGTAGCTTTCTTGGTCTTGCAGGTTTTTATCGTCGCTTTGTGAAAGATTTTAGCACAATTGCCGCTCCTTTGCATGCTTTGAGTAAGAAGAATACTCCTTTTGTTTGGGGAACTTTGCAATCCACCGCTTTTGATGAGCTCAAGTCTTTGCTTACTCATGCTCCGATTCTTGCTTTGCCTAATTTTTGACAAAACTTTTGAGGTCCATTGTGATGCAAGTGGTACCGGAATTGGCGGAGTTTTGATGCAAGAAAAACGAGCCATTGCATATTTTAGTGAAAAACTCTCCGGTCCTCAACTTAACTATCCCATCTATGACAAAGAATTGTATGCTTTAGTGCGTGTGCTACATGTTTGGGAACATTACCTTAGACCGCATGAGTTTGTCATCCATACCGATCATGAAATGCTTAAGTACTTAAAAGGTCAAACTAAGTTGAACAAGCGTCATGCCAAATGGAGTGAATTTATTGAATCTTTTCCCTATGTGATCAAGTACATTAAGGGTAAAGAAAATGTAGTTGCCGATGCCCTTTCACGCATATGCATGCTTGTCACTAAACTTGAGTTGAATGTTATTGGCTTTGAGCACATAAAAGATTTGTATGCTAGCGACCGATCTTTTACTATTCCTTATGCTAAGTGTTTGACGCATACTTCTTGGGAACAATATTACATCAAGGATGGTTATCTTATGAGAGCTAACAAACTATGCATTCCCGAGTTTTCTCTTCGTTTGCTCCTTTTGCAAGAGGCTCATGGAGGCGGACTCATGGGACACTTTGGACGCGACAAGACATTCGCCACGCTCTCCAAGAACTACTTTTGGCCCAAGATGTTCCGCGATGTCTCACGCTTCACCAACCGGTGCTCTACATGTCGCAAAGCTAAGTCTAAAGCCCAATCTCATGGTCTCTACATGCCTCTTCCTATTCCTTATCAACCTTGGGAAGACATTAGCATGTATTTTGTACTTGGTTTGCCTAGAACTCAAAATGGAAAGGATTCCGTGTTTGTTGTTGTGGATAGATTTTCTAAGATGGCACATTTCATTCCTTGCAACAAGATAGACGATGCTTCACACATTGCAAATCTCTTTTGTTGGGAAATCTTGCGACTCCATGGAGTACCAAAGACTATCGTCTCCGATCGTGACGTCAAGTTCTTGAGTTACTTTTGGAAGACCCTATGTGCCAAGCTCGGAATCAAGCTCTTGGTCTCATCCGCATACCATCCTCAAACCGACGGCCAAACGGAGGTGACGAACCGCACACTCTCCACTCTACTTCGCGTCTTGATCAAGAAGAACATCAAAGAGTGGGAAGCATGTCTACCCATCGCCGAGTACCCCTACAACCGTGCAAGACATTCGACTACCGGCAAGTCCCCCTTCGAGGTCATCTACGGCTTCAACCCCTTGTCCCCATTGGACATTCTACCTCTTCCTCTACAAGAGCGCACCAACATGGATGCTAGTGCACGAGCAAGCTACATCAAGAAGATGCATGAGGATACAAGGCATACCATCAAGCGCCAAGTACAACGACTAGTGACCAAGCTCAACGTCGTGATCCAGTGTGGCTACACCTTCGCAAGGACCGCTTCCCCAAAGAACGCAAGTCCAAGCTTCTTCCTAGAGCCGACGGACCTTTCAAGGTGCTAGCACGCTACAACGACAAGCCTACAAGATCGACCTACCTCGAGACAAGTACAATGTGAGCGACATCTTCAACGTCAAGGACCTCGCACCATACCATGGAGATGAAGCTTTTGATCCGACGTCGGATCTCTCTCAAGGGGAGGGGAGATGATGCGAGCATCCTCACTCATCCCCATGGACGCACTCTACATCTTCCTCAACACCACGTGGACCCATGACTCGAGCTCGAGCTAAGGCTATTGAAGATAAGGTGAACTCGCTCCTCTCCGAATTCCCTCTTCCTACTCATGAGACATGGCTACTACATCATTCGAAAACTCTGTGTGTGATCAGGTGTATGGAGGAGATCCACGGTACAGCTACATACAAGAGCCAAGACGACGAGTTCCAGGCCACGGACGACCGAGCTTTCCGGACGTCCGGTACCTGGCATCCAGAGCCAAAGCTACGGACGACCGGCCACCTCCGGACGTTCGACGCACCCCGATCAGAGCCAAATCTACGGAAGACCGAAGTCTCCGGACGACCGAACGACCCGCACCCGAGCCGGATTTACGGACGTCCGACAGCCTCCGGACGTCCGGACCGTCCCGAAGCCCCGGACGTCCGACGCCTTCCGGACGTCCGACACCTGTGTGACCGTGACCGCGGGCTGGAGCCCTTGTACCCATTCACTTCGCCCCCATTTGCACTAAGACTATAAATAGACCTCCTCCTCCTCCTAGTTAGGGTTAGCAAAGGATTAGCTCATATTTGTGTGAGAGCTTTGCTCATCCACTTGTTTACCTTCTCCTCGGAGATCGCGCCTCCTCGGAGAAAATCCTTCCAAGAGGATTCAAGACCCCCTTCTAGGGTGGACCCCCCATCAAGACCACCTCACGGAGAAGAACGCCTACTCGTGTATCTTTCCTTTGTTGATTTTGAATCTTGTGCTACCTTATGTGGTCGGTGATCTAGCCCTTGTGTGATCGAGACTTGTCGGTTTAGTGTTTCTCTTGTGTGTTTTTCCTTGTGTTCTTCCGCTTGTTCGTTGTGTTCTCCTCGTAGGATCCCCTCCAAACGTGAAAGATCTCCGACTAGGGCTCCGCCCTACATTAGTGCCCCTCTCGACTTCTTAACCACCATTGTCCACTGTCCAGGAGTTGCAAGTAGTTTCTGGTGTTTGTAGTATGCTGGAGGCCGTGCACAACGCTGACCCGTGGGGTGGGCTGTGATGCGGTAGGCACGTGGCACGGTGTACCGGGCGCCCGTTTGGTGTCTCGGGAACCCTGCTCACATCGTTCGGGGCCGTATGTGGAAACTTCGGCCGGACTCCCTGCGGATGGAACCTGAATAGGTGATAACCTGGACTAGAGACTTGAGTGTTTAGGTAGGTCGTGGCTGACACCGTCGCTGGGCTTCCGCTTGAAGGTTGCCGAGTACATGCTGTGTAAACGGCGGTAAGTGGTGAGAGCGTGTGTGAAGAAGTACAGCCCTGCAGGGTTATCATCATCTATTCGAATAGCCGTGTCCGCGGTAAAGGACTTCTGGGTTGCCTATAAGAGTTCATAGACAAGTGAAAGTGGATACTCTAAAATGCGCAAGATAAGCGTGAGTGCTATGGATGGCGTTCTCGTAGGGAGACGGGAGCGGATCCATAGTGGTGTATTGATATGGTGAATATGTGGACTCGTGTGCGCCACCTCAAAAGAGTTACTTGCAGTCGTAGTTAAGGATAGCCACCGAGTCAAAGCTGGCTTGCTGCAGTTAAACTCCACCACCCCCTTTATTGATAATGATGCATATGTAGCTAGTTTTGATGTAAGTCTTGCTGGGTACATTTGTACTCACGTTTGCCTATTTTATGTTTTGCAGACAGACGTCAGTCTCGCTAGTAGTTCCGTGTGGAATTCGACGTTTAGTTTGTTACCTCAGCTATGATCTTGTGCCCTCGGCAGGATCTGGTAGATAGTCAAGCTTCCAAGCCTTTTTCATTTGTAGATGTCTGTACTCAGACATGTTAAGCTTCCGCATGTGCTTTGATTTGTATGCTCTGAATGTTGGGTCATGATACCCATGTTTGTAATATATCGCTCCTCGGAGCCTATTGAATAAATACTTGAGTCGTAGAGTCTTGTTGTGATGCCATGTTGTATTTGCACATATCGAGCATATTGCGTGTATGATTTTGAAATGCTTGGTATGTGTGGGATCCGACAACCTAGTTGTTTATCCTTGGTAGCCTCTCTTATGGGGAAATGTAGTCTTGTGCTTCCATGAGCCATAGTAGTCCGCTACAGCCCGGTTCACTAGAGTCCTGCTAGCCCAGCACTAGTGCTCCGGGACACTTGACTGGCCGGCATATGTTTCACTTCGTTCCTCTGTCTGTCCCTTCGGGGAAATGTCACGCGGTGGCATTCGGAGTCCTGCCTAGCCTGCTACAGCCTGGGTTCCTGGAGTCCTGTTAGCCCAGTGCTACAGCCCGGATTCGCACGCTGCTGACCGACATGCTCGATGTTGATTCATGTATGCCTATCCCTATAAGTTAGTGCCATTTTGGGTTCACGACTAGTCATGTTGGCTCGGATTCTCTGTCATATGGATGCTAGCGACACTATCATATACGTGAGCCAAAAGGCGCCGGTCCCGGGCCATGGTAAGGCGACACCCGTGGGAATACCGTGCGTGAGGCCGCAAAGTGATATGAGGTGTTACCGGCTAGATCGACGTGACTTGGAATCGGGGTCCTGACAGCTTTGGTATCAGAGCCTGACTACCTGTAGGATTACCAACCAAACTGGTCGAAGTTGAGTCTAGAAATGCTTTAGTTATATAGGGGAATTGATTGTGGAAGGGAACGTAAGGCTCTTTTTACTCCTTACCTTATGCCATTCTGATCCGAGTCAACATCTTCTTTTCTACGGGGATTAAGAATTAGGCCTTCTCATCTATCTATTAGGATGATGAGTTACTATGATAGAGACTGATAGGATTGTTGGTTCCAGGTCTCAACTCTATTTCTACTACTTTTAGTATGTTGTCAGTTGATCCAGAACCTTGATATGATGATGTTAAGTGGTTACGCCACTATTTTGCAGGATGTCTCAAATCTTTTGAGCATTTACAGCCGTTATGCTGTCCGAGTCATCCCAGGTTTCTAAATAGTCTGATGCATTTGCAAATCCCTTCTTCCCGTTTCTGATGTTCATTTGGGCCAAATTAATCACACAAATCAGTGTGTTGAGGTACTCCGTTGCCCCGACATATATGTTGGAGCTGTATTATGACCCTTTGTGTCTTAGAGGATCACCTAGTAATCTAGCAATGCTTTGTATCCCCGGTGTGATGATTCCAGCCATTATTGTCGAAAGCATCCCGTGATGCCATTTAGTTAGTAGGCCTTCTATTTCTGGGTTCTTAAGCCCAAGATTCACTTTACTTATCTCGTGTTGATAGTGTTGCTCGTACCTTTAGGATATTAGTAACCTTTGCGATAGTCCTCGAGGTCCGTAGTATTTCCTTCTTCCAAATACCATGAACTGCTTATGGAAGACGTTCTTTTGAAGCAAAAGATCACAACCAGAGCGCTCTTGATGAGTTCTCCATTCTACATTGTGAATCCGCTAGTTCTACCTTTATGCATGGGTTATCTGGAAGAAATGTTGAGCTTTTCTCGACATACTAATCTATGCATCCCCAACTCAAAAAGATATATGTTCCTTGAGTTGTCCGTCTCTTTAGTTATATCCTGATCTCCGTCTATCATTTGATAATCAAGAGCATGTCATGTATTCATGCTCATCGATACCTCATATTCTTGTGGTCTGTCAAGCCATTCTATTCCATAATGATTAGGAGAAACAAAACTCCAGTACCTCATCCTTATCCAGGGTTGGGTCAACATAGTTGTGTATCGCAGATCAAAATGCCAATCCAGCTTTTGATTCTGTTCTACCCTGAAGTATTGCCGTCTTATATCAAGAATGTCATGGGTATTGCACCACCTCTTATGAATTCTTGACACATTGATACTTCTCACCATCATCATTCGCTCCTCGGTTCCGTGTTGTTGCAACCGGAACACCGACAAGTGAACCATGACGTGTTAAATCAATACTCCTAGCAACTAGTTGCTTGGTAGTAAATGGACAATATTCTCATTCTTAGCGTGTTGGTTATTGAATCATCATTCTAAGATAGATTGTGCTACCTAGTCCTTATTTTCGTTGCACTCTTCGATCAATGAGTTAGGATTATTCAATCCCTTGCTTATTTGATCACATCGTCTTGCCCTAAAAAGCAAGATTGTTCTTGAGCTTAGTAACATAGCGGTGGTTCGTGATTTTCCGAATATCTTCTCGGAAGTATCACCGGGTTGTCCCCTGACTGTTATGTCGAGCTCGTGATCAAGTTGGTTTTCTTGTAACCAACCCTTCTCCAAGAATCCGTGTTGGATACCCCTGAGCTAGTTGGTTAAGCCAAACAACAACTTGGAGAGTTGGAAGATAAAAGCTTATCTGACTTAGTTCATGTTAAGGGATATCTTTGTGTGTGTGTGTGTGTTGAAGAAAGATGATATCTCCATCGATTGGTCCTCGTGATCAGTTGTTGGATCTATTGCCTTGTCAAAACTTTGATTTGAGTATGGGCTATCGTCAAGTCAAATCAGAACCAATGATGTTCGTAATGTTGTCCTACTCGTGGTTGATCCCTCGAGCATACACCATTACATCTTGGTCTGACCAATGCTATCACCGTGTTCACATGATGGTGGAGTTCAGTGATATGGAAATTCCGATGAGTTACTGTTGAGCCCATCAACAGCATCTTGTCTCCTCCATGATTCATGATAGAGCATCAAGTTAGTGTTGGAAACTTTTGTAAGCAATACCTTCGTGTTCCGTTCATGAAGCTTATGCTTGGATGGAAGAAGTGACTTCCTCGAATTCATGTGCATTTGGTGCAAGTTGCCGCCGTGAGTTCGAGAAAGTTTGTTTTTGCTTCCTCTGGAATCATCCCAAGTCAGTCATGCATGTGCGAAGTATTCTATGGTCTGATAGACTGGTCATCTTCATTCCATATGAATTTCCTAGCACATCAAACCACTGATTGATTTGGTCAAGGAGAAGTAGTTCCTTCTTAAGAGCATGCCTTATGCAAGGACTTCAATATCCCCGACTATGGTTCCCCACCTGAACTTGGTAGTGTTTTGTTGTAAGACTACCATGTGGTCATGCTTGTCTGGGACAACGTGTTCACATGTGTTTAGCAGAACCAGCTCATGTTTTGGAGCTTGCTATCTTAGTTCATTCCTCGAGAGTCTTGCAATGCCATTTCGTCGAATCGTGTTGCAAACTTTCTTTCAGACATGCTGAGTCTGAAGTATCCTATCACCAATCAGATCTGAATCTCAGGCAGATATGATGGTTGGAACATTCCCAACAGTTGCATTTTGTTCCCAGCTTGCACCGCCATTGTGCCAATTTCCCATGGGCTGCCCTTCTCAGCAGTTGCTGTCCAAGATCATCTTTAAAAGTGGACTTTTCATGAGTCCCATCCATTTCCGGTGATAAGCAAAAGTCATCCATTGCATTGTCTTCAACAAGGTAGTCCACATCATCCATCCTAGTCCGAGTATGCCATTACTTCGAGCTCTTTCAAACGATCAATTGTAAATTGCCTTAAGCTGGTATGAAGAGTTTCAATGATCTATGGATCAAAAGTAATTCTTTTTGCCACTTAAGGGAACAATCCAACGAGTCACCTCTCCCAAGGTGCCCCATTACGGGATCATGGCAATTATTTCCTCGCCACCTTGACACCATCCACCATCTTTCTAAGCGTGGAATTGTTGCCCACCAAATCAAACCCCGTCGTTGTTCTTCCGTCCCTCTTGATGCATGTTTTTCCTCTCAGCTCCAGAGATGTATCTACGTATCATTCCGCGAGTTGATCTTGTGATCATTAAGATGATCCATCTATGTAGACATGTTTCGCTCTCTTGTCCTCGTGTTGGATGAAGATCTCGAAAGCAAAGACGTCAATATCAATTTGAGTCAACGAATCAACATCCTCGAGAAAGATATCGGGATCGTGAAGATTGTGTTAGCTTGTGTTCCTCTGTCTTCTTACCTCACGGCTTGAATCTCGGGACGAGATTCTTGTTTAGTGGGGGTGAGTTGTCACATCCCTAGCCTTACCCTGCACTAGGCTAGCACTTGTCTGTTGCATCATGTTTAAATTCTTTTGAAACTTGAAATGGGGATTGCCTAAACCCTAGCATCAAAGGAATTCACTAGGTTCAACTAAAATATTTTTAGTGAATCCAAATGGCTTTAAAAATGTTCATCATTTCGGAAAATGCTAGAAACCATAACCGAGGTGTTGCACATTTTCCATGACATATTTGGGCTCAATTAAATCTTATAGTATTTGCATTTGGGCATTTAAATGCTATAAAATATTTTAAATGCTCAATTAATCATAAACTAAAATGTTTGCTGTTGGATATATTCTAAACAGTAGCCATGATTAGTTTCATGATTTTTGAAATGCCCAGCACCTTTAATAAAGCCCGAAGTTACAAAATAATAGAAAACAGGAAAGAATAAAAGAAGGAACTTACAGCAAAGCCCACTGGCCGGCATCAGAGCAGCCACCGGGCAAAGCCAGCCCACCCACCGTGGCTCCTCCCGTCGCCTTCCACCTCCTGCCAAGAGGCAGGAGGTGTGTAACGCCGTGCACGCACACGCCCGCCACCTCCCCTTGCCGCTTCCCCCTCGTCGCCTCGGACCTCCCTCGACGCCACGCACTTCCCGACCGCCTCTCCTCTCTCTCCCTGAACGCTCTCCCCCTCCTCCGTTATCCTCACCGAACGCACCCGCCGCCGCCGACGAGAACCACCGTAGCCACCGCGCTCCCCTCGCCCCTCCTCTTGGTCCACGAGTTCCGCTACGACACGAAGCTCCTCCACGCTGAAGCACACGAGCCCGGAAGCACCATAACGTCACCATCGATTGTTCTTCTCCGAGCACGGCCGCCAGACTCCATCGATGGATTCATCACCGTCACAACTTCCCCGAGCCCGCCGAGCTTCCCGTCTGATGCATCGTGAGCTCCTCTCCATTTCCCCCTGCCCCCTTCCTCTAGCACGTCCTCTAGATACCGATTCCGCCATGGCCGAAGCTCGCCGTCCGCCATGGCTGCTGGACCTGCTGCTGCGGGGCCTTCCTCGACCGCGCCGCTGTTCTTCGTGCTCCTGGAACACCGTAGTTGCTGCTCCGCTGCTCGCTTTGATCGCCCGCTTGCTCCAACACCGCGCCCGTGTACCACCGAACTCCGGTCGCCGCCCAACTCGCCACCGCCGCCGCTACAGCTCACACTAGCGCCAGCCACCACAACCGCTGGATGCGCACGAGTCCCAGCTTGCCGTAGAACCCAACCGCGCCTTAAACTGTGCCCTGTAGCGCGAACCCGATGCGTCTCCGTCGCTCCGTTGGTCGTCGCCGGCCCGACTCTGGCGATGATGACGTGGCATCATCATTAGCCACTAATGAGGCAGTTACTTAGCGCTTGTTTCACTGATAGCCGGGCCCACCGATTTATTTAAACCCCTAACAAATTAGTTAGACTTAAGTTAATCCCGAGGGACCCACGCGTCCGAGTTGACTGTGCTGACGTGGGCGTTGACCTGGCCCACGTGTCCGTGACACTAATGGCACAGGGCCACTGACCGGTGGGTCCCATGTGTCAGTTTTGACTCTGGCCGCCCAGTTGACCTGCTGACATCAGCCTTGCGCAATGCAGACACAGTAAAGCAATTTCTGGATTTAAGTTTATTCAGAAAATTCCAGAAAATAGTTAAAACTTCAAAAATTCATAGAAAATAAACTCTAACTCAGAATGGAATAAATTATATATGAAAAATGATCAGAAAAATCCAATCTATCCATTGGTACTGGTTTGATGCATGATAAATCAACTTAACCTTGCTGTATAGACCAAAACATGTTAATGCACTTCGGGAATTCATAGTTCGAATTTGAATTTGAACCTTTGGTTCAAATCAACTCAAACCCTTCTGTTGCTAGCTGCATTAGCTCAAATCACAGCATCTTGCCATGTCATGAGCATGCATCATATTGTGCATTGCATTAATTGTGTTTCCTTCTTTGTTGCCGGTATTTGTCCCCTCTCGGTAGACGATGTTACGACATTGTGATCGTTGACACTATTGAAGACTCAATGCTATCTTTAGAAGTGCCAGGCAAGCAAAACCCCTTTATTCATTCCGATACAATCCCACTCTCTCGCTCCTGCTCTCTTTTACTGCATTAGGACAACAACGATTCATCTAGTACTTGCTGCGGTAGTTGAACCCCTTTATCCTCTGCATGACCTGTCATTGCCACAGTAAATAGATGAAACCCACTAGCATGAGTAGGAGTTGTTTGAGCCCTGATGTGCCTACTCATTCATGCTTGTTTGTCATGCCTGCTACTGCTTAGAGTTGAGTTAGGTCTGATTCATCGGGGATGAATCGGAGGTGTGTGAACATGTCCTACTGTTGAGAGCTAAGTGTGTGAACACAATTTGGTAAAGGTATCGGTGAGAGGTCATGTAGGAGTACATGGTAGGTTGTCTCATTGAAGCCATCCTCAAGAACTGAGTTCTGTGTTTGTGATCCATGACCAGTTACTACCACGCATTGGAATGCTTAAGTGCCCCTCTCGACTTCTTAACCACCCTTGTCCTCTGTCCAGGAGTTGCAAGTAGTTTCTGGTGTTTGTAGTATGCTGGAGGCCGTGCACAACGCTGACCCGCAGGGTGGGCTGTGATGTGGTAGGCACGTGGCACGGTGTACCGGGCGCCCGTTTGGTGTCTCGGGAATCCTGCTCACATCGTTCGGGGCCATATGTGGAAACTTCGGCCGGACTCCCTGCGGATGGAACCGGAATAGGCGATAACCTGGACTAGAGACTTGAGTGGTTAGGTAGGTCGTGGCCGACACCCTCGCTGGGCGGTAAGTGGTGAGAGCGTGTGTGAAGAAGTACACCCCTGCAGGGTTATCATCATCTATTCGAATAGCCGTGTCCGCGGTAAAGGACTTTTGGGTTGCCTATAACAGTTCAGAGACAAGTGAAAGTGGATACTCTAAAATGCGCAAGATAAGCGTGAGTGCTATGGATGGCGTTCTCGTAGGGAGACGGGAGCGGATCCATAGTGGTGTATCGATATGGTGAATATGTGGACTCGTAGCGCCACCTCAAAAGAGTTACTTGCGATGTAGTTCAGGATAGCCACCGAGTCAAAGCTGGCTTGCTGCGCTTAAACTCCACCACCCCTTTGTTGATAATGATGCATATGTAGCTAGTTCGATGTAAGTCTTGCTGGGTACATTTGTACTCACGTTTGCTTATTTTATGTTTTGCAGAGAGACGTCAGTCTCGCTAGTAGTTCCGTGTGGACTTCGACGTTTAGCTTGTTACCTTAGCTACGATCTTGTGCCCTCTGCAGGATCTGGTAGATAGTCAGGCTTCCAAGACTTTTTCATTTGTAGATGTCTGTACTCAGACATGTTAAGCTTCCACATGTGCTTTGATTTGTATGCTCTGAATGTTGGGTCATGATACCCATGTTTGTAATATCTTGCTCCTCGGAGCCTATTGAATAAATACTTGAGTCATAGAGTCTTATTGTGATGCCATGTTGTATTTGCACATATCGAGCATATTATGTGTATGATTTTGAAATGCTTGGTATGTGTGGGATCCGACAACCTAGTTGTTTATCCTTGGTAGCCTCTCTTATGGGGAAATGTAGTCTTGTGCTTCCATGAGCCATAGTAGTCCGCTACAGCCCGGTACACCGGAGTCCTGCTAGCCAAAGACTCTTGCTCCCGTAACACTTGATGGCGGCATGTGTTTCACTTCGTTCCTGTGTCTGTCCCTTTGGGTAAATGTCACGCGGTGGCATCCGGAGTCCTGCCTAGCTTGCTACATCCCGGGTTCCCGGACACCTGTTAGCCCAGTGCTACAGCCCGGATTCGCACGCTGCTGACCGACATGCTCGATGTTCATTCATGTATGCCTGTCCCTATAAGTTAGTGCCACTGTGGGTTCACGACTAGTCATGTCAGCCCGGGTTCTCTGTCATATGGATGCTAGCGACACTATCATATACGTGAGCCAAAAGGCGCAAACGGTCCCGGGCCATGGTAAGGCGACACCCGTGGGAATACCGTGCGTGAGGCCGCAAAGTGATATGAGGTGTTACCGGCTAGATCGATGTGACTTGGAATCGGGGTCCTGACAGTTGACAACTAATTTCTATTGACAGCTTATCTCCATTCAATCAAACAATTCCGGCGTTTGGTAGACAGGACCATCCACTGTCCCGTGGCTGAATTAAACTGCGAGGAGGTAAGTCATTATGTTTCATGGCTTGAGGATCTTGATGCTGTCAAGAGAAATTATTTTCCTAAACTTGAAAATCTTAGTACTTAAAACGTGCGACCAATATTGTTCGTATTGAACTATGGTCACATCTATTTAGGAAAGATGGTAATATTTTTACTATTTGTCCTCAGTGCATCTTTTGCATACATTATTTTTTAAGCTAAACTTCATTGCTAAGTATGTTACTATATGATGTTCTTCAACAGGACTCCCGATGATAGTTGTTCCTCAGTGGATCGAGACTAAAGGTCGCATGTCAATGGTTAGTTTACGGCCAAGACATCCTACAGTGCACATGAGTGCATTCGGGATTTCTAAAACCGATGAATGCTTAATAGTGAAATACTGGAGCCAAATCATGAAGGATCGCAGAGAAGTACTAGGGGGCAGCAATGAGAAGCGCATCCCATGATTAGGAGACAGGTTCATCTGCATGCTCCAATATGATAAATTAGGATAGCTACACATGTTCTATGCTATTTTACCTGAGAGAGCAGCATGAGTGATTAGCTAGTTCATGCTCTTAGTATTTGTCCTCATGTCCGTGTTCTTCGTCCTGAACTTAATCTCAAAGTGATTTTCTTTTGTGATATTATGAACGCTTATAATCACATGACCATGTTTAACTCAATGAAATCTTTGCTTCTAGTACAAGTGAATGTTTCTTCTTTAAGCTAGTGTTGGTGGTGATTAGATAGCGGTAATGACTATGATGATTAAATTAGGTAATGACGACTATGATGATTATTAGCTAGCTAGTGTTGTTGGTGATGATATGATGCAAGAGTTTTTATATTAATATGATGATGGTGACAATGATGATGATGATGATGATGATGATGATGATGATGATGAGTTATTATATCATTTATGAAAGAAATCATAGATTAGTTTCAACTGGATGGATCCTAGCTATGTGATCAAGTAATATGGATAATCCATATCCATATTACTTGATCACTTAGGATCCATATCCACTTAAAACTATTCCGTGGTACTTTCACCTAGTGATTTAACAACTCATTATAATGTAAAAACAATCTCTAAATTAAATGAAAAACACAAAATTAAAGAAAAAATAAAAAATAAAACCAAAACCCCCAAACCTTTAGTACCGGGTGGTGTTACCAAACAGTACTAAAGGTCTCCCCGCCCCTGGCACTGGCTCGTGCCACGTGGTGGCCCTTTAGTGGCGGTTCGTGCTGAACCGGTACTAAAAGAGGGGGACCTTTAGTCCCCACCCCTTAGTGCCGGTAAAGGGCCTTACGAACCGGTGCTAAAGCCCGGTTCTGCACTAGTGTCAGACACTTGGGTGCAAGGGGAGGGCACAATATGTAGCCATCACTGTGGTCGCTGGGTTCCTACAACATAGCAAGCTACTAGGGTGGCCGTCGGCGTTTGTTCGCCACTGATCCTCATCTTTCAGTCGATTCACACAAAAAGGGTTGAGGGCTCACATCCTTATTATCCTACCCTTATCCCCTTTTCTTTGTGTTGTGATTTACTTCAACAAAATATAGGGTCAATTGGATCTTCATGTATATCCACTATGACTAGATCAATAAGTGTAGGACGTCCATTAATTTACACACAAATATTTTTTTGACACCCATTGCATGCTTATCAGTGTAATCAACAATGTTCAATTTAAGCTTACTAATAAAAAAATATTTTCGTATAAAGACTTACAATAGTGGAAGCACTAGCCCCTAGATCACATCAAGCTTGGAACCTGTTAATTCCCAGCTCTAGCTCAATAGTAGGTTGAAATATGTTTTCTTGTTTAGCCAGCAACTTATCAACTAATCTTTTATATTCCTGATTTAATTCGTGTAACTTTGTGGCAACAAGATGAATGCATTTTTTTGTAGGGTTCATATTCTCATCCAACCAGAATTGAATTCTTCAAAATTCGTCATTTTAGCTAAAATTTTCATAATGTAATTGTTGTCAAGTACTTCACACATGTCTTCACCATTCCTCATCATCTTTATTGTTTATATCGGATTTGGTTCCATTTTACCTGGAAATTTGGCTAAGATGAGGGTTTCGCTCTCAACTATTTTAGCAACTTATGCCTCCATATTGTGCATTCGTTCTTGAGGATCATGCACGTCAGTTGTTAGTCCGACTTTATGGGTCATTTGACGAAGAAAATAATCATGAGCTTTCAAGAGTTTGGGTAAAGGTATTGTTTTGCTCAAGTTAGGTAGTAATAAAAGCTTTGAAGGTTTTCTCTAGGGTTTGGCGATTAGCGCTATTATCCCCTCCATTATAATTATTCGGTGTTCATGCAATGTTAGGATATGTTTATTTCTTATAGTTAGAACCAAATTTTTTATTCTTCCACCCATGATTGTAAGTATTGCAAGCGATACAATTGACATCACTAGCACTAGCTTCAATAAAATCATTTATGAGGACTTTCTATTTATCTTTTATCATACCCTATGAGCTCACCAATTTTTACCATAAGCTCTTCATTCTTTTGTTCATTGATGTCATTTACCTTCCTAGACGTGGATCATTTAACATGTCCTTGAGCAAGATTTTTCTTACATATCATCTAGGAGTTCCTGTGCTTGAGTAGCCTGTTTTCCCCTGATAGTTTCGCCTGCTACAGTCTCAAACATGTTCTTCGATGGAGTGTTGAAGGCATTATAAAATACATTAAGGATTAGTCATTCCTTTGATGCCATGGTTAGGAAAGTTTCTAACGGCTTCCTCATGCATTTGCACTCAAGGCCAATGGCTCGCGGTCTTCCTACCTAAAAGTTGTAATATTAGCATGTGCTTGTGCGGTTTCTGCAGGCGGAAAATATTTAGTCATGGACATATTGCAGAAACTAATTTCTCCTTTAGATAATACTAATTAATTAGACATTATTTAGGCTAAATTGTTAATGAAAGGAAATAAGCGTAATTTTTATGTGCATCGGGATCAACATCTTTGATGCAAGTCATGTCATAAAGTTCTGTAAAAATATGCAGATGCATACTTGCGTACTCCGCAGCAGAGCCTTCAAATTAGTTTTACTGAATCATAGTTAGTAGGTTTGGTTTTACCCCATGTTGCTCATTTGTGACATCAGGTTCTGCAATAAGTGCACACATATAATCATCATTAGGAGTACCAAACTTCACAAGCTTTTTGTTAGCCTTAATACAATTATTTTGTGTTTTCTTAACTTGGGAAATCAAAATAACAACGAGAGTAAATAAAAACTAAAAATAAAATAAATAACAAGACTCTAGTAACCTCACTAGGGTAGGAAAATACTTCCCCAACAATGGTGGCAGAAAAAAGGTTGATTACCTTTGACCCAGTTTTGGATGTAGATATAGCCTCTCTCCCTAGAGATCATAGGATTGGATTTATCAAATCTAGGAAGTGAATTAAGCTTGGTGAATAAGTATCTTCAAGTACTTTGTTATTCCAAAGTGTTCCAGTTTCACCTGCAGCTATGTATACACACTTCATATATAATTAGATAATCAACAATGGCAGCGGTAAACACCATTACATATATCATGTGAACATATTATGTGGGAGATGTATACGCTGCCTCCTATCTTGAGGATCTATTGTCCAACCTCAGCCCTATCCGATTCGTGGAGTTACCTTGTTTATTAACGAAATATCTAGGCCAACACATTGAGCATGTCATAGTCTCCCCAGAGACTTGATTCCGCCTACCATACTAGCCTTACTGTCACCACTTTCGTCATAGCTTTCCTCTCACCTCTGCACTTTACCTCTCTGTCCATATCTTTGGAGTCTCGGGTACCCGCGAGCCCTAGGATTGAGGTAGAGACAAGAGGAAAAAGTTTGCACAATAATATAGAATAAGCTATCTTTCAGTGAAGCGACAATCCCTCAGTTGACATACACAAGGATGTGAGGCTACGCCTCGCCCCTTAGCCCATGGAACTATTCACACATAGTGATCAAATCACAAGAAATCGACATTGTATAAATTATCACTTGAAGATGAATGATTCACAGTCTTAGAATGTTGTCACGATAGTCTTGATTACAAATAACACTAATGAAGATGGAGGCTATGAAGATGGGATGGTTATGATAGTTGTGTAGATGGTAATGGCGGGTACCCTCTTCTGTTTTGGAATCTCCTTTGCAGGTGTGTTCCTTCTCCTCAATATAGTGCAGATGGGTGGAATTGTTTCGACGTGCTTCTATCATGAAGGTAGTAGCACCTTGTTATACAACCAATTTTGGTCGCACTATGCGCTGAATGATGTTCTATAGAACCTCTTGTGCGTGACCGGTTGAATCGAAATGATCTTCAGGTCCATCATATTTCATATATGTCTTGATTTTCCACCTAAATACATTCATTTCTGCAAGGAACGACATAAACAAGGAGAACTGCAATCATTTGTATTTATTAGTCATTAGTAGGCAAATCGAGTGATAATAAAATATATATGAGAAGACATCGAGTCCCGGCTGCGAGTTGGGGAGACATGGTTGCCGGTCAAAACCGAGCCGACGGCAGGCGATGGCAGTGTTCTACGCCGTTACCTTGATGAAGGCATCGTCGTGTAACTACTGTCGACCCACTCGTGTTGCTCCGAGGGAAACCATAGGATCTGGTGTTCCAGATCGGACGATGGCGGTACCGCGGTGTCATTTCTCTCTTGGGAGCATCGTTTGTGGAGCAGCGCTTGAAGTCAGAGGCAGGAGGTGGAGCGGCTTCGTCTTGCACGGAGCTTCGGTGCAGATGTCAAGTCATGCCTGACTGACAGGTGCTACGCTTGGTCATGCCTGGTCGGCAGGTTCTACGCACAACAGATCCTCCCAGGACTTCAAGCTGTATCGGCTGGTGGTACTTGGCAGCATGGCGCTGAGGTGTATCTGTCGGAGTAATGGGCCGCGGGTAGGCAAACCCGAGCCCCTGGACCTTTCAAGACATCGGCGCAGGCTGCGCCCCTCAAGACCCCAAGGAGAATAGCCGCCTTCTGAGAGTCGGCGGCAGAGCCGCTGACTGCCCCTCCCGGCCGAGTCCCCGAGGCGGCTTCGAGATAAGCCGACAACCAACTGGCGGCTTCCAGAGAAGCCGGCTATGGGGAATCGGCCCGCGACTCCAACCACCTCTTGCCTACGCAACTACGGACAGGGTGGGGTGTGGCCGCGCGCGGCCCGTCCCAGCCCCGTCCACGAATGGCAGGCGTGGCCACAGTGCACCGTACTGACGGAGATCTCCGTCCGGCGCGGCACTGTTGCCATGCCGGCCCTGACATCAGCCCCGTGGGCAGCGCCCCAAGCCCACGACGGCCTGTTTGTAAGACCCGGAAACAGCGGGACCCGCCTGTCGGCGGGGGTGCAGAAGACGGCAAGAGCGCCACAAGACGGACCCAATGGGAGTCGGCCCCCAAGAGTCGGCCGGCCCCTCCTACGAGTCCCGCACGCCATTAACCAGACAAGACAGGGACTGGCAACAGTGATCGCCCGTCAGGCGGCGGCACTGTTGCCATGACCCCACTACCAAACCAGCGTCATCAGAAGCGCGGCTACAGTAATCCGCTGCCGGCAAGACCCGCCCGCGGTGGACAAGGCCTGTCGGCCCCATGCTGGGCCCGTCGGCGGGGCCCACTAGTCGGCGAGCCCCAGCAGTCGGCGGAGAAGACGGCGACCTGAGAGACAGACGGCTGGGACCCGCGCCACCGAGTACTCATTGTACCTGTGGGGTAGACCTATATAAACCCGCCGGGGCACCCATGCAAGAGGTTGGACCCTAATAGTTTTAGACACACATAGAGGGAAGAGAAGAGCTAGCCGTGCCCTTCTCCTTCCTCACCCCGAACAGCTCAAGGAGCAACCTTGTACCCACTTTGCCATAGTGATCGTGCGGAGACCCCGCAGAGCAGCAGTAGGGGTATTATCTCCACGGAGAGCCCTGAAGCTGGGTAAGATCTGCTGGCGTGCATGCCTTCGCCTCATCTGCTTCTGTGCACCGGCGACGCTCTACTCGCCCCACCATGATAAGCCATCCTTGGCATATGTCGCACCCAACCCCCGACATTTGGCGCCCACCGTGGGGCTAGGTGCACCGTCGTTCGGAGACCTGCTCTGGACAGGAACCCTTTTCCTCCCCGGCGAGCGCAGCCAGCCCGGCACGCCAGATGGAGTCTGCGCCGACGCGCTACACGATGCTGAAATCGCCTGCGCGGCCAGCTGCCTCGCCGAACTTGTCGGCGAGGTTCGCCTCTCCGACGAGCCTGCCTCCGATGCAGGCACGGGCGGCCCCGAGAGCCTCCTCGCGGGCCTCCTCGACCAACTCCACGTCGCCGGCGAGCCTGCCGCGGACTTGGAGTCTGTATGCTCCACCGACCCAATGCTGGTCGACTCCGACACCGCGTCGCTCGACGCGTTCCCCACCAACATGGTGGTCTACGACGAGCCGCTCCCTCGCGCGGAGAGCGGCGGAAGCACCGTCACAGAAGTGCCCGTCATCGGTCATGGCGAGCATTCCAGCGAAGGAGCTCATGACCGTCTCGACACGGCTCTGCAAGACCTGACCGCGCCTATCCCGGAAGACGCTGACGCCGAGATGCTAGAAGCACGCCGCCTTCAGCTCGTCGAAGGCGCGAGGAAGCTGGCAAGCATGAGACGCTTGTCAGAAGCCTACCAGCGTGAGATGGATCGCACCGTGGGCGGCTCGCCGGCCCCGACTGGGCCTAGCCGCCTAGGCGCGGTCCAACAGCGCGGCGTAGCCATCGCCAACCTGTTCGGGGCCAATCACCCTTTGTACACCATGCCTGCAGAGAACATCCGCGCCGCCCAGGCGGCGGCGGACGAGCTGGACAACTTCGAGGGTGAGGAGCGCTGCCTGATGACGGAGCGAGTCCAACAGCTCCTCGACGCGGCTGCCGCGCAGAACGAGGCCGACTGCCGCACGGAGGCGCCGCAACGACAAAACGATGACTTGCCTCCCCGCCGAGATCAAGACGCGACGTCTCGGACACCGAATGGCGGTGTCCGTGGAAGAAAAGACAAGGATCCGGCTGTCAGCCACAGTCGGACTCACATCTCCATCGAACGCGACCAAGACGGCCGCCCAAGAGTAGTAGAGCGGCGGGACGACTATCAGCCTCCTCCTCCTCACAGAGAAAGGCGAGTCTCCCCGCCACCCGTCGAGCATCCGACTCTCGGCGACCGCCTTGGCCGTCGAGAGGGAGTCGGAGAAAACGACGCCCGCCACCGGATCGACCGACTCCACCGATCCTCGGCGCTGGAAAAAGAAGACGAGTTGGTCCGCCTGCTTGGACCTCGCATCCAGACGAGCCTTTTCCCGAGGGTTCACACTTCGAGATACACCTAAGTACACCGCCCGTGAAGCCGGAAGATCGCTAGTTGACTACCCACGGCCGTCAACATAGTGAACGGCAACAAGCGTGTTGCCGTAAAGTATGTTCCGCTCATGCTCTGTGGCACGCCCGGACATGGTTGAACAGCCCAAGCCCGCAGCATCGACAAGAATCGGGTCGATTTCACCGAGGCCTTCGTCCGCAACTTCACAAGCACGCATAAGCGACCTCCCAAGCCTCGCCAGCTTTCCTTGTGCGCAAGGCCCTAACGAGTCGACTCGCGACTACCTCACGCTGGGCTGAGATTCGAACTCCGCGAGGGCGCACGAGGTGCAAGCTATCGAGTACTTCACCGCCGGTGCGAGAAGGCACCTCCTCAAGCACAAGCTCCTTTGCGACGAGCCGAGACCTCGACGAGCTGCTGATCATAGCGCATAAGCACGCCATAGCCGACTCCTCCAGAAGACGGAGATTGAAGTCGCGCGACCGCAAAGTGGCTCCTCAGCTCCCTGTGACTCCGGCCGAGACATCAATGGCGACAAGAACAAAACGATCACAAGCGCAAGGTTCCGCAGCCGCTTCCAAAGAGCCGGCAGGTTGCGACGGTCAAGACCAGCAGCCAGAGGGGCAGCCTCCGCCGTTTACGGCTAAAGGCGGCAAGTCCAACTGGTTACCGCCTTCTTACTAGCGACTCTAGATGGTCCCCGAAGTTCCATAGCGGCGCAAAGCCGCCAAACCACACCACCCGGAAGTGCCACCGCTCACCAGATCGCCAAGGAGACGGCCTCCTGCCTCCCCCTTTCTGGCCGCCGCCTCCACCGCCGCCAAAGAGTCGATCATCATGCCACCGGCGCAGACAAGACGAGTACCCGTAAGAGCACGGAGCCTATGTGGTGTTCACCAAGGTGGCCGACGATCGACGCAGCAAAGCGGTTACAAAGAAGAAGAGGTGAATGCAGAGCATCGACACTCTGCATTCATGCACCGTCCGAGAGGCCTATCGCTTGAGCAGAGCTGATCACCCGTAGGTGATGCGAAACCGGGCCCTATGCCCTGGTCTTGGGAGCCACCCTTGCCGCGGATATGCTGGCTGCTCGCTTCTCGCGAGTGCTGATAGACGGAGGCAGTAGCATCAATATCCTGTACAAGGACACGATGGAGAAGTTAGGAATCAAGCAAAGACAGCTTCAGAGCAGCCGGACTGTGTTCCACGGCATTGTACCTGTCCTTTCCTGCTCACCGATCGGCAAGATCCTGATAGATGTCCTCTTTGGGGACAAAGATCATTTCCGCCGAGAGCCAGTTTGGTTCGAAGTGGTGGACCTCGAAAGTCCGTATTACACGCCTCGCTTGGCCGACCTGCATTGGCCAAGTTCATGGCGGTCCCCACTACGCCTACCTCAAGATGAACATGCCGAAGTTCCAAGGGATTCTCGACCGTAGCCGGCGACTACAGAAGTCGTCATTATGCTGCTGAAAGCAATGGCTAGCCGAGTCCCCGGTGACCGTGATTCGAGAAGCGGCTTGATCGGGTTGTGGCGATGGCGGCAAGCAGCCTGAAATATCGCCCAACCCCAAGGAGTCGGAAGTCGAGGGCCTGCTCAAGCCGCCAAAGAAACAAAGAAGATACCCTTGGACCCGAGCACCAAGAGGTACGCTATCATAGGTGTAAACCTTGACAGAATAGGAAGGCGAGCTCGCCGATTTCCTCCGTGAGAATCGACATTTTCAAGATGGTCCCCTAAAGACATGCCGGTGTACCGACGAATTCGCCGAGCACAAGTTACATGTCCGATCTGATGAGCCCGCCAGCAGCCCTTGCGCCGCTGTCGTCAAGAGAAGAGAAGAGTTGTTGGAGAAGAGATAGACCGTTCCTAGCAGCCGGTTTCATTATGGAAGTGTTCTTTCCGAATGGTTAGCAAACCCGTCCCGGTATCAAGAAGAACAAGTAGTGGAGGATGTATTGACTACACAAGCCTCAACAAAGCTTGCCCCAAGGACCCGCTCGCTTCCGCCAAGAATTGATCAGTGATAGACTCCACACCGGATGCGAGCTGTTGAGCTTCTTAGATGCATATTCAGGATATCACCGATCAAGATGAACCCGGCCGACAAACTCAAGACTGCCTTCATCACGCCGCTTGGAGCCTTCGCTATTTGACCATGACGCTCGCTTGAGGAATGCCGGCGCCACCTTTCAGCTGCCAGATGCGGCGCCTCCTCGCAACTCGGCGAAACGCCCACGCCTCGTGGGACGATGTGGTGGTGAAGACGAAAAGCGAGGAACAAAGGCCGAAGACCTTAAGGAAACCTTTGAGAACTTGCGCCGATTCCGCATCAAGCTCAACCCCGAGAAGTGCGCTTGGGTACGAGCCGCCAACTCCTTGGTTTCGGTCTCGAACGCGGCATAGAGTGCAACCCAAAGAAAGGTATATTACCCGAGCGGGCAATCGCGACCTCCAAGCAGAACTACCCCACTACCGAAGATGTGTTACGGCGCACTTTGCCGCCAAGAAGTTGAAGCCTTACTTTCAAGAGCATCCAATCACTGTGGTTTGCATAGCCCCACTAGCCGAGATCATCGGAATCCGAGATGCTTATGGTCGAGTGGCCAAATGGGCCATAGAGCTGGCCCCCTACACCATCTACTACCAGCCCTGCACCGCCATCAAGTCGCAAGCACCGCCGATTTCCTCGCCGACCGGCCGAGACTCAAGACTACCGCCAAATACCGACTCCACCCATTGGCGGAGGCATTTTGATGGCTCCAAGATGCGCACCGGCTTGGGAGCCGGCGTTGTCCTCACTTCCCCCAAAGGCGACAAGCTCAAGTATGCGCTGCAGATCCATTTCGCCTCCTCCAACAATGTCGCCGAATACGAGGCGCTCATTCACGGGCTCCGGCTTGCCAAAGAACTTGGCATTCATCGGATCCTGTGTTATGGAGACTCCGACTTGGTGGTCCAGAAGTCATCTGGCGATTGGGACGCCAAGGATGCAAACATGGCGAGCTACCGTTTCCTGGTACAGCAATTCAGTGGATATTTTGAGGGGTGCGAGTTCCTCCACGTGCCAAGAGATGACAACGACGAAGCAGATACCCTGGCACGAATCGGCTCCACCCGCCAGGCAATACCATCCAGCATCGCCCTTCAGCGCCTCCTCAAGCCATCTGTCAAGCCTTCACCAGAGTCAGACTCCATTTTTGTGCTGGCTCCCCCTAAAGAAGTCGGATCCGACTCAAGAGCCTCAGCAGACGACACGAGAATTCTTACAGATGGCCCCAAGAATGCTGCAGTCGGCCGCCCGGGACTTCAACCTGCCCGGGATCATGGGCGACCGTCGCCAAGACTCCAGAGCTCAGCCCGGGACTGCACCACCGCCCGGGACTTCATCAACTCCAAGAAGCGTCATGACTCCAGCCCGCCGCCTCCCAGCCCAGCCGCCCTCGCCCAAGTAGCAGATCGCGCTTGAAGAAATAGCAGAACTCTCATGGGCCCAGCCCATCCTGAAGTTCCTAGTGAGCAGAGAGCTACCAACCGATGAAATCTTGGCTCGGCAAGTACAACGCCGAGCGGCAGCCAACACCATAATTAACAGAGAGCTGGTCAGGCGCAGCGTTACTGGTGTCTACCAGCGTTGCATCAAGCCAGAGCAAGGCCAAGCGATTCTCGAAGACATTCATCAAGGCGAGTGCGGCCACCATGCGATCTCAAGAGCACTCGTCGCCAAAGCCTTCCGACACGGTTTCTTCTGGCCAACTGCCCTAGAAGAGGCCAAGGAATTAGTGCAAAAATGCAAGGGGTGCCAGATGTTCCGCCTAAGTCAGATAAGCCGGCTTCCGCGACTCAAGACTATCCCCATCGCATGGCCCTTTGCTGTTTGGGGCCTGGACATGGTGGGACCATTCAAAGCAGCACGAGGTGGCCTGACTCATTTACTTGTCGCGGTGGACAAGTTCACCAAGTGGATAGAAGTAAAGCCCATCAAGAAGTTGAATGGTCCAACCGCAGTGACTTTCATCGCTGACATCACGACTCGGTACGGCGTACCACATAGCATCATCACCGACAATGGCAGAAATTTTGCCAAAGGTGCCTTGGCCCATTTCTGCGCAACACAAGGCATCTGACTGGACTTAGCGTCCGTTGCCCATCCGCAGTTAAACGGCCAAGTGGAGCGAGAAAACGGCTTCATCCTATCTGGCATCAAGCCTCGACTGGTCGAACCACTGGAGCGTTCGGACGGCTATTGGCTTGAGGAGTTGCCAGCTGTCCTCTGGAGTTTGCGCACGACTCCAAAGAAGTCAACCGGCTTCACACCTTTCGTCCTCGTCTACGGTGCTGAAGCCGTCATCCCAACGGACATAGAGTTCGACTCCCCGCGAGTCACCATGTACACCAAGGAGGAAGCAGAAGAAGCACGACAAGACGGCGCCGATCTGCTGGAAGAGGGCGGCTATGGCACTCAGCCGGTCCAAGATCTACCAAAGCAGAGCTCTGCGCTACTACAATAGCAAGGTCAAGCCGAGATCTTTCCAAGAGGGCAACTTTGTGCTCGGCTGATCCAGCTAACAGCCGCCAGCACAAGTTGTCGGCACCTTGGGAAGGCCCTTCATTATCGCCAAGTGCTGGGCAACGACTCCTACTACCGATCGACGCCGTAAGCCCCGAAAGCACGCAAGAGGGACGACTCCGCAAAGAGACGGAACGGCTATGGAATGCAAATCTTCTCCAAAATTTTACGCTTAATGCAGTATGTACCACGCTACCTTTTGTGTTAAAGTATTAAGATTTCGGGCCGCCGAGACGAGCTCGACTGCCCTTTTTTATCTCAGATCATAAGAATTATGCCTTCGAGTATGTTACTCTTTGTTATGCCGCTTGGCACCGGTTCGACTAGTCGGCCCGGGACTCGCCACTTTGCGCTATGAAATGCTTCCCGCAGTCGGACAAGTAGTGTGCGGTGCCTAAGCCGCTCTGTCGAAGTCAGCAGTCGCAGAGCGACTGCTTGCGGCCAGAGTAAGGAAGAATGGGCGCCCACACGAAAAATGGCTAAGGACCCAAAGCATAAACATAGCTTAAGACGGCTTCCAGCCCCTTTTTGCAAAGCGACTCTTGAGTGGTCGGCTTGCCTCTTTCTATCCAACTTGTTAAAAAGACTCTAAAAAATGGCCAAGTACTTGCCTTCCCAAGAGTAGCCAAGCACTTGATCCAAACGGCAGTCCGCAGAGCGGTTGTCCGACTGGCAAGGCGGCGTCTAAGGGAAGGCGGCAAAGGAAAAAGCCATAGGAGCAATGAGCAAGGAGAGATAGAATTAGGATAAATATTTACATAGCAGAGGCCCTTGGCCGAATCTTCGAGCAGAAGTTCAAAATACACCCCACGGGTGGAATTGTGCGAATTAACAAGTTTTTCAAAGACTATGAAAGCAGATAAAATAAAGGCAAGACGGCAGCCTAAGAAGCGGCAGACGGGTTAGGAGGGCCGGAGGAGACGGCGGTGTCAGGCGCCGGGGCGGCCGGCTTGGCAGTCTCGGCTTGATCATCTCCGGCGTCAGCCGGCCCAGACGGGCGCGGCTCGTTGCTGGAGGCGCGGTCAAGCTGAGGCTGGTCGCCCGCCTCCGCCTTCTCGGGCGCCTGCCTCATCTCTCGCCCTCAGCCTCGCCTTTCCTCCTCGGTGCCGAGTCGATCACCTACGCCGAGTCTCGCTATAATCCGGTTCATCTCAACCACTCCGTGGCGCCTCGCCGCCCTCAGCCCGCCAGGACGAAGACGCTGGTTTCAGATAGTCGACGATCGCCACCGCGACGCCGACGAGGGCGTTTTCCGCAGCCAGCAGCTCTGCTCGGCCTTCGACCGAACGCTGCCAGCCGGTCCAGATCCAGCCTCGATACCACGCTTGACGAATTCCAAGGCCCGGCGCTCCTACCGGGCCGAGGAACCTTCCAGCCTCAAGACGCCAGCCGCGACCTCCAAACAATCGGCAGTCTAACTGGGAGTACGCAGAACCGGCATGTCTGGCCATAGGGCAGCGATCGCCTGGGTGCCGACACGTTGAAGCCGGCGCAGCATCCGATGGGCCGGCCGCAGACGAGCCTCGATGCTCGGGTTGCTCGCCAAGGGCCCGGGCGCAGGTAGCAATCTCCGCACCATTTGCCCTCCGCGCCTCGCGATCAGCCTCGATGGCTTGATTGGCCGCCTGCATGTGGCCGGGGAAGAAGTCTGCCAAGACGAAAAAGAAGCAAGTCAAGAAACCAGGAGTCGGCCCGACCTATAGTCAGCGGCTCAAAGAAGGAAAGTAAAGAAACTCACCGTCGACGATGTCCTCGATTTCATGGAAGCCGGAGGTCAGCTGTGCCTCCTTGTCGGTCCAGGAGGAGCGCCGCTGAACTCGCCAGAGAGCAGCCTCTCTTCTCCGCCTCGTCGGCGCCGCCTTAAGCAGCTCCCTTTGTTCGCCACCATGTAGCTAGCAGGTCGCGGCTCATGGGCGAAGCTTGTTGCACTCCTCCCTTGGCACGCAAGGCGGTGTCGGCTGTGCCCAGCTGCCGCCGGAGAGTGGCGCTGGCCTCAAAGAATAAAAGAAAAAGGACGCAAGTCGCCAACTAAGAAGGTCGCCAGAAGATCCGCCCGACCGCCAGCAATGTCCCGAATCTCGGGATTACAGCCCGCTGGTGTGCCAGCTACCTGAAGAAGGAAAGAAGACTCACCCTGCCTCGACAGTCGGCGGTCCGCTTGCCCAGCTCCTCAACATTGCGGTTGAAGGCAGTGGCGCGGAGGTTGTGATACTCCGTGATAAGCATTTCGCATAAAGGTAAATATTTGAATACGCTAGGTAGAGTTCGAGCCACCGCCAGCAGCCGCCCAAACTCGGGACTGACACTTAGTGGAGTGCCGCGCTCTACAGAGAAGAACAAGAAGAAAAACTCAAAGAAGAAACATACCCGAACGGCGGTTCGCGACGCCAAGCGCGCCTTTGGTGCAGTTCGATGGCGCCGCCGCTCGCAGCTTCGCCGAACGCTCGAAGCGCCGTTCAGCGGGCTGTGCCGCCTCGCACCCACCCAACGGGCGCGGGCGCTTGTCGCCGGGCGTTCGATGGCTGAGCTGGCGGCGCCAGCCTCTCAAGGGCGTATACCAAGTCGCTTTCAAGACGGCGGCGCTACCGGCGAGGCGATTTGAAGGAGCAGCCACCGCTGCTTCGCTTTTCGCCGGCGGTATCGGCGGGTCCGCCGCTGTTTACTCTCGCGCTCTCGTGACAGCGGCGGAGGCGGCGGTGGCGGCACGGCCGCGTTCGACATAGAGGTCTCACCGCTTTCCTCTCCATGATGGGGAACTCGCTGTCGCTCCTCCGCTTCACCCGTGAACTCCGGGCGGCGGCGGCGCAGAGCTCAGCGGGGTGACGAGCAACGCTGATTGGAGGCGCGCGGCCTCCTCGGCCCGCCGCTTAGCCGCGACGGCGGCTTTGGCCTCCTCCAGCTTCCTTTGGGCGGAAGCCGCCGCCTTCTCGGCCTCCGCCTTCTCCAGGCGGGCGGCTTCTTCTTCGTCGCGCTTCTCCTGCGTGTTCTGCTCCGTCGCCTCCCGGAGGTCGGCGGCGGGGTCAATCCGCCGAGTATTGCGGACGTCTCCGTTGACCCCATGACGGAGGCAGCGGCGACCCTCTCTAGAGTAAGGGGAGCCCTGATGCGAAGAAGACGTGTAAAAGAGTTGGACAAGGTTCACCAGAAGAAAACAAGACAAAAGCAGAAGCACTTACGTGGAGACCAGAGGCAGCTTTTTCACTTCCTTGCGGAAGCGGTTGGCCTTTGCGACTGCCTCTTCACGCTTGGTCGCGGCTGCCGTCCCCTTAAACTTCTTCGACCGGCCGCCAAGCAAGCTCGGCCCGGCTCGGCGCTTCTTCGCGCCGCCTCGACCACCCAAGCTAGCGGAGGAACTCGCGCCCGGCTGGCCGACCTTCGGTTGGCGGCGTGGGACGATTTCCTCGCCATCATCTTCAGCCGGCCGGGCGAAGGTAGCCGAGGGCCTGAAGTCGCCAGCCCCTCCTCCTCCTCCTTCGGCGCGGCCTCCATCGCCCCGCCCCAAGTCGTGGTCGCCGACATCGCCTTCTCGCCGGTCGGGACGACCACGGGCCGCCCTGTGGTGCCGGCCGAGGGCTGATGAGGGGTTCTAACTTGAAAAAACCAAAAAGATCAAGTCGGATTCGGCTGAAAAGAAAAAGAAGAGGAAGAGAGACGACTTACCATAGGTGGGGGTTACGCCATGAGTACGGCTCCTGCCGAACTGCCAATCCGCCGTGAGATTGCAGTTCGCAATGTAGTTCACCGTGTCCGCCACCTCCGCGTGGGGCATGTCCTTGGAGCACAGCCGACTGGGGTCCCGGTGGCCGCTCATCTGACAGATCAGATGAGGTCGGCCTTGGAGCGGAAGGACTCGACGCGCCACGGCGCGCCAGCAGGAGTCAGCGTCTGACCCGTGGGACCAGCCGGGAGCCTCCCACAAGACGCCGCTTCAGAAGCGGCAATTGACCCACCGCCTCGAGCGACGTTCTACACATAAAAGTAGGATTGTTGCCACATCTTCACCGACTTGATCAGCGGAATGGCGGGAAACGGGTTGTCCGCCACTGGCCTCCGCATCGCGATGAAGGTGCCGCACAGAAGCCGCACGCCGCGGCGCGGCGTGCCGAGCTTGATCGAAGAATTTCCACAGCCGATGGTGGGGAGAACGCCGAGGAAGCCTTCGCACAAGGTGGCGGCAGCCAGCCAGCAGCACCACCGTATTCGGAGGAGGTGGTGCGGCCGGAGCCCGTGGAACTCCAAGAAGGCGCGAAGAAGCCGCCGCCGGCAGCCCTAGGCCGCGCATGAGGTGCGAAGCGAATACGACCCGCCGCCTCCTCCGCGCCGGCGTTATTTCACCCGCCGGCGCGGCGCGGGTCTGCACTAGGCTCTTGCCGGGGAGGCGGCGCGTCTGGCGGAGGAATTCAATGTGGTCGTCGTCCACCTCGGAGCCGTCCCACACGCCGGAGCATGCGGCAGGAGGTGCAGCGGCGGAGGAAGAGCTCATCGCCGCGGCGTGGCGTGGTTCGGCGTGGCGGCGGCAAGAGGAAGAAGAAGCTAGAAGGAGAGGAAGCGGGGAGATGGGTGTGCGTGCTTCGCCCCCCTCCCGCCTACTTATAGGCTCATGGGCTGAGAAGCCGATGGGGCGGGCGGGATTAATCGCGCCGTAAACCCACGCCCTCATGATTTAACCCACGAAGTTACTGCGCGCAGTAACGACGTGGGAACCCCAACCGCCCGCACGGCCGCAACGGATCCGTTCACGTGCCGAGGCGCGGTAGTGGCGGGTCCCGCCTGACAGGCCTGTCTCGTCACGCGCGTGGGTGGGCAGACTGACCCTACCACGTGGCGTCACGCGACGGGCCCGCAACGGGCAGCTGCCTGGAAGCTTATTAGGCACGCTGCCTGAATCCCACTACGACTTTCAAACCCTTTAAGGAGCAAGATGGCCTCCTGCGAGTCCGACTCCAGCTAGTCGGCCTAGAGGAAGACGGCGAGCAAGGCCCAGATTCTCCCACCAGAGGGATGAAACTGTTGAGGATCCTCGACATGTTGCCCTTGGCGCCTCACCAGCTTCGGGGACTACTGTCGGAGTAATGGGCCGCGGTAGGAAAACCCAAGCCCCTGGACCTTTCAAGACATCGGGGCAGGCTGCGCCCCTCAAGACCCCAAGGCGAAGAGCCGCTTTTGAGAGTCGGCGGCAGAGCCGCTGATCGCCCTCCCACCGAGTCCCGTGAGGCGGCTTTAGATAAGCCGATTTCAACCGGCGGCTTCCAGAGAAGCCGCTATGGGGAATCGCCCGCGACTCCAACCACCTCTTGCTTACGCAACCACGGACGGGTGGGTGTGGCTGCCGCTGCCGCCCCAGCCCGGCCCACGAATGGCAAGGTGGCCACAGCGCCAGATCGACGGAGATCTCCGTCCGGCGCGACATCATGCCATGCCGCCTCGACATCAGCCCTGCGGGCGGCGCCCAAGCCCACGACGGCCTGTCTGCATTTAACCGAAACAGCGGGATTACCGCTCGGCGGGGTGCGAAGACGGCAAGAGCGCCACAAGACGGACCCAATGGGAGTCGGCCCCAAGGAGTCGGCCGGCCCCTCCTACGAGTCCCGCACGCCATTAACCAACAAGACAGGAATGGCAACAAAGATCGCCGTCAGCGGCGCACTGCTGCCATGACCCCACCCACCAAGCCAGCGCCATCGAAGAGCGGCATACAGAATCCGCCGCAAGACCCGCCACGCCGGATAAGGCATGTCGGCCCCATGTTGGGCTCGGCGGGCCCACTAGTCGGCGGGCCCCAGCAGTCGGCGGAAAAGACGGCGACTGAGAGACAGACGGCTGGGACCCGCCCAGCCGAGTACCATTGTACTCTGTGGGTAGACCTATATAAACCCCCCGGTGCACCCATGCAAGAGGTTGGACCCTAATAGTTTTAGACACACATAGAGGGAAGAAAAGAGCTAGCCGTGCCCTTCTCCTTCCTTACCCCGAGCAGCTCAAGGAGCAACCTTGTACCCACTTTGCCATAGTGATCATGCGGAGACCCCGCAGAGCAGCAGTACGGGTATTATCTACACGGAGAGCCCTGAAGCTGGGTAAGATCTGCCGGCGTGCATGCCTTCGCCTCATCCCGCTTCTGTGCACCGCGACGCTCTACTCGCTTCACCATGATAAGCCATCCTTTGGCATATGTCGCACCCAACCCCGACAAAGATCGGTGGCAACCGTGGACGTGTTCAGCTGTTTGCGCCAGCAGAGGAGGTGTCGCTACGCCGTGGTGGCGCCGACGATAGCTGGACCGAGAAAGGTTGATGCATCAGTACAGTTCTGAAGATGGAGCGGTGGCAGTTGGTGACGGTGGCCTCTGAGAGCACTCCGGACCAGTGTGTGCCCCAGACCCGGCAAGTGGCTAAGTTGGTATCTCAGGTCTTAGATGTTAGGCTTGGTTGCGAAGTCTGTTTGGTATTAGGCCCAGGCTATCTCTGCCCCTTCATCAACTGGATAGGTGTAGCGTCAGTTTGTTGCTTAGACGGCGGGTTTAGTCTTACTGTTGTATGACTTTGTAAGATCTTGTGAGAATAATTTATAAAGTGGCCGTATGCATCGCTCAGATGCAGAGGCCGGGGGTCATCCTCCTTTTCTAAAAAAACCCACAAAATTCTCAAAATTATTGTTGGTTAAATTGGAATTTTTTTGATCAATTTAATCCATAAAAAATCATGATGATAGCAGTAGCAGTAGTAATTCCATATTGGTATGCAAAAAAGTGGTCATCGTCACGTACTAAGCACACATGCCACAGGTCGGCTCAGCACGAAACATGTCGCAAGGACCGGGGCGGGGCGGGCGGCGGAGGAGGGCGCGTGTAGCACTCCTCTTCTGAAGCTCCAAAACCATTGTAGTACTAAACTTCCCACCATGCTATGAATCCCCACATGAGCTTTTGAGGGCTTTCTAGGAATTATTTCATGTATATGCCCAAGGCCCGTCTATAATTCAACATTTGTTGAGTGAAAACATAATGGCTGAAGCTACGCATCTGCTGGGTGAAGATTGGATCAGATCGGCCGCCTCGGCAGCCGGTGAATGGCGCGGGAGGCAGTCTAATCTCTGCCGGCCTCGGCGCAACATTTGCAACATCAAGTGTGTTGCACTCGGGCCTTTGCAAGATGAGCCTTATTGCATTCCCGCCGAATTGTTATGTGACTGATCTCCACCCACACCAGTGTAACTGTTTGCAACATTGAGTGTGTTGCGCTTGGGCCGTTGCAACACGAGCCTTGTTGTATTCCCGTCAAACCATTACGTGGCACTGCGGGTGATTTTCTTTAAAAGGAACCAACACCATATTGACTACGTAAGTTTGCAACAAGACCCATGTTGCAAACCGGATGATCGGTTTACATTGTGCTGCACGCCGTACGATCAAAATTGGAGCAGCGCGGAGACGGCCACGCGTGCCTAATCATCAGTTGAAGGGGAGTTTTTCCCAGAAACAATTCTCGCCTAGAGGTAAGGACCGCACAAAGCAATTATTCTGATTTCTGAAGCTGAGCATATCCTCACCAGGCATTCTGCAGTTGGCGGCAACCAAATAAAATGGAAAAATTGAAGATAATCTCTCCAGATCCGTACCTACATGACTTAAAAAACTCAGCACCTGCACCACGAGCGTGTCGTCGCCTCAACCAATATAATGCCAGTGCTTGTACTGTCATCTTCCAGGGCCCTACGTGCTAGTCACTCCGCCCTTTCTGATTCTTTTATTTATGCTGTTAGATTTTTCAAAGATACACTCGAAACCCTAGCTAAACCACCGGCCAAAGGCCCTTCCCCTTGGATCATGCATGATGCGCGCCATGGCCCATGGGCCATAGCCATGGTCATTCATTTCTCTTTCGTGTTCTACGATCTAACGCTACCCCGTCGACAGCGATAGTGCCATGGTCGTCACCCTCGCGTTCCACGAGAAATGACAGCAAAGGCATTGCTATATTATAGCAGTCCTCCATCTTTCAAAGCAGACCGAAATACACAACACGTACATCATTCAGAGGTAGTCGGCAATGGCAGGTCAGGCCGAGAAGGTGTTCGTCCCCACCGACGACGAGCTGCTCCAGGCGCAGTCCGACCTGTGGCGCCACAGCCTCTGCTACCTCACGCCCATGTCGCTCCGCTGCGCCGTCGACCTCGGCGTCCCCACGGCCATCCACCGCCTCGGCGGCGCCGCGTCCCCATCCGAACTCGTCGCTGCCCTGTCCCTCCCCGCCTCCAAGCTGCCGTTCCTCGCCCGCCTGCTGCGCCAGCTCGCCACGGCCGGCGTCTTCAGCGCCACCGACGCCGGAACGTACCGCCTCAACCCGCTCTCCTACCTCCTCGTGGACGGCGTCCGCATCGACGGCGACGCCAGCCAGACCGCCATCGTGCGCGCCGCGGCCTCGCGCTACTACGTCGAGGCCGCCATGGGGCTGGCGGACTGGTTCAGGAAGGACTTTGATGGACCTGTGCCCTCGCCGTTCGAGGACGTGCATGGCGCGGCCATCTTCGAGGAGAGCATGGCGCTCCTCGACCCGGAGATGGATCAGCTGATCCACGACGCCGTCGCTGCCCACGACCACATGGGGATCGGCCCCGTGCTCCGGCAGTGCAGTGAGCTGTTCGAGGGGCTTGAGACTCTCACTGACTGCGGCGGTGGTGATGGGACTACGGCGAGGTCCATCGTCGAGGCCTATCCGCACATCAAGTGCACTGTGCTGGACCTTCCGAAGGTCATGGACAAAGTTCTCCTTCCCGCTGAAGAAGGGGCGATCAAGTATGTTTCTGGTGACCTGTTCCACGTCGTCCCACCTGCCCAAGCCGTGTTGCTCAAGGTACTATATGAATGTTGCACATTCTTCCATAATTTCTATTTATTCCAAGTGAAATGTTAAAGCAATGATTAATTAGTTTTCAATTCTGAAACAATGACAGCTTAAATTAATAAGAATCCCTCCCTAGTTTCACCCTAGCTAGTCGGGCTTGATTAACCTTAAATTACAAGTTTGTACATGCATGGTCATGCAGCTTGTTCTGCACTTCTGGAGCGACGAGGATTGCATCAAGATCCTCGCACAATGCAAGAAGGCCGTTCCTCCCCGAGAAGTGGGAGGAAAAGTCATCGTCATAGACATTGTGCTTGGATCGGTTTCTGCAGGGCCAATGCTGGAAACCCAGCACCTCATGGATATGCTCATGCTGGTGATGACGAGAGGCCGACAGCGGGAAGAGAAGGACTGGAGCGAGATCTTCACCAAGGCAGGATTCAGTGGCTATAAGATTGTCAAGAAGCTGGGAGCTCGAGCTGTCATTGAGGTCTATCCATAAGGCTGTGCTCCCAAAGTAAGATGCTTACATATGTTGTGGATTGTTGTGTGCTCGCTCTAAGGATGCATAAATAAAGGAGCGCCCTGTCATTTTCCAAAGAGAAGTCCCAGGCAGATAATAGAATAGCAAGGCGGTTATGTCTTGTTACCTTATGATACCTATGGAACTTTCCTTTCGAAAAAATAGTATGCAGTTAGAGTGCTTTTCATATGCAACTACAGTGATTTCCATATGTGTACCGTGTACAATATCATATACCATGAGATCACGCCTTGTACTTCTTATTGAAATCTTGTCTTATTGACTATATGGTCCAAAAATATTTAGCAGATTTGATTTCTTGCCCTCTCTAGAGGCCTCTAGTGGTCTCCATGGCTTGGAATGATGCCGCGTTTTCTAGAGAACCTTTATTTCAGAATGAATTTTCTATATCCATCAGGTTCACCTCAGTATACACTTAGGTGAGTCTTGGATTCTAACCAATACATATGGACCTGTCACGCTAAAAAACTTAACTACTTTCATTGACTGATTCCAAAATGTGCATATGCCAAATGATCAGGATTGGTTGGTGGTTGGAGATTTCAATTATGTCAGATACCCCGAGAATAAAAAATAGAGAAGGTGGTAATGCACATGACATGTTTGCTTTCAATGAAGCAATCAATTCCCTTGCTCTTCTTGAAATTCCCCTTAGAGGCAAAATGTTTACTTAGAGCAATATGCAGAGTGATCCTCTCTTGGAAAAGCTTGATTGGGTATTCTTCTCCGAATCGTAGATGATGATTTATCCAAACACTATGGCTATTCCTTTGGCTAGGCCTATTTTTGACCACATCCCTTGCTTCACTAGGATTGGTACATCTATTCATGTGTCCTCTATTTTCTGGTTTGAAATTTACTGGCTGCAACAGCTAGACATTAAAGAGACTTTTAAGAATATTTGGGATCAACAAATTCATGAACATGATACTCCCTCCGTCCATATATTTAGGGCCTAATGCATTTTTTGAGACCGCCTTTGACTATTGATAAGATTAACACATCACTTAAAGCCTTGCAAGCATTGTAACTAATGAGTTAGTTGCGGGATGATGTATTACAGAACGAGTAAAGAGACTTGCCGGTAACGAGATTGAACTAGGTATTGAGATACCGGCGATCGAATCTCGAGCAAGTAACATACCGATGACACAAGGGAACAACGTATGTTGTTATGCGGTCTGACCGATAAAGATTTTCGTAGAATATGTGGGAGCCAATATGAGCATCCAGGTTCCGCTATTGGTTATTGACCGGAGACGTGTCTCGATCATGTCTACATAGTTCTCGAACCCGTAGGGTCCGCACGCTTAACGTTACGATGACAGTTATATTATGAGTTTATATGTTTTGATGTACCAAAGGTTCTTCGGAGTCCCGGATGTGATCACGGACATGACGAGGAGTCTCTAAATGGTCGAGACATGAAGATTGATATATTGGAAGCCTATGTTTGGATATCGGAAGTGTTCCGGGTGAAATCAGGATTTTTCCGGAGTACCGGAGGTTACCGAACTCCCGGGAACTTAATGGGCCTTAGTGGGCCTTGGTGGAAGAGAGGAGAGGAGGCCAGGGCAGAGCCGCGCGCCCCTCCCCCCCAGTCCGAATAGGACAAGGAGAGGGGGGCGGCGCCCCCTCTTTTCCTTCCTCCCCTCCACATCTTCTTCCTCTCTCTCCTGGTCCAACATGGAAAAGGGGGGAGTCCTACTCCCGGTAGGAGTAGGACTCCTCCTGGCGCGCCTCCTCCCTGGCCGGTCACACCTCCCCCTTGCTCCTTTATATACGGGGGCAGGGGGGCACCCTAGACACACAAGTTGATCAATTGATCTCTCCCAACCGTGTGCGGTGCCCCCCTCCACCATAGTCCACCTCGATAATACTGTAGCGTTGCTTAGGGAAAGCCCTGCGTCGGTAGAACATCAACATCGTCACCACGCCGTCGTGCTAACGAAACTCTCCCTCAACACTCGGCTGGTTCGGAGTTTGAGGGACGTCATCGGGATGAACATGTGCTGAACTCGGAGGTGCCGTACGTTCGGTACTTGATCGGTCAGATCGTGAAGACGACGACTACATCAACCGCGTTGTGTTAACGCTTCGCTTTCGGTCTCACGAGGGTACGTGGACAACACTCTCCCTCTCGTCGCTATGCATCACCATGATCTTGCGTAGCGCATTTATTTTTTGAAATTACTACGCCCCCCACAAAGGGTATCGAGCCAGTTTTATGCGTTGATGTTATTTGCACGAGTAGAACACAAGTGAGTTGTGGGCGATACAAGTCATACTACTTACCAGCATTTCATACTTTGGTTCGGCGGTATTGTTGGATGAAGTGACCCGGACCGACATTACGCGTACGCTTACGCGAGACTGGTTCTACCGACGTGCTTTGCACACAGGTGGCTGGCGGGTGTTAGTTTCTCCAACTTTAGTTGAACCGAGTGTGGCTACGCCCGGTCCTTGAGAAGGTTAAAACAACACTAACTTGACGAACTATCGTTATGGTTTTGATGCGTAGGTAAGAAGGGTTTTTGCTCAGCCCGTAGCAGCCACGTAAAACTTGCAACAACAAAGTAGAGGACGTCTAACTTGTTTTTGCAGGGCATGTTGTGATGTGATATGGTCAAGACGTGATGAGATATAAGTTGTTGTATGAGATGATCATGTTTTGTTGAAGTTATCGGCAACTGGCAGAAGCCATATGGTTGTCTCTTTATTGCATAAGATGCAAGCGCCAAATAATTGCTTTACTTTATCGCTATGCGATAGCAACAGTTGCGATAGCAATAGTTGCAAGAGCAATAGTTGGCGAGATAACCATGTGACGACACATTGATATAGATCAAGATGATGGAGATCATGGTGTCATGCCGGTGACGATGGAGATCATGATGATGCTTTGGAGATGGAGGTCAAAGGCACAAGATGATGATGGCCATATCATGTCACATATTTTTGATTGCATATGATGTTTATCTTTTATACATCTTATCTTGCTTTGATTGACAGTAGCATTATAAGATGATCTCTCACTAAATTTCAAGATAAAAGTGTTCTCCCTGAGTATGCACCGTTGCCAAAGTTCGTCGTTCCCAGACACCACGTGATGATCGGGTGTGATAAGCTCTACGTCCATCTACAACGGTGAAAGCCAATTTTGCACACGCAGAATACTCAGGTTAAACTTGACGAGCCTAGCATATGCAGATATGGCCTCGAACACCGAGACCGAAGGTCGAGCGTGAATCATATAGTAGATATGATCAACATAGTGATGTTCACCATTGAAAACTACTCCATTTCACGTGATGATCGGTTATGGTTTAGTTGATTTGGATCACGTGATCACTTAGATGACTAGAGGGATGTCTATCTAAGTGGGATTTCTTAAGTAATATGATTAATTGAACTTAAATTTATCATGAACTTAGTCCTGGTAGTATTTTGCAAATTATGTTGTAGATCAATAGCTCGCGTTGTTGTTTTCATATGTTAATTTTGATATGTTCCTAGAGAAAACTATGTTGAAAGATGTTAGTAGCAATGATGCGGATTGGATCCTTGATCTGAGGATTGTCCTCATTGCTGCACAGAAGAATTATGTCCTTGATGCGCCGCTAGGTGACAGACCTATTGCAGGAGCAGATGTAGACGTTATGAACGTTTGGCTAGCTCAATATGATGACTACTTGATAGTTTAGTGCACCATGCTTAACGGCTTAGAATCGGGACTTCAAAGAGGTTTTTGAACGTCATGGACCATATGAGATGTTCCAGGAGTTGAAGTTAACATTTCAAGAAAATACCCGAGTTGAGAGATATGAAGTCTCCAACAAGTTCTATAGCTAAAAGATGGAGGAGAATTGCTCAACTAGTGAGCATGTGCTCAGATTGTCTGGGTACTACAATCGCTTGAATCAAGTGGGAGTTAATCTTCCAGATAAGATAGTGATTGACAGAGTTCTCTAGTCACCATCACCAAGTTACCGAAACTTCGTGATGAACTATAGTATGCAAGGGATGACGAAAACGATTCTCGAGCTCTTCGTGATATTGAAATCAACGAAGGTAGAAATCAAGAAAGAGCATCAAGTGCCGATGATTGACAAGACCACTAGTTTCAAGAAAAGGGCAAAGGGAAAGAAAGGGAACTTCAAGTAGAATGACAAGCAAGGTGTCACTCCCGCGAAGAAGCCCAAAGCTGGACCAAAGCCTGAAACTGAGTGCTTACACTGCAAAGGAAATGGTCACTGGAAGCGGAAATGCCCTGAATATTTGGTGGATAAGAAGGATGGCAAAGTGAACAAGGGTATATTTGATATACAGGTTATTGATGTGTACATTACTAGTGTTTATAGTATCCCCTGAGTATTTTATACTTGTTCGGTTGCTAAAAGTTAGTAACTCGAAACAGGAGTTACAGAATAAACAGAGACTAGTTGAGGGTGAAGTGACGATGTGTGTTGGAAGTGGTTTCAAGATTGATATGATCATCATCGCACACTCCCTATACTTTCGGGATTAGTGTTAAACCTAAATAAATGTTATTTGGCGTTTGCGTTGAGCACGAATATGATTTTATCATGTTTATTGCAAAACGTTTATTCATTTAAAGTTAGATAATAATTGTTGTTCTGTTTACATGAATAAAACCTTCAATGGTCATACACCCAATGAAAATAGTTTGTTGGATCTCGATCGTAGTGATACACATATTCATAATATTGATGCCAAAAGATGCAAAGTTGATAATGATAGTGCAACATATTTGTGGCACTGCAGTTTGGGTCATATCGGTGTAAAGCACATGAAGAAACTCTATAAAAATGGACTTTTGGAATCACTTGATTATGAATCATTTGATGCTTGCGAACCGTGCCTTATGGGCAAGATGACTAAAACTCCGTTCTCCAGAACAATGGAACGAGCTACTGACTTATTGGAAATAATACATACCGATGTATGCGATCCAATGAGTGTTGATGCTCGTGGCAAGTATCGTTATTTTCTGACCTTCACAGATGATTTGAGCAGATATGGGTATATATACTTAATAAACACAAGTCTGAAACCTTTGAAAAGTTCAAAGAATTTCAGAGTGAAGTGGAGAATTATCGTAACAAGAAAATAAAGTTTCTACATCTGATCGTGGAGGAGAATATTTGAGTTACGAGTTTGGCCTTCATATAAAACAATGTGGAATAGTTTCACAGCTCACGCCACATGGAACACCACAGCGTAATGGTGTGTCCGAACGTCATAACCGCACTTTATTGGATATGGTGCGATCTATGGTGTATCTTACCGATTTACCACTATCATTTTGGGGTTATGCATTAGAGACAGTTGCATTCACTTCAAAATAGGGCACCATCAAAATCTGCTTGAGACAACGCCTTATGAACTGTGGTTTGGCAAGAAACCAAAGTTTTCGCTTTCTTAAAGTTTGGGATCATGATGCTTATGTGAAAAGTTTCAACCTGATAAGCTCGAACCCAAATCGGAGAAGTGCGTCTTCATAGAATACCCAAAGGATACTATTGGGTACACCTTCTATCACAGATCCGAAAGCAAGATATTCGTTGCTAAGATGGATCCTTTCTAGAGAAGGAGTTTTCTCTCGAAAGAAGTGAGTGGGAGAAAAGTAGAACTTGATAAGGTAATAGTACCTTCTCCTGAATTGGAAAATAGTTCATCACTGAAATCAGTTCCAGTGATTCCTACACCAATTAGTGAGGAAGCTAGAAACTTCAGATCAAGTTACTACAGAACCTCGTAGGTCTTCCAGAGTACGGTCTGCACCAGAGTGGTACGGTAATCCTGTTCTGGAAGTCATGTTACTAGACCATGATGAACTTACGAACTACGAGGAAGCGACGATGAGCCCAGATTCCGCGAAATGGCTTGAAGGCCATGAAATCTGAGAAAGGATCCATGTATGAGAACAAAGTGTGGACTTTGGTAGACTTGCCCGATGATCGGCAAAGTCATAGAAAATAAATGGATCTTCAAGAGGAAGACGAACGTTGATAGTAGTGTTACTATCTACAAGCTCGAATTGTCGCAAAAAGGTTTTTGACAAGTTCAAGTTGTTGACTACAATAAGATATTCCCAACTGTAGCGATGCTTAAGTCTATCCGAATCATGTTAGCAATTGCCACATTTTATGAAATCTGGCAAATGGATGTCAAAACTGCATTCCTTAATGGTTTTCTTAAAGAAGAGTTGTATATGATGCAACCAGAAGATTTTGTCAATCCTGAAGGTGCTAACAAAATGTGCAAGCTCCAGCGATCCATCTATGGACTGGTGCAGGCATCTCGGAGTTGGAATATACGCTTTGATAAGTTGATCAAAGCATATAGTTTTATACGGACTTGGAGTGAAGCCTGTATTTACAATAAAGTGAGTGGGAGCACTACAGCCTTTCTGATAAGTATGTGTGTGTGACATATTGTTGATCAGAAATGATGTAGAATTTTTTCTGGAAAGCATAAAGAAGTGTTCGAAAGGAGTTCTTTAAAAGAAAGACCTCAGTAAAGCTACTTACATATTGAGCATCAAGATCTATTGAGATAGATCAAGACACTTGATAAGATTTTCAATGAGTACATACCTTGACAAGATTTTGAAGTAGTTCAAAATGGAACAGTCAAAGAAAGAGTTCTTGCCTGTGTTGCAAAGGTGTGAAATTGAGTAAGACTCAAATCCCGACCACGGCAGAAAATAGAAAAAGAATGAAAAGTCATTCCCTATGCCTCAGTCATAGGTTCTATAAAGTATGCTATGCTGTGTACCAGACCTATTGTATACCTTGCTCTAAGTTTGGCAAGGGAGTACAATTTTGATCTAAGAGTAGATCACTGGACAGCGGTCAAGAAAACCCTTAGTGAGGACTAAGGAAATATTTCTCGATTATGGAGGTGATAAAAGAGCCCATCGTAAAGAGTTACATCGGTGCAAGCTTTTACATCGATCCAGGTGACTCTAAGTCTCAATCTGGATACATATTGAAAGTGGGAGCAATTAGCTAGAGTAGTTCCGTGCAGATCATTGTAGACATATAATATTTGCAAAATACATACGGCTCTGAATGTGACAGACCCGTTGACTAAACTTCTCTCACGAGCAAAAACATGATCATACCTTAGTACTCTTTGGGTGTTAATCACATAGCGATGTGAACTAGATTATTGACTCTAGTAAACCCTTTGGGTGTTGGTCACATGACGATGTGAACTATGGGTGTTAATCACATACAGATGTGAATATTGCTGTTAAATCACATGATGATGTGAACTAGATTATTGACTCTAGTGCAAGTGGGAGACTGAAGGAAATATGAATGATGTGATTGACTTGACCCATTCCGTTAGCTTAGCACACGATCGTTTAGTATTCTGCTATTTCTTTCTTCATGACTTATACATGTTCCTATGACTAAGAGATTATGCAACTCCCGTTTACCGGAGGAACACTTTGTGTGCTACCAAATATCACAACGTAACTGGGTGATTATAAAGGTGCTCTACAGGTGTCTCCAAAGGTACTTGTTGGGTTGGCGTATTTCGAGATTAGGATTTGTCACTCCGATTGTCGGAGAGGTATCTCTGGGCCCACTCGGTAATGCACATCACATAAAGCTTGCAAGCATTGCAACTAATGAGTTAGTTATGGATGATGTATTACGGAACGAGTAAAGAGACTTGCCGGTAACGAGATTGAACTAGGTATTGAGATACCGACGATCAATCTCGGAAAGTAACATACCGATAACAAAGGGAACAACGATGTTGTTATGCGGTCCGACCGATAAAGATCTTCAGAGAATATGTGGGAGCCAATATGAGCATCCAGGTTCCGCTATTGGTTATTGACCGGAGACATGTCTCGGTCATGTCTACATAGTTCTCGAACCCGTAGGGTCCGCACGCTTAACGTTACGATGACAGTTATATTATGAGTTTATATGTTTTGATGTACTGAAGGTTGTTCGAAGTCCCGGATGTGATCACGGACATGACGAGGAGTCTCAAAATGGCCGAGACATGAAGATTCTAGACTCCTTCATTTGCTGCTTCCGAAGCAGCTATGTACTCCGGTTCACACGTAGATCCCGCCACGACGCTTTGTTTAGAACTGCACCAACTGACAGCTCCACCGTTCAATGTAAACACGTATCCGGTTTGTGATTTAGAATCGTCCGGATCAGTGTCAAAGCTTGCATCAACGTAACCATTTACTGTGAGCTCTTTGTCACCTCCATAAACGAGAAACATATCCTTAGTCCTTTTCAGGTATTTTAGGATGTTCTTGACCACCGCCCAAAGATCCACTCTGATTACTTTGGTACCTCCTGCTAGACTTATAGCAAGGCCCACATCAGGTCTGGTACACATCATTGCATACATGATAGAGCCTATGGCTGAAGCATAGGAACATCTTTCATCTTCTCTCTATCTTCTGCAGTGGTCGGGCATTGAGTCTTACTCAACTTCACCACCTTGTAACACAGGCAAGAACCCTTTCTTTGCTTGATCCATTTTGAACTTCTTCAAAACTTTGTCAAGGTATGTGCTTTGTGAAAGTCCAATTAAGCGTCTTGATCTATCTCTATAGATCTTAATGCCCAATATGTAAGCAGCTTCACCGAGGTCTTTCATCGAAAAACTCTTATTCAAGTATCCCTTTATGCTATCCGGAAATTCTATATCATTTCCAATTAGTAATATGTCATCCACATATAATATCAGAAATGCTACAGAGCTCCCACTCACTTTCTTGTAAATACAGGCTTCTCCAAAAGTTTGTACAAAACCAAATGCTTTGATCACACTATCAAAGCGTTTATTCCAACTCCGAGAGGCTTGCACCAGTCCATAAATGGATCGCTGGAGCTTGCTCACTTTGTTAGCTCCCTTTGGATCGACAAAACCTTCCGATTGCATCATATACAACTCTTCTTCCAGAAATCCATTCAGGAATGCAGTTTTGACATCCATCTGCCAAATTTCATAATCATAAAATGCGGCAATCGCTAACATGATTCGGACAGACTTAAGCATCCATATGGGTGAGAATGTCTCATCGTAGTCAACCCCTTGAACTTGTCGAAAACCTTTTGCAACAAGTCGAGCTTTGTAGACAGTAATATTACCGTCAGCGTCAGTCTTCTTCTTGAAGATCCATTTATTCTCAATTGCTTGCCGATCATCGGGCAAGTCAACCAAAGTCCACACTTTGTTCTCATACATGGATCCCATCTCAGATTTCATGGCTTCAAGCCATTTTGTGGAATCTGGGCTCACCATCGCTTCTTCATAGTTCGTAGGTTCATCATGATCTAGTAGCATGACTTCCGTAACAGGATTACCGCATCACTCGTGCGGATCTTACTCGTTGATCTACGAGGTTCAAGAACAACTTGATCTGAAGTTCCATGATCATCATCATCAATTTCCTCACTAATTGGTGTAGGTGTCACAGAAACCGGTTTCTGTGATGAACCACTTTCCAATAAGGGAGCAGGTACAGTTACCTCATCAAGTTCTACTTTCCTCCCACTCACTTATTTCGAGAGAAACTCCTTCTCTAGAAAGGATCCATTCTTAGCAACGAATGTTTTGCCTTCGGATCTGTCATAGAAGGTGTACCCAGGAGTCTCCTTTGGGTATCCTATGAACACACATTTCTCCGATTTGGGTTCGAGCTTATCAGGTTGAAGCTTTTTCACATAAGCATCGCATCCCCAAACTTTCATAAACGACAACTTTGGTTTCTTGCCAAACAACAGTTCATAAGGCGTCATCTCAATGGATTTCGATGGTGCCCTATTTAACGTGAATGCAGCCGTCTCTAAAGCATAACCCCAAAACGATAGCGGTAAATCAGTAAGAGACATTAGATCGCACCATATCTAGTAAAGTACGGTTACAACGTTCAGACACACCATTACGCTGTGGTGTTCCGGGTGGCGTTAGTTGCGAAACTATTCCGCATTGTTTCAAATGTAGACCAAACTCATAACTCGAATATTCTCCTCCACGATCAGATCGTAGAAACTTTATTTTCTTGTTACGATGATTTTCAACTTCACTCTGAAATTCTTTCAACTTTTCAAATGTTTCAAACTTATGCTTCATCAAGTAGATATACCCATATCTTCTTAAATCATCTGTGAAGGTGAGAAAATAACGATATCCGCCATGAGCCTCAACATTCATCGGACCACATACATCTGTAGGTATGAGTTCCAACAAATCTGTTGCTCTCTCCATAGTACCGGAGAATGGCGTTTTGGTCATCTTGCCCATGAGGCACGGTTCGCAAGTACTAAGTGATTCATAATCAAGTGGCTCCAAAAGTCCATCAGTATGGAGTTTCTTCATGCGCTTTACACCGATATGACCTAAACGGCAGTGCCACAAATAAGTTGCACTATCATTATCAACTCTGCATCTTTTGGCTTCAACATTATGAATATGTGTATCACTACTATCGAGATTCATCAAAAATAGACCACTCTTCAAGGGTGCATGACCATAAAGGATATACTCATATAAATAGAACAACCATTATTCTCTGATTTAAATGAATAACCGTCTCGCATCAAACAAGATCCAGATATAATGTTCATGCTCAACGCTGGCACCAAATAACAATTATTTATGTCTAAAACTAATCCCGAAGGTAGATGTAGAGGTAGCGCTACCGACCGTGATCACGTCATCTTTGGAACCATTTCCCACGCCAGATCGTCACCTCGCCCTGGCCGGTGTCCACTTAATCCGTAGTCCCTGCTTCGAAGTTGCAAATATTAGCAATGTAACCAGATCAAATACCCAAAAGCTATCATGCGAGCTCTAGTAAGGTACACATCAATAACATGTATATCACATATACCTTTGTTCACCTTGCCATCCTTCTTATCCGCCAAATACTTGGGGCAGTTCCGCTTCCAATGACCACCTGCTTGCGCAGAGAAGCACTCGCCAGTGCTTAGGTCCAGACTTGGTTTTTCTCCCGAGCAAAGAACTTGCTTGCTGTTCTTCTTGAAGTTCCCTTTTTCTTCCCTTTGCCCTTTTCTTGAAACTAGTGGTCTTGTTGACCATCAACACTTGATGCTCCTTCTTGATTTCTACCTCCACAGCCTTTAGCATTGCGAAGAGCTCGGGAATCATTTTTTCCATCCCTTGCATGTTATAGTTCATCATGAAGCTCTTGTAGCTTGGTGGATTCGAGAATTCTGTCAATGATGCTATCATCCGGAAGATTAACTCCCAGTTGAATCAAGTGATTATTATACCCAGACATCTTGAGTATATGCTCACTGACAGAACTATTCTCCTCCATCTTGCAGCTATAGTACTTATTGGAGACTTCATATCTCTCAATTCGGGCATTTGCTTGAAATATCAACTTCAACTCTTGGAACATCTCATATGCTCCATGACGTTCAAAACGTCGTTGAAGTCCCGGTTCTAAGATGTAAAGCATGGCACACTGAACTATCAAGTAGTCATCAACTTTGCTCTGCCAGACGTTCATAACATCTGGTGTTGCTCCTGCAGCAGGCCTGGCACCTAGCGGTGCTTCGAGGACGTAATTCTTCTATGCAGCAATGAGGATAATCCTCAAGTTATGGACCCAGCCCGTGTAATTGCTACCATCATCTTTCAACTTTGCTTTCTCAAGGAACGCATTAAAATTCAACGGAACAACAGCACGAGCCATCTATCTACAATCAAACATAGACAAGCAAGATACTATCAGTACTAAGTTCATGATAAATTTAAGTTCAATTAATCATATTACTTAAGAACTCCCACTTAGAAAGACATCCCTCTAATCCTCTAAGTGATCACGTGATCCAAATCAACTAAACCATAACCGATCATCATGTGAAATGGAGTAGCTTTTAATGGTGAACATCACTATGTTGATCATATCTACTATATGATTCACGCTCGACCTTTCGGTCTCAGTGTTCCAAGGCCATATCTGCATATGCTAGGCTCGTCAAGTTTATCCTGACTATTCTGCGTGTGCAAAACTGGCTTGCACCCGTTGTAGATGGACGTAGAGCTTATCACACCCGATCATCACGTGGTGTCTGGGCACGACGAACTTTGGCAACGGTGCATACTCAGGGATAACACTTTTATCTTGAAATTTAGTGAGAGATCATCTTATAATGCTACCGTCAATCAAAGCAAGATAAGATGCATAAAAGATAAACATCACATGCAATCAATATAAGTGATATGATATGGCCATCATCATCTTGTGCTTGTGATTCCATCTCCGGACACCGCCATGATCACCGTCGTCCACCGGGCGCGACACCGCCATCTCCATCGTAGCATCGTTGTCGCCTCGCCAATCTTATGCTTCTACGACTATCGCTACCGCTTAGTGATAAAGTAAAGCATTACAGGCTGCATTGCATTGCATACAATAAAGCGACAACCATATGGCTCTCGCCAGCTTGCCGATAACTCGTTACAAAACATGATCATCTCATACAATAAAATATAGCATCACGCCTTGACCATATCACATCACAACATGCCCTGCAAAAACAAGTTAGACGCCCTCTACTTTGTTGTTGCAAATTTTACGTGGCTGCTACGGGCTTAGCAGAACCGTTTTACCTACGCATCATAACCACAACGATAGTTTGTCAAGTTGGTGCTATTTTAACCTTCGCAAGGACCGGGCGAGCCACACTCGGTTCAACTAAAGTTGGAGAAACCGACACCGCTTAGCTACCTTTGTGCAAAGCACGCCGGAGAACCAGTCTTGCGTAAGCGCACGCGTAATGTCGGTCCGGCCGCTTCGCCCAACAATACCGCCAACCAAAGTATGACATGCTGGTAAGCAGTATGCCACCGTTGTGGAACGAGTAATTTCAAAAATTTCCTATGCACACGCAAGATCATGGTGATGCATAGCAACGAGAGGGAGAGTGTGTCCACGCACTGTGAGACCGAAGTGGAAGCGTTAGCACAACGCGTTGATGTAGTCGACGTCTTCATGATCCGACCGATCAAGTTACTAACGTACGGCACCTCCGAGTTCAGCACACGTTCAGCTCGATGACGTCCCTCGAACTCCGATCCAGCCGAGTGTTGAGGGAGATTTTTGTCAGCACGATGGCGTGGTGATGATGATGATGTTCTACCGATGCTGGGCTTCGCCTAAGCACCGCTACGGTATTATCGAGGTGGAGTATGGTGGAGGGGGGCACCGCACACGGCTGGGAGAGATCAACTGATCAACTTGTGTCTAGGGTGCCCCCCTGCCCCCGTATATAAGGGAGCAAGGGGGGGTGCGGCCGGCCAGGGAGGAGGCGCGCCAGGAGCCTACCGGAAGTAGGACTCCCCCCTTTTCCATGTTGGACTAGGAGAGAGGGGGGAGAGGTGGAGGGGAGAAAGGAAGGGGGGCGTCGCCCCTCTCTCCTTGTCCTATTCGGACATGGGGGGGAGGGGCGCGCGGCCCTGCCCTGGCCTCCTCTCCTCTCTTCCACCAAGGCCCACTAAGGCCCATTAAGTTCCCGGGGGTTCCGTTAACCTCCCGGTACTCCGGAAAAATCCCGATTTCACCCAGAACACTTCCGATATCCAAACATAGGCTTCCAATATATCAATTTTCATGTCTCGACCATTTCGAGATTCCTCGTCATGTCTGTGATCACATCCGGGACTCCGAACAACCTTCGGTACATCAAAAGATATAAACTCATAATATAACCGCCATCGTAATATTGTTGCAAGGACCCTACGGGTTCGAGAACTATGTAGACATGACCGAGACACGCCTCCGTCAATAACCAATAGCGGAACCTGGATGCTCATATTGGCTCCTACATATTCTATGAAGATCTTTATTGGTCGATCCGATAACAACATACGCTGTTCCCTTTGTCATCGGTATAGTTACTTGCCCGAGATTCGATCGTCCAGTATCTCAATACCTAGTTCAATCTCGCTACGCAAGTCTCTTTACTCGTTCCGAATACATCATCCCGCAACTAACTCATTAGTTGCAATGCTTGCAAGGCTTAAGTGATGTGCATTACCGAGAGGGCCCAGAGATACCTCTCCGACAATCGGAGTGACAAATCCTAATCTCAAATACGCCAACCCAACATGTACCTTCGAGACACCTGAGAGCACTTTTATAATCACCCAGCCACGCCAGGACGCTTGGTAGCACACAAAGTGTTCCTCCGATAAACGGAGTTGCATAATCTCATAGTCATAGGAACATGTATAAGTCATGAAGAAAGCAATAGCAACATACTAAACGATCGTGTGCTAAGCTAACGGAATGGGGCATGTCAATCACATCATTCTCCTAATGATGTGATCCAGTTAATCAAATGACAACCCATGTCAATGGCTAGGAAACATAACCATCCTTGATTAACGAGCTAGTCAAGTAGAGGCATGCTAGTGACACTCTGTTTGTCTATGTATTCACACATGTATCATGTTTCCGGTTAATACAATTCTAGCATGAATAATAAACATTTATCATGATATAAGGAAATAAATAATAACTTTATTATCGCCTCTAGGGCATATTTCCTTCACTTACCACTTCTTTCATCTTGGGATTCAATCGTCGTTGAGGATCTCTAACTGGTTTGGCATCTTTCTCCACTGAAATTTTGTGTTGGCATAACGTGGGTCTAATGCCCTTAAGATCATCCAGAGTATATACAATAGCAGCGCGGTGCTTCTTCAGAGTTTTCAATAATCTTTCTTCTTCTTTCTCTGAAAGGTTCGCACTAATAATAACAGGATATATTTTCTTCTCATCAAGATAAGCATACTTAAGATTATCAGGTAATGGTTTGAGTTCAAACACGGGATCACCCTTGGGTGGAGGGGGATCCCCAAGAATTTCAACGGGAAGGTTGTGTTTAAGCATAGGTTCCTGTTTAAGGAACACTTCATCTATTTCCCTTCTTTCCTTCATAAACATTTCGTTTTCATGGTCAAGCAAGTATTGTTCTAACGGATCAGTAGGAGTCACGGCAATAGAAGCAAGACCAATAATCTCATCCTTACTAGGTGATTCTCTATCACAAGGTTGTCTACGAAACTTAGCAAAATTAAACTCGTGAGACATACCGTCTAAGCCAATTGTAACAGTATCCTTTTCACAATCAATCTTAGCACTAGCTGTATTCAAGAAGGGTCTACCAAAAATAATGGGGCAAAAATCATCTTGTGGGGAACCAATAACAAGAAAATCAGCGGGGTATTTAACCTTCCAACACAAGACTTCAACATCTCAAACTATCCCAACTGGTTTAATGATATCCCTATTAGCAAGCTTAATAGTAACATCAATGTCTTCTAATTCAACGGGTGCAATGTCATGCATAATTTCTTTATATAAGTCATAAGGTATTACACTAGCACTAGCACCCATATCACATAAGCCATGATAACAATGATCTCCTATTTTAACAGAAATAAAAGACATGCCTACGACAGGTCTATGTATCTTAGTGTCTGGTCTAGCAATATTAGCAGTCTCACCACAGAAATGAATAACATGCCTGTCTAAATCATCATCCAAGATATCTTTAACCATAGCAATACTAGGTTCAACTTTGATTTGCTCAGGAGGTGTATAAGTCCTAGTATTACTCTTACAAACAACAGTCAAAGTTTTAGCATGATCCTTCATCCTAACAGGAAAAGGAGGTTTCTCAACATAAGTAGTAGGAACAATAGGATCACTATAGGTGACGGTCTTTTCTTCAACTGTAATAGGTGCAACTACTTTCACTTCAACGGGAGGATTATATTTAAACCACTTTTCTTTAGGGAGATCAACGTGAGTAGCAAAAGATTCATAGAAAGAAGCTACTATGTCAGAGTCAAGTCCATATTTAGCGCTAAATCCACAAAAAGCATCGGTATCCATAAAAGATTTAACACAATCGAACTTTGGTGTCATACCTGACTCCTTAGCATCGTCGGAACCCCAGTCTTCAGAGTTGCGTTTAATTCTTTCCAATAAGTCCCATTTGAAATCAATAGTCTTCAACATATAAGAACCAGCACAGGAAGTATCGAGCAGGTTGCGATCATTGAGAGAAAGCCGATCATAATTTTTTTGAATAATCATTTCCCGGGAGAGCTCATGATTGGGGCATGAATATAACATTGACTTAAGCCTCCCCCAAGCTTGAGCGATGCTTTCTCCTTCGCGAGGCCAGAAATTATATATGTAATTACGATCATGATGAACAAGATGCATAGAATAGAACTTCTGGTGAAATTCCAACTTCAATCATTTATAATTCCAAGATCTCATATCATCACATAGCCTATACCATGTCAATGCATCTCCCTTCAAAGATAAAGGGAAGACCTTCCTTTTGACAACATCATCGGGAATACCTACAAGTTTAAATAATCCACAAACTTCATCCACAAAGATAAGGTGTAAATTTTGATGCAATGTTCCATCTCCTGCAAATGGATTAGCTAGCAGTTTTTCTATCATACCCGAAGGAATCTCAAAGTAAATATTTTCAAAAAGTCCAGTAGGTTGAGGAGCAACTCTTTGCTCTTCTGGTCGGGGCAAAGATACCCCGAACAAGCCCCTCAAAGGATTAGTTTCCATAGTGACAAGTAACAGAGAATTTCAGCACACTATATAAATGTTTCCTTACCAAGTTCCACTCACCAAAAGCGCTACACTCCCCGGCAATGGCGCCAGAAAAGAGTCTTGATGACCCACAAGTGTAGGGGATCTATCGTAGTCCTTTCGATAAGTAAGAGTGTCGAACCCAACGAGGAGCAGAAGGAAATGATAAGCCGTTTTCAGTAAGGTTTTCTCTGCAAGCGCTGAAATTGTAGGTAACAGATAGTTTTGTGATAAGATAAATAGTAACAAGCAACAAGTAAATAAAGTGCAGCAAGGTGGCCCAATATTTTATGTAGCAAAGGATAAGCCTGGACAATTTCTTATAATGAGAAAAGAGCTCCCGAGGACACATGGGAATTATCGCTGTTAGTTTTCATCACGCCATATGATTCGCGTTCGGTACTTTGATAATTTGATATGTGGGTGGACCGTGCTTGGGTACTGCCCTTACTTGGACAAGCATCCCACTTATGATTAACCCCTATTGCAAGCGCCTGCAACTACAAAAGAAGTATTAATGTAAACCTAACCACAACATTAAACATATGGATCCAAATCAGCCCTTAACGAAGCAACGATAAACTAGGGTTTAAGCTTCGTCACTCTAGCAACCCATCATCTACTTATTACTTCCCATGCCTTCCTCTAGGACCAATAATGGTGAAGTGTTATGTAGTCGACGCTCACATAACACCCACTAGAGGAAAAGACAACATACATCTCATCAAAATATCGAACGAATACCAAATTCACATGACTACTAATAGCAAGACTTCACCCATGTCCTCAGGAACAAACGTAACTACTCACAAAGCATATTCATGTTCAAAATCAGAGGAGTAATAATATGCATAAAGGATCTGAACATATGATCTTCCATCAAGTAAACCAATTAGCATCAACTACAAGGAGTAATCAACACTACTAGCAACCCACAGGTACCAATTTGTGGTTTTAATACAAGATTGGATACAAGAGATGAACTAGGGTTTTGAGAGGAGATGGTGCTGGTGAAGATGTTGATGGAGATTGACCCCCTCCCGATGATAGGATCGTTGGTGATGATTTCCCCCTCCCGGAGGGAAGTGTCCCTGGCAGAACAGCTCCGCCGGAGCCCTAGATTGGTTCCGCCAAGGTTCCGCCTCGTGGCGGCGGAGTTTCGTCCCGTAAGCTTGCCCACGATTTTTTCCAGGGTAAAAGCCCTCATATAGCAGAAGATGGACACCGGAGGGCCACCAGGGGGCCCAGGAGACAGGGGGCGCGCCCCCCACCCTGCTGGCCAGGGTGTGGGCCCCCTGATGTATTTCTTCCGCTCAATAATTCTTATTAATTCCAAAAAGATGTTTCGTGGAGTTTCAAGATTTTTGGAGCAGTGCAGAATAGGTTTCCAATGTTTGCTCTTTTTCCAGCCAGAATTCCAGCTGCCGGCATTCCCCCTCTTCATGGTAAACCTTGTAAAATCAGAGAGAATAGCCATAAGTATTGAGATATAATGTGTAATAACAGCCCATGATGCAATAAATATTGATATAAAAGCATGATGCAAAATGGACGTATCACGCACCCCCTTTAGTACCGGGTGGTGGCTCCAACCAGTACTAAAGAGGGGGTCTTTAGTACCGGTTGGTGCCACAACTCGGTACTAAAGGGTGGGTGCTTCCCGCCGCTTGGCCTGGTTAAACAGATTTTAGTACCGGTTGGTGCCTCCAACCGGTACTAAAGGTCCATCCTATATATACAACACTTAAAAAATTCAGTTCCCCTCTGTTTCTTCCTCTCCGTCGATGACACGCCGCTTGCCCCGATCGACGCTGTCGCTACACCGACGCTGTCGCCGTCCGCCGTCCCCGCCTCCGCCGCCCACGCGTCGTCGCCGCCCCAGCCGTCCCGTCCCGTCGTCCCTGTCGGCGCCCTTCGCCCGTCGCCGCCCGTCTGCCCCGTCGCCTCTGCCGAGGTCAAATCCTGCCTCGCCGCCGTGAGCTCATGCCCCGGCCGCCATGTCCACACACACACACACACACACACACACACACACACACACACACACATATTAGATTTTTTGTTATAAATTTTAGTTATAGAAAATTTTCTGTTTTTTAGTTATAGAAATATCTATAGAAATGTTAGAATTTTTTTTAGTTATAGAAATATTAGAAATGTTATAAATTTTTCTGTTTTTTAGTTATAGAAATGTCAGCAATTTTTCTGTTTTTTAGTTATATAAATATTATAAATGTTATAGAAATGTTAGTTATATAATCAGAAATGTTAGAAATTTTAGAATTAGTTTTAGTTAGATGAATTAGATTAATGTCAAATCGTTAGAATTTGCATATATATAGAATTTTAGTTATCACAATCCAATCATTTAAAAAATGTTACTTTTTGCGGGCATATAGTATTTGTTCTCGACGATATGCCTGGCCCGCATCCTCGCCGTCGACCTGTTCGCGACGACGTCCTGCTTCAGAGGATCCATGTCCGGGACTGGGCTCCACCGGGCTGGCACTGGGAGGTGCTACCTGGAGGGGCGCGCTGCTTGGTGAGGAACCCGGCCCCGGGTCCTGTCGTTGACCCTGATCTCCTTTGGTGGCGTTCGCGTGGGCCTCATTCGGTGCAGAGGGAGCCGGCCCCGCTGGAGGTGGTGCGTCGCCGTGTCAGGGAGGAGGACGAGCACGTCCATCGCTACATGGATGCTATGGACGTCAGGTTCTCCAATACTTGGCAGGTTCTTTAGGCAGATGACCGGAGATATGATCCTGTGATGGTTCCTTCTCTTTGGGTGTCCACCGCCCGTGCCCCAGGAACCGCGAGTGGCCTAGATTCTTCTGTAGTACTCAATCTTTATTAGGTACCTAGCCAATGATGTATTCGATATATAATATTCGAGACGATGTATTCGAGATTATATATATTATTCGAGACGATGATGTATTCGAGATTATATATTAATCGGGACAATGCATATATTATGTACTATATATATGATTCAGTTTTTCCTTATTGATTGCATCCATGCATTGTAATTTGAATACTAAATTGTTTTATATTTCTTCTGTATTAGTTAAGTAAAAGCTATGGCGGACAATACCGGCAGAGAGAGAGAAGAGGAATTGTTCGACATCATACGCAGCCCTCGCAGGCTAGATGATTTGAATGAAGCAGATGACGGCTCCCAATATCTAAACAATACCGGAGAGGGTGATGAAAAGATATTCGATCTCGACGACCGAGCTGATGAAGTCATGAACTATGATTATGATTATGATGACACAGACAATGTTTATGATGACACAGACAATGCTGATCTTCAAATAACAAAGACTACCGGCGAGGTATATTTATATAAGCAGGCATCATGGTGATCATCACATGTTTTTTTATTTGAAGATATATTAACGAATCGATCTTTCTTATTTCAGCCCTCCGGATCGAGCAAATCTGCTTCTCTGCATAGCAGGACAAAGCGAGGCCCAGTGCAGAAAAGTTGAAGGAGGTGTAAAGTACAACATCGAATCCACCAAACCTAGTGGCGAACCCCTCACGCCTAAGAACATTGCGAACAAGTGGAATCGTCAGTGCGGAGTTCTTGTGAAGGACCAACTCCTGATCTCCATTGAAGAATGGAAAGAGCCAAAAACTAAACGTCCAGGTGTTACTTGGGTCAACGACAGAGCAAAAAAAGCCCTTTGGGAATCTCTGATGGAACATTTCACCCTACCAGATTATTTCACTAAAGCAGATGTGGAGAAAGTCAAGGGCGCTGCTCTTAAGAAGATGGCAATTGCATTCAACACCCACAAAAAAAATGTATGGGCCAACTACCTCGCTGCAGAAAGGAAGACTCCAGAATTCACGAGAACACTGGGCAGATTTCGTGAAATTCAAGGAATCAGAATTATCTAAGGAACGGTCGATAAAAAACAAGGACAATGCCGCAAAAAGACGCAGTTCCATAGGCTGGGTCCAGGTGGCTACGCGATGGGAATGCCTAAGTGGGATAAGTATGAGCAAGAGATGGAGGATGCAGGGTCACTCCGGTTACTAGGAGCTGGCCCCCCAGGTGCAGAACTTGGTTCTATGCACATGGGGGGGGGCGTTGGACCCGAAGACAGGTCTGGTTTCGCAGAAAGCAAGTCTAAAAGGAGCCGAACAAAAGATACTTGACGTAATAGAAGAAGCTCGAACGGGGGTGTTCACGCCCAACAAAGAGAACGAGGAGCTTACGTGCGCCCTGGGAAATCCAGAACACCCGGGAAGAACACGAGGCAAGGGCGTTATTCCCTGGTATGAGGGCTTTTCGGAATGGAACGACGACTACAGGTCCCGTGCAAGAAAGAAGATGGAGGAGGAGAAGAAGAGGAAGCTGGAGGAGGAGCAGAGGAAGCAGGACGCAGAACGCCTTCAAGGCCTAGAAGCAAGGCACGCGGACTTGGCACTCAAATTCCAGCAGCAGCAGCAGCAGATCGACTCACTTAGCCAGGAAAGGGGGTCTCAAAGAGCGGCAACAACAAAGCGGATGATCGTCCAGCATTGGATAGCACCGTCCCATCCATGCCGAGAAGCAGCGTTGGTTCTGCCCCGGGCGACACACTGCTGGATACATACCCTATGGATGACATCATAGAGAACACTAACTGTGAGCTACACTCCAAAATGAAGAACATATCCATGAAGGTGTCGGACGGCGTTGCTTTTACAATTACCCCCGAAGCAACCTTCCATTGCACCCCGATTCTAGAGGGCTATGCTCGTGTCTTGGTTGATGAAGTGGTGGACCCATATTCGGGGCTACAGCTTGACATTCCTGGAGGTGAAGACGAGCGCACACTAGGAGAGGCCATACATTGTATCATCCTATCGAGAAAGGATTGCATCATCTTCCGAAGTCCACCGACACCGCGTCGTCTGCCGACTCCTCCTCGAAGTCCGCCACCGAGTCAGCAAACTCCCGCTCCTCCAAGTCCACGAACGCGTGAGCCGACTCATCCTTGAAGTCCGCCACCTCCTCCAAGTCCCTGAACGCGTGAGCAGACTCCTGCTTCAAGTCCGGCACAACGTCAGGCCACTCCTCCGGTTTCAAGTCCGACACCGTGTCAGGCCACACCTCCTGTTTCAAGTCCGGCATAGCGTCAGGCCACTCCTCCTGTTCCAACTCAGCCATGTCAGCCGTCTCCGCCGTGTCACCAATCGCAGAAGAGACACGCCGCATCTATGGTGCGTAGCGGTATGAGTCGAGGTAGTTCAGGAAGTACGGGCGGAGACAAGCGATATAAATATGATCCAAGCCTCGCTCCTCTTCCTCAGAGGCCTTACGACATGACCGAGGAGCAAAACGCAGCCATAGTGCAGGCCCAAGTGGACGCCCATTTTGCACCAAAACCGGCACCACCGCCAAGGGAGAAAGTGCCTGAGGAAAAGATTGACCACTTCATTCGTATGGCTAGAGCACCAGCTCCCAAGCATGTTGACTCAGACTATGAGCGCCAAATCAGGAAGTCACATCGAGCACGACTACAGAAGGAAGCGAGCTCGAGCTCGAGCCAGCAAGCAGCGGGCAAAAAATGCGGGAAAACCGTTCCCCAGCTGGGAGAACAGGCGGCGCAATCGATCACCCCGCTTGTTGTGCCAACAACACATGAGAGGAGTACGTGCACCCAATATTATTGTGGCAAACCGTTAACGTTCCCCAGCTGGGCGATGTGGTAATAACGAAGGAGCATATAATGCAGGCTGAAATGCTCAAGATCTCTGTTGGACAACTCCTCGAAATTGAGCCCATGTCTCCGCTTAGAGAGGAGAAAATAAAACGAAAATATGTCTGGGGCCAACCTTTGGTCGAGCCAGACAAGGTCAAGAACCTCCCAACGAGAATGTATGAATTGCATCAATGGTACATGAACATTACCAAGATTCCCAATCGAGAGTCCCTCATGGTGAATGTCAAGGAGGATCATTACTTCCATGAGAAAGCTTTGTCCGTTGAGTATTCAGAACTATTTCAGTTATACAATCAAGACGCACTCGACAAATCTATCGTCGGTTGCTATTGTCTATAAGTGATTTCTTTCTGTAATTTAAGTCTCAAGCTAGCTGTAGTGATCATTTTTATCAATCATTACATGTAATTATCCTCACTATATATTCTTTTCTGTGGTATTATATGCAGGATGAAGATGTATGAAATGAAAAAATCTGGACGCTATGGCATTGGGTTCATTGATCCAAATACCATTAATGAGTACACATGGAATCTTCCAACTTCTCGAGATAGTTTAGAGGAAAGCATGCTGGATTCAAGCGCCTCAATACCAGTGAATATATACTACTTCCTTACAACTTCCTGTGAGTCACACTGTCTTGTACTACAAATTATGTTTTTGCTTACTAGCTAGCTAGATGTTAATAATTAAGTGTATAGGGTTTACGGTAGTTGATTAGTGTTATGCACATGCCCGCTTAATTAAGACATGCAAACGTGTGCGCATGCAGTTTCCACTGGATCTTGTTAGACATTAAAGTTGACAAAGGAACAGTTGAAGTACTGGACTCACTACTGAAAAAAGAAAAAAACTACACCATCGTGAAGGGGATAGTCAAAAGGTAATTTCAATCATTATTAACTATATTTCGGCCTATTTAGTTTGTTATTCCTGATATGAACTATTTAATAACCCCTTTATTAATTTTTTTGTCGGCAGACGGGGCTTGGGCAAAGTTCATCAAGGTGACTCCAGGCAAATGGGCAAAAAGCTATTTTGGTATCGACCAAAGGTAAGTAATTAAGTAGTACTAGCTAGCTAGCTAGCTACCATCTCTTTAATTCTTGTTTCAATACCATTAATTAATTATTATGCTTGATTAATCATTATCTGATTCAATTCCATTCTCGTAAAGGCCCTGAAGCAGGCGCAGGGGAATGATCTGTGTGCATTCTACGTTTGCGAGAACATTCGCATGATGGCGTCTGAAAGGAGCAGATCTCAAAGACATGACTGGGTACGTTTGTCAGTACACTATTCACACTATTATCGATATCTAGTCACACAACTAATACACATGCATATTGATCTCCTTCTTAACAATTCAGAGAGGTGCGGGAGCAGCTCCTACCAGCGGAGCGCATACTAGAACTTCAAGAGGAAATAGCGGGATTTTTGCTCGATCAGGTCATAGATCCCAAAGGAGACTACTATTACCCGCTACCGCCCCCATGAACCACTTGTCATCGTGCTCCGAAGGCACCAAGGCAACATGTAGGAGAAATTGTATATGTATATACATGTGTATGTGTGAATAATTAATGGTGTTGGTTGTGAGACATTCGATGATATATATATATATATATATATATATATATATATATATATATATATATATATATATATATATATATATGCTGTTCTACGATTTGAGAAAATCTATTTATATATATGCATAACGTGTACAATTTGTAGTATCGTAAAATACCAGGAAACAAAAAGAATTAAATGGAAAACACAAAATTAATGGAAAATAAAACCAACCCCCCAAACATTTAGTACTGGTTGGTGTTACCAACCGTACTAATGGTCTACCAGCACTGGTTCGGGCCGTGCCACGGGTGGCATTTTAGCGCCGGTTCGTGCGAACCGTAGTAAGGAGGGGGGTGGGGCTTTAGTCTCCACTCTTTAGTGCCAGTTGTAGAACCGGCACTAAAGGCCCTTACGAACCGGCGCTAAAGCCCGGTTCTGCACTAGTGATGATGCATGAGTTGTTATGACTATGATGATGATGAGTTATATATTATCATGATGATGATGGTGGTGATGATGATGATGAGTTGTTATTATGATCATGCTGAGTTATTATATCATTGCGGACGTCCTACCAATCCAACTAGGTCACTTTGGATTCATCCACTTGAATCTAATCCGTGTTTTTCTCATCCAATGATATATTACTCATGGTGATCATAAAATTGTATGATGGGACTACTTTATAAAATTTGTACAAATACAACGCAAATGCACAAAAGAAAATAAAAGTACAGGAAATTGTAGCAGTAGCTGGTTACACCCACGCTACCGCTTGGTAGGATAGCAGTAGCGCAGGTTTGGCCCATGCTACTACTAGGTAGGTTAGCAGTAGCGCAGGTTTGGCCCATGCTACTACTACACAATAGTTGTAGGATTTCAACCACGCTACTACTAGGGTTCTCCCTAGTAGTGAATAGTCTTAGTCCGACAGAGAACTTAAGAAATGGTCTTTTGCCTCTAATAGAGGTTTATCAGAAAGTGCTTGCAAATTATTTTAAATCTCAATCAAAGCGGTGTGAAAGTGAAAATATTACAAGAGTGTGTAAACAAGAATTAAGGTGCGCTAAAATAATAAAAATGAAAAAAGAGAGGAATATAATGATGGAAAGTGCAGGAGGGCTAAAGGCGTTCACAAGGAGTCCGGATTCACTGCTAATATTTATGTTACCAAATTATGCGAAAACACAATTGTTCATGGTTCAAATATACAATACTCGTTATATGCTTATTGTGTGGGCGGAATCAAATAATGTTGTTATGTGCATACAACCGTAGCTTTGTTTCATGTAAATTAGTCATCTAACTATTTATGACAATCAGCATGTCACACTGTGACTGTTGTGTCCCTTTTTACACTAAATCGGAAAATACAATTATAGCAAAGTAGTAGTTGTTCAAGAAATAACATATACTATAAATGTGTATTTGGATCTTGATGCCTCGTGTAATCTTCACATGTCACAGTAGGGAACAAAATTGCTTGTGCACATTCCTATATACTCTGAATATGGTGGCTTAATTTGGATCATTTTGATTGCTCGTACATATGTATCACGGGTTTGGATCGATAGGCCCAACCAACGATATAAACATGTTTGTGTTTGATTATTAAATGTTGATATAATATTCCATGTGACCAACTCAACAGTTTGATTTGCGGAAGGCTCGCATGATTCTCCTGGAAAAGTTTAATCTTTGTTCGATCACAACTCAAATATAAAACCCAAAGATCTTAACAATGTTCATGTGTTCTATTGCAAAGGACCTAGGGTAGCCTCTAATTGGTACTCCCTCCATTCTAAAATAAGTGTCTCAATTTTAGTACAGCTTTAGAAAGTTATACTAAAGTTGATACACTTAATTTAGAACCGAGGGAGTAGTATATATATCATCTATCAAGGGGAGTTGGTGAATGGGTGATGGTGTCACACCTCCTTTCCGACTCTCCCCTCTTCACACTCTGGAAATCCTTGCACCAACATGTAGTCCCAAAAGCTCACGCCATTAACAAAAACTAAACAAACACCGCCATATTTTGTTTGACAAGACCTTGTGCCCCTGCAAGCATAACATTTTTATTGTTCCATCTACTTTTCCTCTCAACCTTTCCATCTTGAATGCCTCAAATGCATCATCTCCTTATTTGCCCCTCTGCAGTAACCTCAATTTCATGTGCATAATCCAACATCATTCAAGGTGCCCTCACCTAGAAGATGTCGTCCAAGCAGCGAACCTCAAGATAGGTGAAAGCAGCCAAGAAGACACAGTTGAAGAGTCGAAGAATGCTTGATTGGGTGGCTGCATCGAGTTGACGTTTGCAACAACAAGAGTACATGACAATGGTAGATATTACTCCCTCCATTCCATAACATAGTACATATAGTTTTTTGTCATCAGTCAAATTTTGTAAATTTTGACCAATTTTTTTTGGAGATAACTGTTTACATCTGGAATACTTAATTTATATCACTAGATACACCGCGAGACATATTTTCATATTGTATATGTGTGGCATTGTAGATATAGATAATTTCCACTCTGAACTTGGTCAAACAATGTAAAGTTTGACTTTTAGAAAAATCTATAGATGCTAGCAAGTTTAAAGTGGGGATTATATGTAGACAGCTCTCTCTCTCTCTCTCTCTCTCTCTCTCTCTCTAGGCTGAAATAAGCATAGTGATTCCAAAAGAGTTATTTGTTTGTTGTTAGATATTGGAGGTATATCGGTTCTTCAACTGAAGATGGTGCGCACAAATAGTTCAGCAACCAAGATTTTATCAGCGACAATGACATTAAGCTGGCAAACATATCAGAAGTTTAATAAGAGCTGTTAAAAGGGAGAGAGAGATTTGGTGAAATAGTTTGATGTATTGCTTGAGCCTCGTTGGCATATATATAGGAGTACAATGATCTACTTGGAGTACAAGAGAAGCCAGAACAAATCCTAGTTTATCTCGTCTTTCCTAATAATCACGATACTCAACATCCCCCGCAGTCACAACGGTAGCGACGCAGACGGTGAGACTGGAGAAGAATCCGAAGGCAAGCTGACAGGCAACCCCCCACAGTCGTAACGGTCGATGCATCGCAGAGTCGTGGCTGGAGTGAAAACCGACGAGGTTGCTCAAGCAGGAGGTAGCCCTTTGTGCCATTTGTCGATGTATCCGAGAGCGTGAGTGGTGGAGTCGTGGTCGAGGTAGCTGTGTGAAGAATGTCGTGGTCGATGTCGAGTCGGGGTGGCTGATGTCGAGGAAGTCGCAGTGGAGCTGCTGGCGCAAGGGGGCGCCGAGTTAGCATGGGCGCAGTGGTGTCGAGGTAGTGGTGCGCCGGGAAGAAGATGTTGTTGACGACGCGTCGCGCAGAGGTTGCCAGCCCTGGGGACACATCGTAGACGAAGGCACACGTCGGTGTTGCCAGCACCGTGCATGCGTAGACGGACGAAGACGAAGTTGACGAAGCGCCGCACCAGGCTTGCCAGGCCCGGGGACACGTCGTGGACGAAGGAACGTGGAGGTGTTGCCAGCACCAGGCATGCGTAGACTGGGACCTGCACGAGCTGTACGCCATTTGCCGCCGCATGGCGCGAGGCCGCCGGGTGTAGCGATGCAGGTGTCCCGGTTGGAGCAGGGCGGTGACGGCCGGCACAGGGCGACGGGCAGGCCGGCGCGCGGACGACGGCCTTAAGGGGCCGCCTGTCACGCGAGGCCGCCGGGTCGGTGAAGTAGCCGGCCGGTCGTGCCGGTGTCGGAGTAGAGGCGCGGGTGTCGACGGCGGCGACGGGCGACGCAAACCGATCTTAAATTAGAAAACCAATAAGTAAACGCCGATCAAAGTGACCGACGAGAGAGAGGAAAACCCGAGCAAGGGCTCGGAAAAAAGACTCTCTAGGGCAGCCGATCAACATGACCGGCAGACGAACCCTAGGTACGGGCGGCGCGGCCCCCGGCGGCGGTCATAGAGGCCGACTGCCCCGGGGGCGGCGCGCGGGTGCGGAAGCATCGCGCAGCGGCTAGGGCTAGAAACTTGCGGCAGATACCATGTTAGAAGGGAGAAAGAGATTTGATGAAATAGTTTGATGTATTGCTTGAGCCTCGTGGGCATATATATAGAAGTACAATGATCTACTTGAAGTACAAGACAAGCCAAAACAAATTCTAGTCTATTTCGTCTTTCCTAATTATCATAATACTCAACAAGAGCAAATGACATTAAGCTTTCATCAGCGACAACCGATATGTTACACATACGAACCGACATGTCTGCAACCACGATTTCATCAGCGACAACCGACAATGACATTAAGCTGGCAAACATATCGTCATTGTCTCACATAAGAGTATCACTGGAGTGTTTTATTATTAAATAAAGTCCATGAAGTCACCATAGTCGAAAGAAATATCTTCACCCGCTGAACGAACATCGCCGGAAGGTCTAAAATTCCAATAAAACACAAGCACCAGTGGTGGCTAGTTCCATCATAAGAAACCAAACAATCTAAGCCACGACCCTTAGTTTGCCACGGTATTATTTTGATCTATATCTATATCTATATTTATACCTAATATTAAATGAAGGATTGTTTTTCTATATTTCTTCGTCAAAGGTTTTTTTTTACTTAGCTTCGTACATCGTGCTTAGCGATCGAACAATAGTTTTATCGATGAAAAGATATCGAACGTCAGTTTTGACTATGACACGTGCAAACAGGCCGGTCCAATAAAGAACACCTGTTTTAACTACAGCACGTGCAAACGGGCCAGCCCAATTTATAAGCTTGGAAGGAAATATGAAAAATCAAATGGCAATAGTAGGAATCAAACTTGCTACCTCACGAGATGCTCAAAAAAAAAACTTGCTACCTCACGATGGATAGAGGCTAACCACCCAAGCTAACAACAGCGGATGACTAAGAAGCAGCACTAACAATAATTATTCATAAAATCGAACAAATGTTTGAAAGCCATGGACAAATTTCAAAAATGCAATAATAGCGTGAGTTTTTTTGAAACATATTTACACGAACTAAAAAATGTAAAGAGTTTTCCAAAAAATGTGAACATGTTTTTAAAATTATGGAAAAATTAGAATGCTGAACTATTGTTTTGAAATGCGAACAATTTTATTTTAAAAATTAAAATGCACACTAAAAATTTCTTAGTATACGGTTAACAATATTTAAATAAACACTGAACATTTCTAAAATATACGATGATTTTTTCAAATGCATGTTGAGCAAAACTTCCATACAAGATGAAAAAACTTATACACAGTGAGCATTTTTGTTCAATACGTGATTTTTTTGAAACATGAACAACTTTTGGAAAGATGAACAAAACTTATAATTTCGAACTTTTTTTGGAATTTGAATTTCCAAACATGGGACAAATTTCAAAGATGTGTTTTTTTAAATGATGAACAAAATTTTGAATATCAAACATTTTTTCAAAATCTAAACAATTCTGAAATTCTGAACATTTCTTGAAAATTTTGAATTTGTGAAAAAACATTTTATATTTTTTCCTTGCCCGTTTTCGGGGTCATATAATTTGTATCCTCAGGTGCAACGGGGCATGTTTGCTAGTTAAACCAATGTAGTATACTCCCTCCGTCCCATAATATTAAACCAATGTATTAGAGTAAAAAACACTCTTATATTATGGGATGGAGGGAGTAGTATATTGTAAAAAAAAATTAAGGTGTTGTAGTATTTTGTTTTTAGGTTTGAGGTGTTGTAGTATTGTACTGTATGCATGCATTGGACACGAAGCACTGGGCCAGGCCCAATAAGCTGAGGATCGGGTTGGTCCGGTCCAGTCGAAATGTTAAAGCCACGCTCCTTGAACGCCCCATCCACGGTGAAAAGAAGCGAACTAGTACTCCCCTGCTACGGACATGGAAAAAAATCCTATGAAACCAGGTCTCATAGTCCATCTCGTGAGACCCAACCCAGAGGATGACACGTGTTTAGCACCCATCTCAAAGCATCTTCTTCTCCAGGTTCATGTCTCCGCCAAATTTCTGCCAGCGGCGGCCGGCCATGGCCACAACGATTTTTTGGAGGCGATCCACAGGACCAGTCCTCTTCGCCAAATCAGGGATGTTAATTTCTTCCACCAGAACAAGTTGAATCGAGGCCTCTGCGGCCGGCAACCCGGCTGGAATTTTTGTTCAACTACAACTAGTACTCCTATATGAAAAAACTAGGAGTGGTTTGAGCTATGGCCCCAACGGCTCCTGTACGGACAGGCGTTGCGGGCGCTCCTGGCGAAGGTGGTGGCGATTCCGCGTCTGTCCTCGTCTCCGGTGGCCACGACGAGCTCGTCCCGGTCGCGGGGGGCGGGGGGACCGCGGCTCCCTTGACGGAGACCCGGCGCAGGACCGCGCTGCCCTGGCCGAGGACAGGTGGTCGGGGAGCCGTTTCTGGGTGTTGGTGGAAGAGGATTCTGACGACGAAGAAGAGGAGTCTGAGTGCGTGGCGGCAGGGCCAGCGGTGGGTGGCCGTTCATTTTGTTCTGTTGGCGACTTCATGTCGCGTGCGGAGAAGCTCGGGGGCTCTTTCAAGGCCGGGCGTCGGCGTGCTTCTGCTCCTGGGGCCGTGGTCCACGGCGGGCTACGGTGCCTGCTGGCAGGGCGGTTCGTGCGTCTCCGGTGAGGGAGCACCGCGGGCGGCCTGAGGCCTCGGATGCAGGCTTGCTCCTGCTCCCTAACCTAGGTCTGCTCTGGCCGGTGTTGGTCGCCCCCGCGGCGGCGGCGGCGGAATCGAGCGCTTCGCGGCCTAGGGTTGGGGACGCGTCTCCAGGACGGTCGGTGGGCCAGGCCGCTCGGGTGGGCTGTAGCCCTCCTCGCGGCCTAGGGTTTTGTAGTATCCTCAAAGGGTGTCTATGTTGATGAATCTAAAATTGAAGCAATTAAAACTTGGCCCCAACCCACCAATTTGCAACAAGTGCGTAGCTTTCTTGGTCTTGCGGGTTTTTATCGTCGCTTTGTGAAAGATTTTAGCACAATTGCTGCTCCTTTGCATGCCTTGAGTAAGAAGAATACTCCCTTTGTTTGGGGAACTTTGCAATCAACCGCTTTTGATGAGCTCACGTCTTTACTTACTCATGCTCCGATTCTTGCTTTGCCCAATTTTGACAAAACTTTTGAGGTTCATTGTGATGCAAGTGGTACCGGAATTGGCGGAGTTTTGATGCAAGAAAAACGAGCCATTGCTTATTTTAGTGAAAAACTCTCCGGTGCTCAACTTAATTACCCCATCTATGACAAAGAATTGTATGCTTTAGTGCGTGTGCTACCTGTTTGGGAACATTACCTTAGACCTCATGAGTTTGTCATCCATACAGATCATGAAACACTTAAGTACCTCAAAGGTCAAACTAAGTTGAACAAGCGTCATGCCAAATGGAGTGAATTTATTGAATCTTTTCCTTATGTGATCAATTACATTAAGGGTAAAGAAAATGTAGTTGCCGACGCGCTTTCTCGCATATGCATGCTTGTCACTCAACTTGAGTTGAATGTTATTGGTTTTGAGCATATAAAAGACTTGTATGAGCATGATCCATCTTTTGCTATTCCTTATGCTAAGTGTTTGACGCATACTTCTTGGGAACAATATTACATCAAGGATGATTATCTTATGAGAGCTAACAAACTATGCATTCCCGAGTCTTCTCTTCGTTTGCTCCTTTTGCAAGAGGCTCATGGAGGCGGACTCATGGGACACTTTGGACGTGACAAGACATTCGCCACGCTCTCCAATAACTACTTTTGGCCCAAGATGTTCCGCGACGTCTCACGCTTCACCAACCGTTGCTCTACATGCCGCAAAGCTAAGTCTAAAGCTCAATCCCACGGTCTTTACATGCCCCTTCCTATTCCCTATCAACCTTGGGAAGACATTAGCATGGACTTTGTACTTGGTTTGCCTAGAACTCAAAATGGAAAGGATTCCGTGTTTGTTGTTGTGGATAGACTTTCTAAGATGGCACATTTCATTCCTTGCAACAAGATAGACGATGCTTCACATGTTGCAAATCTCTTTTGTAGGGAAATCTTGCGACTACATGGAGTACCAAAGACAATCATCTCCAATCGGGACGTCAAGTTCTTGAGTTACTTTTGGAAGACCCTATGCGCCAAGCTCGGAATCAAGCTCTTGTTCTCATCGGCATACCATCCTCAAACCGACGGCCAAACGGAGGTGACGAACCGCACACTATCCACTCTACTTCGTGTCTTGATCAAGAAGAACATCAAGGAGTGGGAAGCATGTCTACCCATCGCCGAGTACGCCTACAACCGTGCAAGACATTCGACTACCGGCAAGTCCCCCTTCGAGATCGTCTACGGCTTCAACCCGTTGTCCCCATTGAACATTCTACCTCTTCCTCTACAAGAACGCACCAACATGGATGCGAGTGCACGGGCAAGCTACATCAAGAAGATGCATGAGGATACAAGACAAACCATCGAGCGCCAAGTACAACGACTAGCGACCAAGCTCAACGTCAACAAGCAACCCATGGTCTTCAACATTGGTGATCTAGTGTGGCTACACCTTCGCAAGGAACGCTTCCCCAAAGAACGCAAGTCCAAGCTTCTTCCTAGAGCCGATGGACCTTTCAAGGTGCTAGCACGCTACAACGACAACGCCTACAAGATCGACCTACCTCGAGACAAGTACAATGTGAGCGACATCTTCAACGTCAAGGACCTCGCACCTTACCATGGAGATGAAGCTTTTGATCCGAGGTCGGATCTCTCCCAGGGGGGGGGGGGAGATGATGCGGAGCACCCCTCGCTCATCCCCATGGACGTGCCTACATCTCCCTCAACGCCACTAGGACCCATGACAAGAGCCCGAGCTAAGGCTATTGAAGATAAGGTGAATTTGCTCCTCTTCGAACTCCCTCTTCCTACTCACGAGACATGGCTACTACCTCATTCGAAGACTCTATGTGCAATCAGGTACATGGAGGTGAGCCAAGGATCAACTACTTGCGAGAGCCAAGACGGCGAGGACTCCAAGCATATTGAAGAAAAAGAAGAGATGCTGCTGAAGGCCCAGGCACCGGACGTCCGACGCCTTCCGGACGTCCGACGCCTTCCGGACGTCCGACGCCTTCCGGACGACCGGACTCCCCGGACGTCCGGCACTTTGCCACCCGAACCAAAACTACGGACGACCGAAGCCTCCGGACGTCCGACCGACGCACGCCCGAACCGAATCTACGGACGATCGACAACTTCCGGACGTCCGGACCGTCCACGGCTCGGACGACCGACCCTCTCCGGACGTCCGACGCGCCACGACAGAATGATCCTTCGACGCCGAGCCCGTCCGGACGTCCGGACCGTCCCGAGCCTCCGGACGTCCGACGCCTTCCGGACGTCCGACGCCTGTGTGTTGACTTCGTTTGGGCCGCAGCCCTTGTACCCCTTTGCCCCCTAGACTATATATACTCCTTCTTCCCCAACTTTCTAGGGTTAGCTTTGGTTTAGCTCATGTTTGTGTGAGAGCCTTGCTCATCCACTTGGTTACTTCTCCTCGGAGCTCAGGACCTCTACGGAGAAGATCCCCCAAGCGGATTCAAGACTCCCTTCTAGGGTGGACCCCATCAAGACCTCCTCTCGAAGAAGAACGGCTACTCGTGTTCCCTTACCTTTGTTGATTGTGGATCATATGTATCTCTTTGTGTTCGGTGATCTAGCACTTGTGTGATTGATTCCTTGTTGGTTGAGTGATTTCTCTCTCGTTTCCTCCGTGTTTCCCTTTGTTCTTCCGCGTGTTCTTCGTGATTCCCCGTAGGATCCACTCCAAACGTGAAAGATCGTCCACATAGGGTTCCGCCCTACATCACTTTCCTCGCTGCCCCAATTTGCTATGGGCCTTTTCCTCTTGGCTGAAGGGGTTCATGCCAAGATGGACACGCCTAGGTCTTGTTTCTTTTGGGAAGGATCGGGGCCTAAACATAAATATCACATGGTTAATTGGGCCGCGGTGTGTCGTCCCAAGGACCTGGGAGGTCTCGGGATAACAAACACTAGAATCCTCAACATCGCACTTATGTGCAAATGGATTTGGAAGCTGTCCCAGGGGGCGACGGGGCTGTGGGTAGACCTGTTGCGAGCCAAATATTTCCCGAATGGGAATTTTTTCGAGGGCGCAGTGAGGGGATCATCTTTCTGGAACGATCTCCAAGCGATCCGTCCGGCCTTTGCAATGGGAGCTAAGTTTTCCATCGGTAATGGTCGCCCGGCCCGTTTCTGGCTTGACCATTGGGTCGATCCCAGCCGTTATGGGCGGAATTCCAGGACCTCTATGCTTTGGCTGTCTACCCGGAGCAATCTGTGGCCACGGCTCTAGTCTCGTCCCCCGTGGCGATCCACTTCCGTCGTGAGCTAACCGGGCTGGAACAAACGCAGCATGTGGCGTTGCTCGCGCTCATTAACCCGGTGTGTTTATCCACGTCCGCGGACTCGGTGACATGGGCTCTCACCCCGTCCGGCAAGTTTTCGGTCAAGTCCCTTTATTGCAAACTGTGCGAGGGGCCGTCCCTCCAGTGCCCAAGGGCATGTGGAACTCGCGTCTCCCGCTCAAGATCAAGGTCTTCTTTTGGTAGCTGTTTCAGAACAGACTACCAACCTCGGCGAATGTCGCCAAAAGATATGGCCCGTCGACCAGCGTGTGTGCGGTCTGTAGCGCTTCCGAAGATGCGAATCACGTTTTCTTCCGGTGCCCGTTGGCCCGTTTTGCTTGGAGTGCAGTCCGGTCTGCGGCCAATACATCTTGGGACCCACGGTCGTCCTCTGATCTCGCGGTGATTTTGGATTCCGTGCAAGGAAGCAACAAGCATGTGCTTTGGAGTTGTATTGGCGCTCTGTTTTGGGCTATGTGGCTCACTAGAAATAAATTAGTGATCGAGGGGATCTTTCCGACTCACCCTGCTAACATCATCTACAAATGCAACATCTTCCTGCAGCAGTGGAGTCCGTTGGCGAGGCGCAAGGATGCTGAGAATGTGAAGCAAGCTTAAGATCATCTTCGTCAGGTCTATGTTTTGGCAAGGGAGCCAGCAGCCACTTCTACGCCGTGAAGTGGTCTTTTGTCGTCCGAGTGAGCCTGCGTGCTCTATGCTTTGGCCAATGGCCATGTAATCTGCCCGCTCGTACTTCTTTTGGCCGTCTGAACTCTCCAGTTTCCGTAGCTCCTCGGCCTGAGCCTCCGTGCTCGTTTCCGCTTGACTATGACTTGTTTGTTATGCTGCCTTGATGTGGGCTTTATTAATTTAAAGTCAGACGCTTCTAGCGTTTTCGTTCTAAAAAAATAATATGAAAAAACTAGCAACCAATAGCCTCCGATGGTGTAGTTTTGGAAGAGAACAGAGAACGTGAATGCTATAATCGAGAGATTGGTTCTACTCAATTCATAATTCATGGCTTTGACATTGTAGCGTTGCTAGATCAAGCTGGATCCTAATTTTGATTAAGGAGATAAAAGATGCAGATAGTCAGAACTCCATGAAATAGATTGCTCGGCCAGGGGATGTCTTTGGAGAAGAAGATGCTTTGAGATGTGTGCTAAACACGTGTCCTCATCTGGATAGGGTCTCACACGATGGAAAATGAGACCCGGTCTCATAGGATTTTCTTCCTACGGACATGGATTCCGCATCGTCGCCAGCGTCAGCGACGCCACGGCCCACCGGCCACCGGAGGTAACCGTCTCTGTTCTCTCTCAGCTATCCGATGCAATGCCCCGATCGTTGCTACTTAGATTATGACAGAAAGTCCATTAATCTATAGCAAAACGGGAGGCATGGGTTTATTTAGGGTTTGGTCGAAATTCGATCGCACATCTGGGTCCGCGGTTCTTCCTATTCTTATGGTGCCATCGAGAGGCGTGCTTTTTCCCCTTGCTCCCAACGAGTTGAGATGCCAAACGCTCAAATCTGGAGCTTAATTTCGATGCCATTGATTCACCTTTTCTCTCAAAAAAAATTGAGATGGTGTTTCGGCTTGTGCGTACTCGTCGTGATGTTGGAGCAAATTGCTGCCCCATCTGTTTTTCTTAAACAAATCGTATGGAAGGAAATTCCAACCAGGTTAAGTGCTTGCTAATACAAACTGGTTGTGGATCTATTTTTGTTTGCAGTTTTGCAGACCCAAAATTAACAATAGCGGACGATGCCTAGTTAGAGAACCATAACAATTAACAAGCATCATCAAGTTTTTAGACTGTAATAGGCAGGAGCTCTGCTTTACATTGAAGAAGGGGGAATTGTCAGTGGTGGAACAATGCCGAGATCACCTAAGCACTTAACCTTGAAGATATGGTTACATGTGGAAGTTCACAACAAGCAGAAACTTTTATCCATGGCGCATAGGATTGTTAAAGCTATGTAAACATCAGCACCACAAGTGTGAATAGATTCTTTGTTAATGTGAGAAAGATTTTACTCTAATAACATTCAACTGCACATGAACATACAAAACTACAGAGTTGTGTAATTTTGGATCATTATCTCTTTCTCTAGATGATTGTTTTCCAATGAAAAAGAGGATGCTCATGCAAGATGTCAATATATATTCTGTGAACATCTTATATTATCTTGAAGTAGTGCATTTCTATCTCTTGGATTTCTATCTTCCCTGGTATAGTTCTTTGACATATACTTGGAAAATAAATACTTCCACAGTTGTTTCAGATCTTTCTTATTTCAGAAGAAAGTATATTGGGCTAATTTTCTGCATGGGGTTTGAAAAATCATTATGACCATGTAATTTCTTTTGCTTGAATACAATAGTTAATTGTATATGCTAGTCTACCGACACAGTTTGCTTCGAGTTTCATTTCAGAAAGTTCTAGGAGATTATTGCTCCCAGGAAGTAGATGAAGGGAGAAAGGAAGTGATTTGATTTTTGCAATATAAAGTTATTTCGGCTCAAGCATAATGGTCAGAAGATATCTATGTTTTCCACAAAAGAATATCTCTCAAATATTTGATTTTTATTACCTTTTGAACATGACAACTAGTGCAAGTTGACAGTAGTAACCTAATTTGAGGTGTCAAACGGTAGTAACCTAATTATAGATTATGCATTGGTAGAACAATTCAATCTTGCAGTGGTGTCATTACACAGTGCCAACAGTTTATCATTAATTGTAAGAAAAAACTACTGCTTTTACCCTGCATTTTCTTAAATTGCCTCCACTTGCTGTAGTCAACAGTTGAAGCCACACTCGTTGACCGCCCAGTGAAAAGAAGCAAACGCGTTCCTCCTTCTCTCCCAAAAGAAAATAAAGTAGACCCTGCCATGGACATGGACTCCACATCGCCACTGGCGTCGGCGCAGCCACCGTCCACCGAAGGTAAGAGCATCTCCAGCCGCGCCCCCAACAGGTCCCCCAGGGCGACTTTTGGGGCGCCGGCGCAAAAAAAAAAAGCTCAGTCGCACCTTCAGGATGCCGAAATCCGCCGACTCGGCCTGTTTTTGAGCCCGGCGATCCCAGACAGAACCCAGCGCGCTGGGGGTGCTCGGGGGCTCCGGCGGAAGGAAAAAACACGCATGGCCCACACTGTCAGGCGAAAGTCAAGGAAATAGGCCAGATTCGACCCCCCCCCCCCCCCCCGCGCGTGCGCTCGGCCACCACCCTGCCGATCCCGGCGCTGCCCACCGCCCAGCACCGCTAGATAGGCCATTCCCCGCTGGGAAGGAGAGAAGGTTTCTCCGCGGCAACCTCTTCACCACCTTCCGGGCGAGTTTTTCGGTGATCCGGCCACGCATGGCGGTATACCGGCGGCTGTGCACGTACGACGCCCGCCAGGTGTTCGGCGATTTGTCTGCCCGGCCCGGCGATGGAATCGGACGACGAGGAGGCGCTCGCGGCGTTGCTGGAGGAGGAAGCCGATGCCGACGTCCAGGAGGAGGAGCATCTTACGGTCCTTGCCGCCCTCGCCGGCCTGCTCGCGAATGAAAAGCCGCGGCGGGGTGGCTCGGCGCCGGGGCGGCTGAAAGCAAAGAACCGGCATTGTCTGGAAGGCTATTGCATGCTCTACTCCAATTACTTCGCCGACGCTCCATTGCACGGCGACAAAATATTTCAGCGCCGTTATCGGATGAGCCGAAAGCTTTTCCTCAGGATTGTGAGTTCCATCCGGGAGTTCGATAGCTACTTCAAGTGCAAGAAAGATTGCACCGGCACAATTGGATTCACCTCAATTCAGAAGTGCATGACGGCTATGAGGATGCTTGCATACGGAGCTCCCGGTGATTCACTCGACGACTATGGTTGCATGGCCGAGTTCACGACCATTGAGTGTTTCTATAAGTTCTGCAGGGCAGTGATGGTAGTGTTCGGACCGCAATACTCGCGATCACCCAATGCTGAAGACACTGCTCGGATCCTAGCATATAATGCAGCAAGAGGATTTCCTGGGATGCTTGGAAGCATCGACTGCATGCATTGGAAATGGAAGAACTGTCCATTTGCTTGGTAGGGGATGTACAAAGACGCCAAAGGCGGTTGCAGTGTGGTACTTGAGGCAGTGGCCACACAGGACCTCTGGATTTGACACTCCTTCTTCGGGATGCCAGGAACTCACAATGACATCAACGTCCTGCAGTGCTCCCCTTTCTTTGCCAAGCTTGTTTAAGGTCATTCTTCTCCGTTGAACTTCGAGGTCAATGGGCGGCACTACAACAAGGGGTACTACCTAGCTGATGGCATCTATCCGAGATGGTCTACATTTGTGAAGACTATCTCAAACCCTGTGCCAGGAGGCAAGAACTCCCACTTTGCGAAGGTTCAAGAGGCTTGCAGGAAGGATGTCGAGGGGACATTTGATGTGCTCCAATCTCGATTTGCGGTTGTCCGGTACCCTGCTCAGACCTGGTCGAAAGATCAAATGTGGGAGATCATGACTTGCTGTGTCATCTTGCACAACATCATCATTGAGAGCGAGCAGGAAGAGCCAGTATTTGACACTGAACCATATTACAGGCAGTGTCCTCTTGCGCAAGTTGATCACCAGCTACCAGCAAGCTGGACTGCCTTCCTCAATATGCGTCAGGAGATCCGAGACCCACAGGTGCATCAACAACTGCAGCACGATCTGGTGGAGCACCTATGGAGGCTCAAGGGCAACGCCTAGCTCGACGCATGATGAAATAAGAGTTTTTATTTGTTAAACTATATAATTTGTATTGAATTATTTATTGTTGAACTATTTGATTTCTATTGATTTTCGGTAATGAACTTGATAAAAAAAATTACTTGGGTTGAATTTGCGCTGAACCACGGCGAATATGGGCCGATTTGCGCCGATATCGGGCCGATTTGTCGCCGAACCTGGGCCGAAAAGCGGGTGCTTTGCGAAACAAATGGGCCGATATCAGCGCCTGGGGGCGGCGGCTGGGAGCCCAATTGCCCCCAGCGCCGATTTTTGCGCCGGCTCGCCCCCAGGCGGCGATTTTCAAGCCTCCCCGGGGGGCCAACGGCTGGAGATGCTCAAACCGTCTCTACTCTCTTTTATCTATCCGATGCAATGCCTCGATCCTTGCCTCTTAGATTATGAGAAAAGGTATATGGATCTGTAGAAAAATAAGAGGCAGGAGTTTATATAGGGTTTGGTCAGAAACGGAGGGGAGCAGACTCTAGTACTTTGAAATTCGAACCATACACTTAGTTACAAAATGATAATACAAACTGGTAGTGGAATATTTCTATTACAAAACGATAACATGCCTCATGAAGCTTTTCATTTTTAGTAAACTAGATGACCTATTACGCCAATGGCGCAAAGGGCGAGAATGAACCATGCTTAAACCATGCAAGTTGGAATATTTAGAGACTGATCATGAAATCTTTGATACATTGTATGTAGTCCAGGAGCGCGATTTAGGACCATGGTTCAGCCGAACTTATGGTCCACGCCATACGATTCAAGAGCCTCCTACATGCGGATCTGTGTCCCTTTTAAATTCAAAAATTACGGTTAAGGTTTAAACAGCTCCAGACCCACCTTAAGCTCTTTGCTTATAAGCAGTCCGTAGGCCTGCGCGTGCTAGTTTTTCTTTGGTGCTGATGAGCCGGCACGCGCCTCTATGCACTGTAGCGCCCCAATGAATAAAAAACATTGGTCTAGCCAAAAAAAAAACATTGGTCTATTGAGCGTGGTTGCACTGTTTGTCAGTTTTTCAGTGTAATATTTTAACGAAAAAATAATCTCTTTTAAAACTTTGGTATATGATGGCATGTCAGACATATTAATTGTCTAACACTCTTTTTTGCCTGGGTTGTAGTACCAGAAAAGGTCTGACTTGTCATGGTAGACATCTTTAAAGAACAATATTTCTGACACGTGCTAGTCCAGTTTAGAAACAGTTATCCTTGGAAAGACATTCGCAAAAGCAAGAATAGACTGTACTTCGCCGTATATTAAGTGGGTTCAGCTTCTTTCTTACCAAAGTGAGGCCAAATTTTGATTATTCAGCAGAAAGAAACTCTGAAGCAGTGCCAGAACTGCACGTCTGCATGTAAAAATACGCCAACATTTAAAGAAAATCTGAAGCAGTGCGCCATTTATTTTTGGAACCGGAATTATGACAGAGACATGTCAGTTCACATAAAGTAATGAAAAACATCACCTATACAAAAACCAAGGTAGACACCAAATTAGAACATTTTTTGTGAAATTTATCAGGCATGAAAACCAATGTGACAGTTTCTTAACCTTGGATGCGAAACAAATGCATGTAGGATGTTTATTTTCTTTCTTTTTTTTCTTTTTTGAGAATTGCTTAGCATGTTTCATGATACGAACTAGTGCATTTGCTATGCCCATTGAACAGTGTCTGCATGAAGACAGCATTGCTGTGCCCAATGCAACCTAAGTATTTTGTTGTCTATTGTATAAGAATTAAGTCGGCTTACTTAGCAATGCATGGCTCATAATCTAGAGTAAACTACTCGAGGCCATGCATGCCAACTCCCTCCAACAGTTTGCACCAACATGCAAATAGCTCCCGCCATGCATTTTTAATCAACCATGCATGAATCCTCGTGAACAGTATCCAGAGAACAATGGTGTTGAGCGTAGGTTCGACAGAACCATGGTCCCATACAACATTTTCGATGTAGTCCACTTTGAAATCTTAAAAGAGACTTGTATTTACGAACGGAACGGAGGGAGTAGATGCCTAGGTATGATGTTCTTACGTGGCACTAGATATTACATAGATGGCAGGTTCATATGGCAAAATAAAGGCATGAGATCAGTTCATTTATATTAATTATTTTATATGGCCATTTGTTCCAGCTCTTGGGCTTTATGATATCTTCTTTCTTTTTCCATTGTTTAAATCATCATGATGGTGTTGTGTGCTATAAAACAAATACAACATTCATTGCTTGCAATAAAATTTATCATATAATTGATTTCAATTGTTATCATATTTGCGACAACAAAAACCTGTAGCAACGCGTCCGGTATGGTCTAGTACCAAATAGGTTTTCGCATCCTCTTATAGATAATGCATGAATCATGTCCATACAAGCAATGACGATAAAGGGTTCCCACTGCTTTACATTACAAAGCAACCACACGATACAATAAGGATGCTCGGGGCGCAACACAATCAAGCCTAAAAATTAAAATGCCGACATCGGCAACTTGACGAAACGAAGAAGACCGGCAACAGTTGTGCCCTCCGTAGATGTCCCACCATGTTCCAAGCACACCGAAGTGTTGCATACCAAGCAAAACCTTCAAGAAAGAAAGCGACGACGACACCGCTGCCGCCCAGACAAGTCCTAGGGTTTCCCCAGTACGTGAAGGGTAGTTGGGAGGGGGTACACCCGAAGCCCTTTAGGAAGGAACGGTGGCACCAGACCCCAAAAATCCCTTCCACCCTGGACGATCCGAGTGCTCTGCCAAACCAGTCGCCCACCAACATGCGCCACCACGGTCTTGGAACCCACTTCGTCGCCAAAATAAGGCCATCGGCACGAGGCGAAGAGGAAGGAAGAGGGGGACAGCGGACCCGGGGGCACCAGCAACGCAGCCGAGTGGGAGGGGACCGGACGCAACAACCGGGACAAACCAGCCCACCACCGGCCCCACCAGACCCAGGCCACCACTGGCGCAGACGGGCCCGCAAAGTCCCCCCGCCATGCTGCAACACGCTGGCTGCCAACGCCACCATTGCCGCCCCACCTCCACCTCTAAGCAGCGTCGCCACCATGCAGAGAGCCATCGGCCCGCCTAAACCCAGATGGGGCCCAAAGGGCCTAGATCTAGGCCTAGCGGGGGCCACCGGCTGAGTTCCTGCACCATCAAGCCACCCTGCAGCCAAAGGCTGCACCGCCATGCCTAAGGCACCCGAGGCCCGCGAGAACCACCCCGCCGAGCCAGGCCGCCGCTAGGAGGAGCCCCCACGCCCCCGCGCTGTGCCTAGACGCGTAAGGCACCCCGAGGCCAGACGACCGGAAAATGCCACGAGGGTATTTCCGTGACAAAAAAGGTTATGCGTGACACAAGTGAAACTTCGTAAAATAGAGCAAATTTTGTAGTGATTACATTTGCAGATATGAAATCTACATCGCAATCCCCATTACACACGCCTAATCCTCATCATGTGTCTATTATGTCCAAATCAAAACTAGGAACTAATCTCCGTCGACCAAGAAGGTACTATGGGCACATGAGAGAGCACATCAGAGGTGCTTACATGAGAGTGCAGGCAGGGGAAGCCGACGAGGAGCTGCTTCTCCCAGCCAAACAATGATGGCTAGGGTTCCACGCTGGTGGCGCCATGACTTGCCTTACTACAAGGGAAAACCTTATGCACAAAATCTTACCAGCAGCGCGGCCTAAAATAAGGCGCTGCTGCTATTTAGCAGTAGCGCCAAACTGGGACCGCACTACTAATATCAACGTAGCAGTAGCACACTAGAAAAAAACTGCGCTACTACTAATATTGCCACGACGTAGCCATCAGACTAGGAATGGTAGTAGCGCCTGTTTTGTAAACGCGCTGCTGCTATTGAACTTAGCAGTAGCGCTTTTTGCCAACACTCGCTGCTGCTAACTTTAGTCCACTCGTTGGAACTAAGTTTAGTCCCACCTCGCTCCGAGAATAGGGTGTTTACCATCTTAAATACGTTACTTCTCAAACCATCACAACCACTTGGTCTTCATTGAACTCTAGGTGTAAGATCTGTGCCCGCAATAAACCGGCGAAGATTCCTATTGAAAATTTAAATTCTACACAAAAAGATCATTGTTGACCAATGTATTTTTGATTTTTTTACATGCTTAGCCTTAGATTAGCAGTAGCGCGTTTTGCGGAATGCGCAGGAATAGCAGTAGTGCTTTGCTACGTAAAAGCGCTACTCCTATGGAGTTTAGAAGTAGCGTTTGATCCTAAGACGCGCTACTGCTAAACGCGACCTATCTCCCCCAACTAGCCGCCCCCACTCTCGCTCTCCACTCTCACTCTCCCCCGCCGCGCACCCCCCATCGTCCGCTGCCGCCGCCGCTCCTGCCGCCATCGTTGCCTGCCGCCACCGACGCTCCTGCACCTCCTCCACTGAGGTAGTCCCTCCTTCCCTCATCCTCCCTCCTCCCTCCTCCTCCTCTCTCCTCCCTCCTCCCTACCGCGCCCCTCCCTCCTCCTTCGGCCGCCCCCTCCTCCCTCCTCCCTCCTCCTTCGGCCAAGCCCTCCGCCGGCAGCCCTTCTTCCCCTCCTCCTCTCTCCTCCCTCCTCCCACCCCTCCTCCCTTCCCCTCCTCCTCCTCCTCCGCCCGCCTTCCTCCTCCTCCTCCTCCTCCTCCTCCTCCCACCCCTCCTCCTCCTCCTCCTCCTCCCCGCCCTCCTCCTCCTCCCTCCTCCTCCCTCCTCCTCCCACCCACCTCCCACCCCTCCGCCCGCCTCCTCCCTCCCAACTAGTTAAAATTTTATTACTGTTCTTATTTGAATTAGTAAGGAAATTAATTGTTTTTATTTATAGTAAGTGCTTAGTTGAACTAGTTGAATTAATAGAACTAGTTTATTTTACTATAGAACTAGTTTACTTTTATTTATAGTAAGTGCTTAGTTGAATTAGAAAGAAAATTTAGGTATATGAGATTTGATGATCTAATTAGAATTTTACTATATAAGTAGTTTATTTTAGTAAGAAAATTAATAGAACTAGTTTATTTTTAGTAAGTGGTTAGTTGAATTAATAGACCTAGTTGAATTTATGTCATTATCACTTTGTCATCAAAGAATGCTATATGATATTTGATGATTTGATTAAATTTTTACTCGGTGGAATATGCATGCTTAGTCGTGTCTCCTTGGAGTGATCGTCATCCGAGCAACCTCTACTTCCTCTACACCCGAGTCGGTGAGCTAAAAGTCCACATCCTCCTTCTCCACCTTCCTCTACATCCGAACTAGGGTATTTAGTTATGCTTCTTAACCAAATGAAATGTTCGGATTATAAGATATATTGAAAATTTTGGATTATAAGATATATTGAAATGTTTTTGTCAATATTGAACCATTGAAATGCAATGAGCGCCAGTTTATCCTCATGTGCGAAGTGTTGATTCATTTCCAGTGACCTGTGTTTTGCCGGAGTGTTAATTCATTTCCGTTTTGGCAAATTTCAGGCTCTCGATATGTCCTATTTTAGCAAACGTCGTGCCGGATTTTTCCGTGAATTTAAGCATGACTTGTGCTAGAATATGTAGGAAATATCGAGTACCCCGGATTTGCTAGAAAGAGAATTAAACGACATTTCGAGTTGACTTTAAGTCTGTCGGGGCTCCATACATGTGATAACCCACAAGTATAGGGGATCGCAACAGTTTTCAAGGGTAGAGTATTCAACCCAAATTTATTGATTCGACACAAGGGGAGCCAAAGAATATTCTCAAGTATTAGCAGTTGAGTTGTCAATTCAACCACACCTGGATAACGTAGTATCTGCAGCAAAGTATTTAGTAGCAAAGTAGTATGGAAGTAACGATAACAATGGCAAAAGTAACAACAACAGTTTTGTAGTAATTGTAACAGTAGCAACGGTAAAGTAACTAAGCAAAGAGCAATATGTGAAAAGCTCGTAGGCATTGGATCAGTGATGGATAATTATGTCGGATATGATTCCTCATGTAATAGTTATAACATAGGGTGACACAGAACTAGCTCCACTTCATCAATGTAATATAGGCATATATTCTGAATATAGTCATATGTGCTTATGGAAAAGAACTTGCATGACATCTTTTATCCTACCCTCCCGTGGCAGCGGGGTCCTAATGGAAACTAAGGGATATTAAGGCCTCCTTTTAATAGAGTATTGGACCAAAGCATTAACACTTAGTGAATACATGAACTCCTCAAACTACGGTCATAGCCAGTAAGTATCCCGATTATTGTCACTTCGGGGTTAACGGATCATAACACATAATAGGTGACTATAGACTTGAAAGATAGGATCAAGAACTCAAATATATTCATGAAAACATAATAGGTTCAGATCTGAAATCATGGCACTCGGGCCCTAGTGACAAGCATTAAGCATAGCAAAGTCATAGCAACATCAATCTCAGAACATAGTGGATACTAGGGATCAAACCCTAACAAAACTAACTTATTACATGGTAAATCTCATCCAACCTATCACCGTCCAGCAAGCCTACGATGGAATTACTCATGCACGACGGTGAACATCATGAAATTGGTGATGGAGGATGGTTGATGATGACGACGGCAACGAATCCCCCTCTCCGGATCCCCGAACGGACTCTAGATCAGCCCTCCCGAGAGAGTTTAGGGCTTGGCGGCAGCTCCGTATCGTAAAACACAATGAATCCTTCTCTCTGATTTTTTTCTCCCCGGACGTGAATATATGGAGTTGGAGTTGACGTCGGTGGCGCATCAGGGGGCCCACGAGGCAGGGGGCGCCCCCACCCTCGTGGACAGGGTGTGGGCCCCCTGATATTGATTCTTTCGCCAATATTTTTATTAATTCCAAAAGGTTGCTCCGTGGATTTTCAGGTCATTCCGAGAACTTTTATTTCTGGACAAAAATAACACCATGGCAGTTCTGCTGAAAACAGTGTCAGTCTAGGTTAGTTCCATTCAAATCATGCAAGTTAGAGTCCAAAACAAGGGTAAAAGTGTTTGGAAAAGTAGATACGATGGATACATATCAACTCCCCCAAGCTTAAACCTTTGCTTGTCCTCAAGCAATTCAGTTGACAAACTGAAAGTGATAAAGAAAAACTTTTACAAACTCTGTTTGCTCTTATTGTTGCAAATATGTAAAGCCAACATTCAAGTTTTCAGCAAAGATTATGAACTAACCATATTCACAATAACACTTAGATCTCATGTTTACACATATCAATGGCATAATCAACTTGCGAGCAATAATAATAAAACTTGGATTACAACACTTTCTCAAAACAATCATAATATGATATAACAAGATAGTATCTCGCTAGCCCTTTCTGAGACCGCAAAACATAAATGCAGAGCACCTCTGAAGATCAAGGACTGACTAAACATTGTAATTCATGGTAAAAGAGATCCAGTCATAGTCATACCCAATGTAAATTAATAGTAATGCATGCAAATGACAGCGGTGCTCTCCAGCGGGTGCTTTTTAATAAGAGGATGATGATTCAACATAAAAGTAAATAGATAGGCCCTTCGCAGATTGAAGCAGGGATTTGTAGAGGTGCTAGAGCTCGATTTTAAAATAGAGATAAATAATATTTTGAGCAGTATACTTTCGTTGTCAACATAACAACCGAGAGATCTTGATATCTTCCATGCTACACACATTATAGGCGGTTCCCTAATAGAATGGTAAAGTTTATACTCCCCCACCACCAACAATCGTCAATCCATGGCTTGCCCGAAACAACGGGTGCCTCCAACTAACAACAATCCTGGCGGAGTTTTGTTTGCAACTATTTTGATTTGATTTCAGCATGGGACTGGGCATCCCGGTGACCAGCCATTTTCTCGTGAATAAGGAGCAGAGTCCACTCCTCTTGAGAATAACCCGCCTAGCATGGAAGATACGGAGAGCCCTAGTTGATACATGAGTTGTTCGAGCATACAAAAAAGAATTTCATTTGAAGGTTTGGAGTTTGGCACATAAAAATTTACTTGGAACGGCAGGTAGATACCGCATATAGGAAGGTATGGTGGACTCATATGGAATAACTTTGAGGTTTCTGGATTTTGGATGCACAAGCAGTATTCCCGCTTAGTACAAGTGAAGGCTAGAAAGAGACTGGAAAGCGACCAACTAGAGAGCGACAACAGTCATGAACATGCATTAAAAGTAATCAACACTGAGTGCAAGCATGAGTAGGATATAATCCACCATGAACATAAATATCGTGAAGGCTATGTTGATTTTGTTTCAACTACATGCGTGAACATGTGCCAAGTCAAGTCACTCGAATCATTCAAAGGAGGATACCACCCTATCATACCACATCACAACCATTTTAATAGCATGTTGGCACGCAAGGTAAACCATTATAAGCTCCTATCTAATTAAGCATGGCATAAGCAACTATAATCTCTAATTGTCATTGCAAACATGTTTATTCATAATAGGCTGAATCAAGAACGATGAACTAATCATATTTACAAAAACAAGAGAGGTCGAGTTCATACCAGCTTCTCTCATCTCAATCAGTGCATCATATATCGTCATTATTGCCTTTCACTTGCACGACCGAACAGTGTGGATAATAATAATAGTGCACGTGCATTGGACTAAGCTGGAATCTGCAAGCATTCAATTCAAGGGAGAAGACAAGGTAATATGGGCTCTTGATTAAATCAACAATAATGCATATGAGAGCCACTTCAAAATTTTCATTATGGTCTTCTCCTCTTGACCCCCAAAGAAAAGAAAAGAAATAAAACTATTTACACGGAAAAGCTCCCAACAAGTAAAAGAAGAACGAGAAATCTTTTTGGGTTTTTTTAATTACTACTACAAGCATGGAAAGTAAACTATATAATTTTTTTGGTTTTTCTTAAGATTATTTAAACACACAAGAAGAAAGCAAGAAACGAAAATAAACTAGCATGGATAGTACAATGAAAAAGTATGAGCACTGACAACTAGAATGAGTGTGTGAACATGAATGTAATGTCGGTGAGAAATACGTACTCCCCCAAGCTTAGGCTTTTGGCCTAAGTTGGTCTAAGCCCATGGACCAGAGCTACTCTCTCCGGTGTACTGAGGAGTGTCATCTGAGTACCACTGGTTGGCGATCTCCTCCGGATCCCACTGATAAAAGGACGGTCGATAAGGGTCAAGTGGTGGTTCCGGCTCAGGCTCTGGAGCTGGTGTCTGGCTCCGGTATGCGTGAACGGCCTCCGGCAAGATGAGGTACGTGCCTGAAGATAAGTCAAACAAAGAGGGTGCAAACAAGATAATAGTCTCACTATGAGTTTTATGAAATCTCAAATTGTACTTCAGCATCTTCTCATCATTTTTAACAATAAACTCATGTGTTACCATACTCTTATAATCTAGAAAGGTAGGGGGCAACAGCTTTTCCTCTTTATCATAATGCCTAATAGGTAGCCTAAAGTGTTTAGCAAGGCGTGAAGCATAGATGCCTCCAAAGATGGGGCCCTTTGTACGGTTCAGACTTAATCGTTTAGCAACAATCGCGCCTAAACTAACAGTGTTATCACGAAATAAAGCATGGCACAAAATAACAATATCAGGTACACTAAGGTTTCCATAGTTCTCACGACCAATTAAGCATCTACTAGCAAATATTGCAAAGTAACGTAGAACATGAAAGAGAATGCTAGTAATTCTTGCATCGGGAACCTTCCTCGTTTCCCCTACAGTAATCATATCAATAAATCCATCCACATCTCTACGATGTGGTTCCTCTAGGATGCCCTCGAAGGGTATCTTGCAAACCCCACAAAAGTCACGTAGTGACATCTCCCTAACCTCATCATATAAATGAAACTCCACTGAAGGTGGTGATTTCTTAGTATGAAAGTAAAAATTTTGCACGAAATATTAGTGAGTAGGAGATACTGTTCGAGCTGGTTGTGGAGGAAGTCGGTGAGGTCTGCATTATCAGCCAAATGATAAAAATCATCATGAATCTCGGCTGCTCTCAAGAACTCATCACAAGGCCATTCACACGGCCGAACCTCCGTGATGCGAGGGATATTATACTTGTGCTTTTTATTCTCCTTACTTTGTTTATCCTTCGAGCTTTGACTCGAAGAGCCCCTCAAAAATCTCTTCATCATTTCCTGAAAATTTCTGAAATTTTTAGTAACTCAAAATAAAAGTGAACCAAGCTCAACAAAATTGATAGCAACTACTCCCACAAGTGCCTAGAGACTATATCATGCATTAGAACTACTTGGGACCATATAAATTTGACATGCAAGCTCAAGAACAGGGTCACCTAGGCAGCAAAAATTTGCAATGAATAAAGCACTAGAACAAAAACTAATTGGACCATTGGAGGAGTCACATACCAAAGAACAATCCTCCAAAGCAGTTTTGTAAATGGAACTTTGAGCAAGGAGATCGAAAATGGCAGCAAAATGAGCTAGAACTCGTGATTGAGCTGGATGGTGATTTTTTTGGGAGGAAGAAGAAGAGTGTGGGTGCAGGAATGAGTGGAGGGGGGGGCACCAGGGGCCCACGAGGCAGGGGCGCGCCCCAGGGGGGTGGGACCTCGTGGCCAGGTGCTTGCCCCCCTGCTGTGTTCTCAGTGCCAAATATTCTCAAATATTCTAGAAAAAATCATATTTCATTTTCAGGGCATTTGGAGAACTTTTATTTTTGGGGTATTTTTTATTGCATGGATAATTCAGAAAACAGACAGAAAATACTATTTTTGCTTTATTTAATATAAATAACAGAAAGTAAAAATAGGGTACAGAAGGTTGTGCCTTCTAACTTCATCCATCTCATGATCATCAAAAGGAATCCACTAACAAGGTTGATCAAGTCTTGTTAACGAACTCATTCCAAATAACATGGAACCGGAGAATTTCGAATAACACTAGGTTACCTCAACGGGGATATCTACATCCCCAATAATAAGACTATCATATTTCTTCTTGACAGTAGGAAGAGGAAATTCAAAACCTCCGATAATAATTGATGGAATTTTTCCAATAGAATTGATACTGTGAACTTGAGGTTGTTTCCTCGGAAAGTGTACCGTATGCTCATTACCATTAACATGAAAAGTGACATTGCCTTTATTGCAATCAATAATAGCCCCTACAGTATTCAAAAAGGGTCTACCAAGGATACTCGACATACTATCGTCCTCGGGAATATCAAGAATAACAAAGTCCGTTAAGATAGTAATGTTTGCAACCACCACAGGCACATCCTCACAAATACCGACAGGTATAGCGGTTGATTTATCGGCCATTTGCAAAGATATTTCAGTAGGTGTCAACTTATTTAATTCAAGTCTACGATATAAAGAGAGAGGCATAACACTAACACCGGCTGCAAGATCACATAAAGCAGTTTTTACATAGTTCCTTTTAATGGAGCATGGTATAGTTGGTACTCCTGGATCTCCAAGTTTCTTTGGTATTCCACCCTTAAAAGTATAATTAGCAAGCATGGTGGAAATTTCAGCTTCCGGTATCTTTCTTTTATTTGTAATAATATCTTTCATGTACTTAGCATAAGGATTCACTTTAAGCATATCAGTCAAACGCATACGCAAAAAGATAGGTCTAATCATTTCGGCAAAGCACTCAAAATCCTCATCATCCTTTTTCTTGGATGGTTTAGGAGGAAAAGGCATGGGTTTATGAACCCATGGTTCTCTTTCTTTACCGTGCTTCCTAGCAACGAAGTCCCTCTTATCATAACGTTGATTCTTTGATTGTGGGTTATCAAGATCAACAGCAGGTTCAATCTCTACATCATTATTGTTGCTAGGTTGAGCATCAATATTAACATTATCATTAACATTATCACTAGGTACATGTTCATCACCAAATTGTGTTTCAGCATTAGAAATAGAAATATCATTGGGATTCTCAGGTGTTTCTACAACAGGTTCACTAGCAGCATGCAAAGTCCTATAATTTTTCTTCTTCTTTTTAGAAGGACTAGGTGCATCAAAATTATTTCTCTGAGAATCTTGCTCAATTCTCTTAGGGTCGCCCTCACGATACAAAGGTTCCTGAGTCATTTTACCCCCTCTAGTTGCTACTCTAACAGCAAAGTCATGTTTATTATTATTCAATTCATTGAGCAAATCATTTTGAGCTTTAAGCACTTGTTCTACTTGAGTGGTAACCATAGAAGCATGTTTACTAATGAGTTTAAGTTCACCCTTAACTCTAGATAATCATTCAAGTGTCCAATCATATAAGAATTCCTTTTCAATTGTCTACCAACAAAAGCATTGAAATTTTCTTGTTTAGCCATAGAGTCATCAAATTCGTCCAAGCATTGGCTAGCAAACTTAGTAGACGGGATTTCAACTTTATCATATCTATAGAGAGAATTTACCTTTACTACCTGTGTCGGGTTATCAAGACCTTGTATTTCTTCAATATGTGGTAAATTAAGACCATGTATTTCTTCAACAGGAGGTAAATCCTTAACATCTTCAGCTCTAATACCATTCTCTTTCATAGATTTCTTTGCCTCTTGCATATCTTCGGGACTGAGAAATAGAACGCCTCTTTTCTTCGGAGTTGGCTTAGGAGTTGGTTCAGGAAGTGTCCAATTGTTTTCATTAGCCAACATATTATTCAATAACAATTCAGCTTGATCAACAGTCCTTTCCCTGAATACACAACCAGCACAACTATCTAGGTGGTCTCTGGAAGCATCGGTTAGTCCATTATAAAAGATATCAAGTATTTCATTTTTCTTGAGAGGATGATCAGGCAAAGCATTAAGTAATCGGAGAAGCCTCCCCCAAGCTTGTGGGAGACTCTCTTCTTCAATTTGCACAAAATTATATATTTCCCTTAAGGCAGCTTGTTTCTTATGAGCGGGAAAATATTTAGCAAAGAAGTAATAAATCATATCCTGGGGACTACGCACACAACCAGGATCAAGGGAATTAAACCAAGTTTTAGCATCACCCTTTAATGAGAACGGAAATATCTTAAGGATATAGTAGTAGCGAGTTTTCTCATTATTAGTGAACAGGGTGGCTATATCATTCAATTTAGTAAGATGTGCCACAACAGTTTCAGATTCATAGCCATAAAAAGGATCAGATTCAACTTAAGTAATTACCTCATGATCGATAGAGAAATCATAATCGTTATCAGTCACACAGATAGGTGAAGTAGCAAAAGCAGGGTCATATTTCATTCTAGCATCCAGAGACTTTTGTTTCAGCTTAGCTAATAATTTTTTAAGATCAGATCTATCATTGCAAGCAAGAAAATCTCTAGCAGTTTCTTCATCCATAACATAACCCTCAGAACAGGCAATTCATATTTAGGGGGAGAATCTTCATCATCACTTTCATCAAGATTATCAGTTTCAATAGTTTCATTCTCTCTAGCCCTAGCAAGTTGTTCATCAAGAAATTCACCTAATGGCACAGTAGTATCAAGCATAGAAGTAGTTTCATCATAAGTATCATGCATAGCAGAAGTGGCATCATCAATAACATGTGACATATTAGAATTAATAGCAGAAGCAGGTTTAGGTGTCGCAAGCTTACTCATAACAGAAGGAGAATCAAGTGCAGAGCTAGATGGCAGTTCCTTACCTCCCCTCGTAGTTGAGGGATAAATCTTGGTTCTTTCGTGTTTCAAGTTCCTCATAGTGATCAGCAGATATAAATCCCAAGTGACTCAAAGAATAGAACTATGCTCCCCGGCAACGGAGCCAGAAAATAGTCTTGATAACCCACAAGTATAGGGGATCGCAACAGTTTTCGAGGGTAGAGTATTCAACCCAAATTTATTGATTCGACACAAGGGGAGCCAAAGAATATTCTCAAGTATTAGCAGTTGAGTTGTCAATTCAACCACACCTGGATAACTTAGTATCTACAGCAAAGTATTTAGTAGCAAAGTAGTATGAGTAACGATAACAGTGGCAAAAGTAACACCAGCAGTTTTGTAGTAATTGTAACAGTAGAAACGGTAAAGTAACTAAGCAAAGAGCAATATGTGAAAAGCTCGTAGGCATTGGATCAGTGATGGATAATTATGTCGGATGCGATTCCTCATGTAATAGTTATAACATAGGGTGACACAGAACTAGCTCCAGTTCATCAATGTAATGTAGGCATGTATTCCGAATATAGTCATACGTGCTTATGGAAAAGAACTTGCATGACATCTTTTGTCCTACCCTCCCGTGGGAGCGGGGTCCTAATGGAAACTAAGGGATATTAAGGCCTCCTTTTAATAGAGTACCGGACCAAAGCATTAACACTTAGTGAATACATGAACTCCTCAAACTACGGTCATAGCCGATAAGTATCCCGATTATTGTCACTTCGGGGTTAACGCATCATAAGACATAATAGGTGACTATAGACTTGCAAGATAGGATCAAGAACTCACATATATTCATGAAAACATAATAGGTTCAGATCTGAAATCATGGCACTCGGGCCCTAGTGACAAGCATTAAGCATAGCAAAGTCATAGCAACATCAATCTCAGAACATAGTGGATACTAGGGATCAAACCCTAACAAAACTAACTTAATTACATAATAAATCTGATCCAACCCATCACCGTCTAGCAAGCCTTCGATGGAATTACTCATGCACGGCGGTGAGCATCATGAAATTGGTGATGGAGGATGGTTGATGATGACGACGTCGACGAATCCCCCTCTTCGGAGCCCCGAACGGACTCCAGATCAGCCCTCCAGAGAGAGTTTAGGGCTTGGCGGCGGCTCCGTATCGTAAAACGCGATGAATCCTTCTCTCTGATTTTTTTCTCCCCGAACATGAATATATGGAGTTGGAATTGACGTCGGTGGAGCATCAGGGGGCCCACGAGGCAGGGGGCGTGCCCCCACCCTCGTGCACAGGGTGTGGGCCCCCTGACGTTGATTCTTTCGCCAATATTTTTTATTAATTCCAAAAAGTTGCTCCGTGGATTTTCAGGTCATTCCGAAAACTTTTATTTCTGCACAAAAATAACACCATGACAGTTCTGCTGAATACAGCGTCAGTCTGGGTTAGTTCCATTCAAATCATGCAAGTTAGAGTCCAAAACAAGGGTAAAAGTGTTTGGAAAAGTAGATACGATGGAGACGTATCAACATGACAGTCAAAAATCGGTGAGCGAGAGTCTCCACCATATATGAGAGAAGAAGAATGCCGACTGTTGTTGTGGGGGTCACTTCTCCTTCTTCTCTTTGTGCTAGACATTTGTTATGCACTAGGGGAAGAAGGAGTAGCGACCATCATCGACGGTCGAAAAATCGGTGAGGGAGTGTCCACCATATATGAGAGAAGAAGAATGCCGACTGTTGTCGTGGGGGTCGCTTCTCTTTATTTTCCTTGTGCTAGATATTTGTAATGCACTAGGGAAAGGAGGAGTAGTGACCATCACCGACGGTCACAATATCAGAGAGGGAGTGCCCACCACATACGTGAGATGAGAATTTAGGAAGGAAGACTCGACAGACCTAAACTCAACCCGTTGCATATTGAATAATAGTGATCTGTGTGTTGAGTTTCCTGGTAGTTTCCTTCGGTCAATTTGTAATTAATGTTTCAACTATGAACATAGGAAATGTCTGACGATGAAAAGGAATTCGGTATGTGCAAATACTGCGAAGACGAGCGCGGCCTGTGCAACAGGCCTCACCTAGTTAGTGGTAGGCGCTTCAGCATCTAGCTGGATGACACCTGCGAAGTGAATATAGTAAGTCACAACGACAAGTCCTTTTTCGTAATTAAGCATGACTTTTGCTTCTTTTCCTTCAACTTATAATTTTAAATTTTTTTACTATTCTACTAGCATATCCCCTGCCATGCAAAAATGTATGTCTTGGATAAGTTGGTTTCAGTACTATGGAAACTATGGAGGTAAAGAGAGTTAACTTGTGGACTGAGCATGGTTATACTTTTGCCGCAAAATTATACAATGCAGACACCTACACCCATTTTGAATGCAAAAAATGGAGAGCACTATGCAAGGCTTATGCATTTGAGCCTACTATGCTTATCACCTTTGATATTCGTTCGGAAGATGATATTGAAGGTAATATTGACATCTGGGTCGATGTGCAGACGCCTCTAGTTCTACCATTATGTGAGTTTCTCAACCATATTTATGTCTTGGCTATTGTTTATTCAAAAATAGTTGACAACTAATTTCTATTGACAGCTTATTTCCATTCAAGCAAACATGTCCGGCGCTTGGTAGACATGACCTACTACCGTCCTGGTGCTGAACTAAACTGCGAGGAGATAAGTCATTATGTTTCATGGCTTGAGGATCTTCATACTGTCAAGACAAATTATTTTGCTGGACTTGAAAATATTAGTACTCAAAACGTGCAACCAATATTATTCATACTGAACTACGGTCACATCTATTGAGGAAAGATGGTAAGATTTTTACTATCTGTCCCCAGTGCATCTTTTGCATACATTATTTTTAAGCTAAATTTCATTGCTAAGTATGTTACTACGATGTTCTTCAACAGGGACTCCTGATGATAGTTGTGTCTCATTGGATCAAGGCTAAAGGTCGCATGTCCATGGTTAGCTTACGGCCAAGACATCCTACATTGCACATGTGTGCATTCAGGATTTCTAAAAGCGAGCAAGTCTTAATAGTCAAACAATAGAGAAAAATTATGAAGGATCGCAGAGAGTACTAAGGGGCAGCAATCAGAAGCGCAGCCCACAATTAGGAGACAGGTTCATCTGCATGCTCCAATATGATGAATCAAAAGTGCTAAACATGTTCTATACTATTTTACCTAAGAGAGAGAGAGAGAGAGAGAGAGAGAGAGAGAGAGAGAGAGAGAGAGAGCAACAGGAGTGTTAGCTAGCTAGAATGCGTGTTGGTGGTGATGACTATGATGATTATTATTATCTAGTGTTGGTGGTGATTAGATAGTTACACTATGACTATGATGATTAAATAGTGTTGGTGGTAATGACATGATGATTATTAGCTAGTGTTGTTGGTGATGATATGATGCAAGAGTTTTTATTTTAATATGATGATGATGATGATGATGATGATGATGATGATGATGATGATGATGATGATGATGATGATGATGATGATGAGTTATTATATCATTGGGTGAAAGAACCACGGATTAGTTTCAAGTGGATGGATGACTTGGTCACTTAGGATCCATCCATTTGAAACTAATCCACGGTGCTTTCACCTAGTGATTTAATAACTCATTATAATGTAAAAAAAATCTCTAATAAAGGTGTATGAATACGACCTAAAATAAAAAAGAAATAAAATAAGGATAATAGTAATAGCGCGGGCAGTGAGACGCGACACTAGTAATTACCAGTAGCGGCTGTTGCAGCACGCGCTACTACTAAGTAGATATAGCAGTAGCGCGTGTCAACAAACGCTACTGCTAACCTTTAGTTGTAGCGTCGTGTCAGTAGCGCGGTTACTCGCATTACTGATAGGCCAAAAACCCGCGCTACTGCTAGGATTTTCCCTAGTAGTGCATGTGTGGGGAAGAGAACCAAATGAAGGGAGGGAAGGGAAAGGGAGGGTAGCAAATTGAAGGTGGGCGAGAGAGTACCTACTGCCGGAGAAGATGGAGGAGGCTCCATGGTGTGGGTTGCCCTTGACGATCGCACGGATGAGCAGAGCAGGAGCAGACGGGGAAGCAGAATTGCCGTCCTCACACACGTCCGCCTCGTCGGAGGTCCTGTCCCGGCCTCCGTCGAGGCCCTGGGCTGCCGCGGCGAACTTGGGCCACTGCCTGACTTGCTTGCTCGCCTGATGTCCCTCTTCTCTTCTCTTCTCACCTCTTCTCTAATCTTGTGATGAGGGGAGGGGAGGGTGAGGAGGAGGGGGGCGGCGGCGTTGAGGGAGAGGGCAAAGGCCATGGTCGGCGGTGAGGGAAGAAATGAATCAACGGTGGGTTTCGGTTCGTAAGGTTCCTCTCCTCGCCGAACAAAGAAAGTTTTGCTGCTTAAAAAATATCAAAAGAAAAAAAGTTTTTCTGCTTGCTTGCGATTGGTCCGTCATCACCTCCCCCTAATCGATCCCCATCTCCGACTGATCCCAGCCGTCTGCACCAATCCAACGGCTGGCAAGATGTATTATTTCAGCCTCAATAACTGGACTACATGGATACGATGATGAGCCAACTGGGTCGATGGATCTAGCATTGGTGGGTGCGTAACTAACTGAATTAAATTAAGTAATTAATTAATACGTCTACACATGCACAACACTCATTGGTGGGTGCGTGAGAGGGCAATGGGACGGGCGGATAGTGTTTCCTTTAGATAGATTTTGATTTGATTTGGATACTAGATTAAAACAAACCATGATTAAAACTAACATTAGGATAAGCATTGATAGCACACATTAATATCTCACGAAATAATCATGTCAACATTGACATACTTTTGCTATAAATACTCACACAACCATCAATTTCATTTAGAAAAAACAACACACATTACCTCTTCAATATGGCATCGTACATGAAGAAGGTTGCTCAAGGACCACTAGGAACCGGCAAGGCTTTCATATGCCTGTCGATGTTGATGCTGCTCGTGTTGTCAGCTGGAAGGAAGACCATCATCCCACACATCTCCCAATCAGACTGATCCAAATTAGTTAAGTTGATGGTTAATTTGTATTGTTTGTGGATGGATGCAGAAAAAATGGAGTCGCATGGCTGCATAAAGCGGAAGAGCGGGAAGTGGCTCAACGACACTTGCTTCATACCAGGCACCTGCAACGCGCCCTGCAGGGACGAATGCTTCGACAGCGGCCATTGCAAGAACACCTGGACATGCATCTGCTACAAGAACTGCACCGGCTTATCCCTCTACACACCGCATGCATGAACGATCGGCATGTACTCCCACTAAAACAAACTAATAAGTTGTATTCATGGTATAAATATCTACTCCCCCTGTCCTACAATATAAGACGTTCAAGTTTGCGAAAATGTCTTATATTAAGGGATGGAGGGAGTAATACTATGCTCCTTAATTTTAGATCCCCCATTCAATTGAGGTGTTATATTTAAATTTCGTTTTACGATTTTGACCGGATCAACGATTTCTCAAGGAGCTCTCTGGGTAATCAATTTTGAATTTGATTCATGAATTTGGTTGGGTCAACAATTTCTCAAATTAATCGGCCAGAACAAGCCTAAGAAACATATCAGTCCCATGCATCCTCTCATCACCTAGAACAAGAAGTGTCTACAAGTGACACTGTAGCACCAATCATATCTCTATCTATATCTATATCTACACCTAATCTATCTATATCTATGTCTATCTTTACCTAATAATAAAGCAGCTATTGCTTCTGTCTGCTCACCGTCGCACACTTTTTTTCAAAAAAGCCCTTGTGGTTTTCGGTAATTGAACCGCAGTCCCTTCTATAGTCTATCTGAGAAAACGTTTTGTTTTAACAAAAAAAACCTGCACTATCCATAAAAAAAGTGTCTTCCTCTCCTCTTATCCATGGCGCCTATTTTGTCATGCGCCGGCGGCCGCCATGCCTCGCACGGGAGAATGGTGAACGCCTCACCGGGGCATGTGCTCGCGTGAGGGGCGGCGCCCTTGCTGGCAATGGAGATGGCTTCTGTTGCCCGACAAGGTGGATAGGGTCAACGCGACGACTCGAGCGGTTGGGGGCGGCACGGCTTCTCGATGCGAACGCGCGGTGGGCTGGATCGGCGGCATGCGGCCGAGCTATCAGAACGGTGACGACGACAGATGGAGCTTGCAGAACAGCGGCGGCGACGGATGGAAGCGGCTGACGGATGAGAGTGGAGGTTGGAGTGGCGAACAGGGGCGGCGAGCGGGATTGAGTGTCGCTGCCTCTATGCGCCTGCGCATTTTTTTGTTGAGAAAAAGTGTGCATGTGCGTGTGACGCGCTGGGAGAAGATGGGGGTCGGAGGCTGAGCGGATCGGCTAGGGTTAGAGTAGTGGGGGCGAATGGGCTTTAGGGGTTAGTTGGGCCGGCGTGCTAAGTTGCTCCTTTTTTGTGCAGGCTGGAAAAAAAGCAATATGAGTGCTCTATTAGGGTTTCGCCAAGGCCCAAGTGGGCTCCTAATCAGCCTTTTCATTAGAAAATAGTCCCACCCTTGCTAAAAAAAATTAGTCCCACATTGCTTTCTAACACTGAATCTCACCAATTTAAATATGTGATGAAGTTGTCTAAGAGCAAGCCTTCTTGGGAATTAATAAGTGGAGGATGAGGCATGAATTTGATGGATAAACGAAAGAGAGGGCCAAGCTCGGGAATGAGCAACATTAAAAAAAGCCGTCTTGGCAATTAATAAACGAAGGAGGATGCGGAAGGCATTTGATGGAGAAGATGGAAGATGGAAGTAGCAATCTGGGGTTCCTAGCGTGCACTTCCCCCCCACCCCCCCACCCCCGCCACTGCTGTTAACATGGGCCGCCCATTTCGGGTTTCATCTCCAATCGTTTTTGGAAGGTTCTAGAACCTTCCCTGAACCGGTTTTTCGTTTTTTCTTCTTTTTATTTTTCTGTTTTCTTTTCTTTTTTCTTTACTTATATGTTTCCATTTTACTCTTTTTCCAATTTCCTAAAATCTATTAATTTGTGACTCATTCTTTAAGTCGTTAACTTTTTTGGAATGATGAACATTTTTCAAAACCTTGGTTTTATTTTTACTAATTCGTGTACATTCTCCAAAATCATGAACATTTTTTGTAACCATGAACACTTTTATAACTCACGAACATTTTTAGAAATTTGTGAACATTCTCTTAAGTCATGAACATATTTTTGAATTCATGAACAGTTTTTCTAAATAATGAACATTTAAAATTATAGACTAAATTTTGAAAATCTTCTACATTTTTGAATTAGTGAACTTTTTTGAATCATGAACATTTTTTTCAAATTCATGAACATTTTTCGAATTAGGGAACACTTTTTTTGAATCGTGAACATTTCTTTCAAATTTGTGAATGTTTTTCGAATTAGCAAATATTTTCTTGAATCACGATTTTTTTTCCAAATTGACGAACATTTTTTGAATTAGCGAACATTTTTTTCAATCATGAACATTTTTCTCAAATTCGTGAATACTTTCGAATTAGCGAACTTTTTTTGAATCGTGAACATTTTTTCCAAATTCACGATCATTTTTGAAATTTTTGAATATTTTTTCGAAAATTCTGAACATTTCTGAAATTAACGAACATTTTTTTGAATCATGATTTTTTTCAAAATCATCAATTTATTTTAAGTTTGTGGACATCTTTTACAAATACGTGAACAGTTTTTGAATTCCTGAGCGTTTTTCTCTAATCATGAATATGTTTCGAAATCGTGATTGCTTTATTAAAATTAGCAACCTTTTCTGAAATTTTAGAACCTTTTGATATCCCGAATTACTGAAAAAAAAGAAAAAAACTAGGCGGCGTCCCGGCCCGCACATGGGCCGGCCCAGAAATGCGCGTAGGGGGGAGCAGGGGGGTGCGCGCTCGCTTCTTCCGCAGCGCGTAGGTCGCCATATAGGCGCTCCCGTGGTAATACTCACCAATGCCACCTTTTTTTTTTGACAACCAATGCCACCTATAGGTTTTCACACGGGAGAATCCCCGCGTGGGCCGGCCCGGACCATGCAGTGACCTCCTACAGCGCTCTGCGCGTAGGGAGACGCAACGCACTCGTCTATGCCTACCCCTCGAAAAAACTCATCTGTACCCCATTGTTGTTCTTTCTACTTTAAATAAGTTGGGACTTCAAAAAAGTTTCGACAGTAAGAAAATGAGATTTTTTATAAAATATATAATAAATCATAAAATGTTTCGAGTCAAAAAATGTTCGCGATTTTATGAATTTTTTATCTATTCAAAAGATGTTCCAAAATTTTGAAAACAAATTATCAGGAAATCTATAAATTTTCAAGATTTTTATAAAAGTATGTGTATTAAAATTTCTAATACACTTCAATGAAATTTCACAAATTCAAAAAAATCATGAATGGAGAAATATCCTAAAATTTCAAAAATTGTTCTTGACTTACGAAATAGTTTATTCATTAACAGAAAGTTCGTTGATTAAAAATGATCATGCATTTCAAAAATATCTGCTAAATCAACAAAATTTTCGTGAATTTCAAATATTGTTTCACCAATTTCCAAAACAATGTTTGTCCATTCTAGAAATGTTTGCCGATTCATGATTACTGTTAAAAATGTTCATAATTTTAGAAAAGTGTTTGCAAGTAGTATAAAATGTTCATAAATTGGAAAAATGTTCTTGATTTTAGAAAATGTTCGAAAAAATTTAGAAGCATTCATGAATTTGAAAAATGTTCATGAGTATAAAAATATATTCATGATTTCACGATATTGACAGAGATAGTGTATCTCGGTGATGCAGCAAAATGTGATTAGGGCCATTGGAGATTATGAAAAAAAAATCACCTGTTGCAACGCACGAGCCCTAATATAATTAATAAAACATGCAGTGCTTCTGCCTATCCACCATCGCGCACTTTTTGCAAAAAAGACTTTGTGATTTTGGTAACTGAACTTGCAGTCCATTTTTATGTAGATATGTGAAAACGTCTCATTTTTACAAAAAAAAAACTCCTGCATTTGTTAGTATTCAAATCGTGATCCTTTATCTAGGAAAAAAGTGTCTTCCTCTCCTCTTATCCATGGGGCCCATTTTGTCATGCGCCGGTGGCCGCCGTGCCTCGTACGAGAGGATGGAGGACCCATCGCCGGGGCGTGTTATCAGGTGAAGGACGGCGCCTTTGACGGCGGCGGAGATGGCTTCTGCCGCGCGGCGAGGTGGAGCAGGGTCAACGTGATGACTCAAGCGGCTGGGGGTGGAGCGGCTGCTCGATGTAGAACGGCTGGATCGGCGGCGGCGGCTGGAGCTTGTAGATCAATGGGCAGAAAACGAGAGAAGGAGCATGGAAGGCAGGAGGCGGCTGACGGATGAGAGTGAAGGTCGGAGTGGCAGTGACCTCGCCGAAGTGGCGAACGGGGGCGAAAAGCGGGATCAAGGGGCTCTAGTCAGTGCCTTTATGCGCGTGTGCATTTTTTTTGTTGAGAAAAAGTGCACCTTTTTAGGGCTAGAAAAAGTGTGCATCAGCGTCGGCGCTGGGAGAAGATGGGGATCGGGCTAGGGGTAGAGTAGGAGGCTGGTAGGCTTTAGGGGTTAGGCGGGTCAGCCTGCAAGGTTATTCTTTTTTCTGCGCGGGAGGTTAGTCAGGCCAAAAAAAAAAAAGCTATACGAGTGCTCAATTAGGATCGGCCCATCCATGCAGTTCTGCCAAGGCCCAAGTGGGCTCCTAACCAGTCTCATTAGAAAATAGTCCTTTCTAAAGAAAATAGTCCCTTCCCTATTTTTTAAATAGTCCCACATCGCTTTCTAACTAAATCTCACCAATTTAAATATGTGACAAAGTTGTCTAAGAACAAGCCTTCTTGGGAATTAATAAGTGGAGGATGAGGCATGAATCTGATGGATAAGCCAAAGAGAAGCTCAAGGTCAGGAATGAGCAAAAAAAAGAGAAAACAAAAGATTATACCTCTTTCATGTGGCCAATGGGGCAATTCATGAGGGAAAGTGACATTCCCCAATGATGGAGTTCCTGCATGGCAGAGCACAGAGACCATGACCGCCGTGAACGCTGGTACCGGATTCCTCATCCCACAGCAAGAAGCTGCGCAATATAGATGTGTTTTTTTCCCTCAGGGTGCATGCTTCAGTACTGCCCAGGAGTGTACTGACTCATACTTTCGAGGTAGTTTAGGTGAAACCGGAAGATTAAATTATGTCGTACTTTCAAGATAATGTTTGTGCATGGGCTATGCCGAATAAGTAAATTTACCGGTGTTGGTATGTACCAGTGGGCAATCCACTATCTGTCAGTTTCATCAAGATGCATGCAGTCTTACTCCGTATAAATTGTAAATTGATTTTCTTTGCTATACCCGGTTAATACAACTGACAGGACTAACACATGTGGAGCCACTGCATGCCTTTTTAGCCTTTTATAGATAGTTGAATGCAGAGAAATAACGACGCATGCATGCAATCCCTCTTCCCATACATCTCACATGTATTAATTTTCATCCAAATATTTTGAATGCTTGGTATTTTTTCAACCAAATGTCCATTTTTGAAACTTTCTATATATTTAAATTTATGGTGACAGTGCCTTCAAAACAAGATCAATCTTGGATATATTTGAACTACTTTTTATTTTACATATTTCAATTATCTTTGAAATCACTTTCATAAAACAAAAGAATGTTTTGGTATTTCATAAAAAATATTTCGATCATTTTCTAAATTCAAAAACTAATTTCACTCATAAAAACTAATTATAGTTATTTTTAAACATTGGTTTCACTTATTTTAAACCATCAATTTCACTCGATTTGAAAAATAATATCACTTATTGCAAGAAAATGTTTTCACCCATTTTAATAAACTAATTTTAACTAGATCAATCAAAAATACATTTGAACTAGTTTAATTTTAAATTTTCACTCATTTCAAAGAATATAATTTCACTCGTTCCAAAATTAATATATTTCACTGATTCGGAAAACTATTTTCACTCATTACAAAACATATCTCAAAATATAAAATTTATTGTTTAACTCATTCCAAAATCAGTATTTCGCTATCCGCCATGATCCACCCCCCCCTTGTTTGTGTCGATCCTCCACCCCCATCAAGGGGTAGAAGGCATGCGCGGTCCGTGACGCTCCTGAGCAAAGAAGGCAGATGTATCTTCTGAGACATTGCCATAGTGTAACATACAGTTGAATGCCGTGCATTCCACATAAATATGATGTTCGTTGTTGGCATGCAACTATTATGCCAACTTTTGAAGCAAGCAAGCAATGCATTTAGCCTTCTATCCTAACTCAAAAAATGTACGACTTGGTAAAAAAAATATGAATTGCTCGCTCAAGCAATATGCTACAAATCCATCTCTAATGAAATGCAATTTGTCACATTTTTTAAAGTAGGAAAATTATTCTGCTTAGACAACCGTAACTGAGCAGAACAACCCCAACCCCGATCTAGATCCACATCCACATCTATCGCATAATATAAGTAGGAGGCCCACATGTTTCCATATATTTTTTGACGGGACAAGTGGACATCTCACATAATCTTACGCCAATGATAGATTCAGCTAATTTGTTGTAGCGAAATATAATGTGACAATTCAAGTAACCTACCACTCATGCTAGTTAATTGCCCATGCGTTGCAATGAGGGCATATGTATTTTTGTAACTCAACATTAAGGGCGTGTTTGGTTGCCGTTTGCTACAGTGCCTGCATTGCATACACTTCTCAACCCAGCCTGGTTGAGCAAAAACAGGCCCAAATACGCCATATGCAACTTGTTTGGTTGCCTGCATCTAGTGTCCCTGCATTAGGTAATATGCAAGTGCAATTTGTTTGGTTGGCTGCATTGGCCCAAGCGGCGAATGAACACGGCGTTTGGTTGCATATGGCGTACATGTTGTGCTTACCTTGTACCCTAGTTGGTGAGCTTACCCACAATGATCACACCTAGCACACTGCTACGTCTTGAGCTTGCGTTGGTTTTCCTTGAAGAGGAAAGGGTGATGCATCAATAGTAGCGTAAGTATTTCCTTCTGTTTTTGAGAACCAAGGTATCAATTCAGTAGGAGGCTCCTCAAAAGTCTCACGCACCTACACAAACAAACAAAGAACTCGCAACCAACGCAATAAAGGGGTTGTCAATCCCTTCACGGCCACTTGCGAAAGTGAGATATGATAGAGATAGTATGATAAGATAAATATATTTTTGGTACTTTATAATATATATTGGAAAAGTAAAGATGCAAATAAAAGTAGATTGAAAGCTTATATGATAAAAGATAGACCCAGGGGCCATAGGTTTCACTAGTGGCTTCTCTCAAGATAGCATAAGTATTACGGTGGGTGAACAAATTATTGTCGAGTAATTGATAGAAAAGCGAATAATTATGAGATTATCTAGGCATGATCATGTATATAGGCATCACGTCTGTGACAAGTAGACCGACTCCTGCCTGCATCTACTACTATTACTCCACACATCGACCGCTATCCAGCATGCATCTAGAGTATTAAGTTCATAAGAACTGAGTAACGCATTAAGAAAGATGACATGATGTAGAGGGATAAACTCATGCAATATGATCTAAACTCCATCTTTTTATCCTCGATGGCAACAATACAATACGTGCCTTGCAACCCCTATTGTCACTGGGTAAGAACACCGCAAGATTGAACCTAAAGCTAAGCACTTCTCCCATTGCAAAGAAAGATCAATCTAGTAGGCCAAACCAAACTGATAATTTGAAGAGACTTGCAAAGATAACTCAATCATACATAAAAAATTCAGAGGAGATTCAAATATTTCTCATAGATAAACTTAATCATAAACCCTCAATTCATCGGATCTCGACAAACACACCGCAAAAAGAGTTACATCGAATAGATCTCCAAGAAGATCGAGGATAACATGGTATTGAGATCCAAAAAGAGAGAAGAAGCCATCTAGCTAATAACTATGGACCCGAAGGTCTGTGGTAAACTACTCACAACTCATCGAAGGGGCTATGGTGTTGATGTAGAAGCCCTCCATGGTCGATTCCCCCTCCGGCGGAGCACCGACGAAGGCTCCAAGATGGGATCACGCGGATACAGAAGGTTACGGCGGTGGAATTAGGTTTTTGTTGGCTCCCCGGATGTTTTCGGGGTACGTAGGTATATATAGGAGGAAGAAGTACGTCGCTGGCCACCCGAGGGGCCCACGAGATAGGGGCGCGCCCTGTAGGGGTGGGCGCGCCCTCCACCCTCGTGGCCGCCTTGGCTGCATCTTGACTTGCACTCCAAGTCCTCTGGATCACGTTCGTTCCAAAAATCATGCTCCCGAAGGTTTCATTCCGTTTGGACTCCGTTTGATATTCCTTTTCTTCGAAATACTGAAATAGGCAAAAAAAACAGCAATACGGGCTGGGCCTCCGGTTAGTAGGTTAGTCCCAAAAATGATATAATGTGTAAAATAAAGCCCATAAACATCCAAAAGGGGTAATATAATAGCATGGAACAATCAAAAATTATAGATACGTTGGAGACGTATCAAGCATCCCCAAGCTTAATTCCTGCTCGTCCTCGAGTAGGTAAATGATAAAAATAGAATTTTTGATGTGGAATGCTACCTAGCATAATTCTCAAGTAATTTTATTTATTGTGGCATGAATGTTCAGATCCAAATGATTCAAAATAAAAGTTCATATTGCATAAGAAATAGTAATACTTCAAGCATACTAATCAAAGCAATCATGTCTTCTCAAAATAACATGGCTAAAGAAAGTTCATCCCTACAAAATCATATAGTTAGGCTATGCTTCATTTTCGTCACACAAAAATGCCCCCAAATTCTACACCCCGATGGCAAGCCAATTAATTGTTTCAGTACTTAAATAATCTCAAACTTTTTCAACTTTCACGCAATACATGAGCGTGAGCCATGGATATAGCACTATGGGTGGAATAGAATATGATGATGGGGATTGTGTGGAGAAGACAAAAAAGGAGAAAGTCTCACATTGACGAGGATAATCAACGGGCTATGGAGATGCCCATCAATTGATGTCAACACGAGGAGTAGGGATTGCCATGCAACGGATGCACTAGAGCTATAAATGTATGAAAGCTCAACAAAAGAAAACTAGTGGGTGTGCATCCAACTTGCTTGCTCACGAAGACCTAGGGCATTTTGAGGAAGCCCGTCGTAGGAATATACAAGCCAAGTTCTATAATGAAAAATCCCCACTAGTATATGAAAGTGACAACATATGAGACTTGCTATATGAAGAACATGGTGCTACTTTGAAGCACAAGTGTGGAAAAAGAGATAGTAACATTGCCCCCTTTTTATTTATTTCCTTTTTCTTTTTTTCTTTTTTTCTTTTTTTGGCCTTTATTTTTTTTTCTTTTGGCCTTTCTTTTTTTTCTTTGGCCTTTTTTTTTCCTTTTTGGCCTTTCTTTTTTTTTCTTTTTGGGGACAATGCTCTAATAATGATGATCATCACACTTTTATTGATTTACAACTCATGAATTACAACTCAAAACTAGAACAAGATATGACTCTATATGAATGCCTCCGATGGTGTACCGGGATGGGCAATGAATCAAGAGTGACATGTATGAAAAATTATGCAAAGTGGCCTTGCCAAAAATACGGTGTCAACTAAATGATCATGCAATGGAAATATGACAAAAGTAATGCGTGTCATGATGATAAACGGAACAGCAGAAAGTTGCATGGCAATATATCTCGGAATGGCTATGGAAATGCCATAATAGGTAGGTATGGTGGCTGTTTTGAGGAAGATATAAGGAGGTTTATGTGTGATAGAGCATATCATATCACGGGGTTTGGATGCACCGGCGAAGTTTGCACCAACTCTCAAGGTGAGAAAGGGCAATGCACGGTACCGAAGAGGCTAGCAATGATGGAAAGGTAAAAGTGCGTATAATCCATGGACTCAACATTAGTCAAAAGAACTCATATACTTATTGCAAAAATCTACAAGTCATCAAAAACCAAGCACTATGCGCATGCTCCTAGGGGGATAGATTGGTAGGAAAAGACCATCGCTCGTCCCCGACCGCCACTCATAAGGATGCACAATCCAAGGACACTTCATGTTTCAAATTTGTTACACAACTTTAACCATACGTGCATGCTACGGGACTTGCTAACTTCAACACAAGCATTATTTAAATTCATAATCAGCCAACTAGCATGACTTTAATATCACTAGCTCCATATCTCAAAACAATTATCAAGTATCAAAATTGATCGTAGCATCCAATTCACTTCCTATGATAGTTTTTATTATACCCAACTTGGATACCTACCATTCTAGGACCAATTTTATAACCATAGCAAATACCATGCTGTTATAAGAGACTCTCAAAATAATATAAGTGAAGCATGAGAGACTAGCAATTTCTACAAAATTAAGCCACCGCCGTGCTCTAAAAGATATAAGTGAAGCACTAGAGCAAAAACTATCTAGCTCAAAAGATATAAGTGAAGCACATAGAGTATTCTAATAAATTTCAATCAAGTGGGCTTCTCCCAAAAGGTGTGTACAGTGATAACCCACAAGTATAGGGGATCGCAATAGTTTTTGAGGGTAGAGTATTCAACCCAAATTTATTGATTCGACACAAGGGGAGCCAAAGAATATTCTCAAGTATTAGCAGCTGAGTTGTCAATTCAACCACACCTGGAAACTTAGTATCTGCAGCAAAGTGTTTAGTAGCAAAGTAATATGATAGTGCTGGTAACGGTAACAAAAGTAAAGAGAGCAAAAGTAATGCTTTTGGTATTTTTGTAGTGATTGTAACAGTAACAACGGAAAAGTAAATAAGCGAGAACCAGTATATGGAAAGCTCGTAGGCACCAGATAAGTGATGGATAATTATGCCGGATGCGGTTCGTCATGTAACAGTCATAACATAGGGTGACACAGAACTAGCTCCAATTCATCAATGTAATGTAGGCATATATTCTGAATATAGCCATACGTGCTTATGGAAAAGAACTTGCATGACATCTTTTGTCCTACCCTCCCGTGGCAGCGGGGTCCTATTGGAAACTAAGGGATATTAAGGCCTCCTTTCAATAGAGAACCGGAACAAAGCATTAGCACATAGTAACACATGAACTCCTCAAACTATGGTCATTACCGAGAAGTATCCCAATTATTGTCACTTCGGGGTTGTCGGATCATAACTCATAATAGGTGACTATAGACTTGCAAGATAGGATCAAGAACACACATATATTCATGAAAACATAATAGGTTCAGATCTGAAATCATGGCACTCGGGCCCTAGTGACAAGCATTAAGCATAGCAAAGTCATAGCAACATCAATCTCAGAACATAGTGGATACTAGGGATCAAACCCTGACAAAACTAACTCGATTACATGATAAATCTCATCCAAACCATCACCGTCCAGCAAGCCTACGATGGAATTACTCACGCACGGCGGTGAGCATCATGAAATTGGTGATGGAGGATGGTTGATGATGACGACGGCGACGAATCCCCCTCTCCGGAGCCCCGAATAGACTCTAGATCAGCCCTCCCGAGAGAGACTAGGGCTTGGCGGCGGCTCTGTATCGTAAAACGCGATGAAACTTTCTCTCTGATTTTTTTCTCCCCGAAAGCCAATATATGGAGTTGGAGTTGGCGTCGGAGGGTGTCCAGGGGGCCCACGAGGTAGGGGGCGTGCCCAGGAGGGGGGCGCGCCCCCACCCTCGTGGACAGGGTGTGGGCCCCCTGGTCTTCATCTTTGGCGAGAATTTTTTTTTATTTTTTATAAGACATCCCGTGGAGTTTCAGGTCATTCCGAGAACTTTTGTTTTCTGCACATAAAACAACATCACGGCAATTCTGCTAAAAACATCATCAGTCCGGGTTAGTTCTATTCAAATCATACAAGTTAGAGTCCAAAACAAGGGCAAAAGTGTCTGGAAAATTAGATACGACGGAGACGTATCAACTCCCCCAAGCTTAAACCCTTGCTTGTCCTCAAGCAATTCAGTTGACAAACTGAAAGAGAAAAAGTAAAACTTTTACAAACTCTGTTTGCTCTTGTTGTTGTACCTATGTCAAGCTAACATTCAGGTTTTCAGCAAAGATTATAAATAACCACATTTGCAATAATTCTCAGGTCTCATGTTTACTCATATCAATAACATAATCAGCTAGCAAGTCATAATAATAAATATCGGATGACAACACTTTCTCAAAACAATCATAAAATGATATAACAAGATGGTATCTCGCTAGCCCTTTCTGAGACCGCAAAACATAAATGCAGAGCACCTTCAAAGATCAAGGACTAACTAGACATTGTAATTCATGGTAAAAGAGATCCAATCATAGTCATACCCGATATAAATTAATAGTAATGAATGCAAATGACAGTTGTGCTCTCCAGCTAGTGCTTTTTAATAAGAGGGTGATGACTCAACATAAAAGTAAATAGATAGGCCCTTCGCAGAGGGAAGCAGGGATTTGTAGAGGTGCCAGAGCTCGATTTTGAAATAGAGATCAATTATATTTTGAGCGGCATACTTTCATTGTCAACATAACAACTAAGAGATGACGATATCTTCCATGCTAAACAAATTATAGGCGGTTCCCAAACAGAATGGTAAAGTTTATACTCCCCCTCCTCCACAAGCATCAATCCATGGCTCGCTCGAAACAATGAGTGCCTCCAACATTCAACGGGTCTCAGGGGGAGTTTTGTTTGCAATTCTTTTGATTTAGTTTGCATAAAGCATGGGACTGGGCATCCCGGTGACCAGCCATTTTCTCGTGAGTGAGGAGCGGAGTCCACTCCTCTTGAGAATAACCCGCCTAACACGGAAGATAAGGGCAGCCCTAGTTAATATATGAGCTATTCGAGCATGCAAAACAGAATGATTATTTGAAGGTTTAGAGTTTGGCACATACAAATTTACTTGGAACGGCAGGTAGATACCGCATATAGGAAGGTATAGTGGACTCATATGGAATAACTTTGGGGTTTAAGGGATTGGATGCACAAGCAGTATTCCTGCTTAGTACAAGTGAAGGCTAGCAAAAGACTGGGAAGCGACCAACTAGAGAGCGACAACAGTCATGAACATGCATTAAAATTAATAAACATTGAATATAAGCATGAGTAGGACATAATCCACCATGAACATAATTATCGTGAAGGCTATGTTGATTTGTTTCAACTCCATGCGTGAACATGTGCCAAGTCAAGTCACTTAAATCATTCAAAGGAGGATACCACCCTATCATACCACATCATAATCATCTCAATAGCATGTTGGCATGCAAGGTAAACCATTATAACTCATAGCTAATCAAGCATGGAACGAGCAACTATGATCTCTAATTGTCATTGCAAACATGTTTATTCATAATAAGCTGAATCAAGAACGATGGACTCATCGTATTTACAAAAACAAAAGAGGTTGAGTTCATACCAGCTTTTCCCATCTCAGTCAGTCCATCATATATCATCATCATTGCCTTTCACTTGCACGACCGAACGGTGTGAATAATAATAAGAGTGCAAGTGCATTGGACTAAGCTGGAATCTGCGAGCATTCAATAAACAGGAGAAGACAAGGCAATATGGGCTCTTGGTTAAATCAACAATGATGCATATAAGAGCCACTACAACAATTTAATCATGGTCTTCTCCTCTCGACCCCAAAGAAAAGAAAAGAAATAAAACTATTTACACGGAAAGCTCCCAACAAGCAAAAGAAGAACGGAAATATTTTTGGGTTTTCTTTTAATTATTACTACTACAGCAGGAAAAATAAACTACTACTAATTTTTTTGGTTTTTCTTAAGGAAGAAAAGTGAATAATTATGAGATTATCTAGGCATGATCATGTATATAGGCATCACGTCGTGACAAGTAGACCGACTCCTGCTGCATCTACTATTACTCCGCATCGACGCCGCTATCCAGCATGTGCTCGTCTCGAGCTTGCGTTGGTTTTCCCGAAGAGGAGGATGATGCAGCACAGCAGCGTAAGTATTCCCTCGGTTTTGAGAACCAAGGTATCAATCAGTATGAGGCCCGCGCAGTCGTACCTGCACAAAGCGATAGCTACTGCATAACCAACGCGATTAGGGGTTGTCAATCCCTTCCGGTCACTTACGAGAGTGAGATCTGATAGAGATAATATTTTGGTATTTTTGGTATAAAGATGCAAAGTGAAAAGTAAAAGCAAAGCAAGTAAATAAAGTGATGGAGATTGATATGATGAGAATAGACCGGGGGCCATAGGTTTCACTAGTGGCTTCTCTCAAGAGCATAGATATGAAGGAAATATGCCCTAGAGGCAATAATAAAGTTATTATTTATTTCCTTATACCATGATAAATGTTTATTATTCATGCTAGAATTGTATTAACGGAAACATAATACATGTGTGAATACATAGACAAGCAGATAGTCACTAGTATGCCTCTACTAGACTAGCTCATTAATCAAAGATGGTTGTGTTTCCTAACCATAGACATGTGTTGTCATTTGATTAATGGGATCACCTCATTAGGAGAATGATGTGATTGACATGACCCATTCCGTTAGCTTAGCACTTGATCGTTTAGTATATTGCTAATGCTTTCTTCATACCTATACATGTTCCTGTAACTATGAGATTATGCAACTCCCGTTTACGGAGGAACACTTTAGGTACTACCAAGCGTCACAACGTAACTGGGTGATTATAAAGGAGTACTACGGTGTCTCCAAGGTACTTGTTGGGTTGGCGTATTTGAGATTAGGTTTTGTCACTCCGATTGTCGGAGGGTATCTCTGGCCTTCGGTAATACACATCACATAAGCCTTGCAAGCATTACAACTAATGAGTTAGTTGTGAGATGATGTATTAGAACGGTAAAGAGACTTACGATACGAGATTGAACTAGGTATTGGATACCGACGATCGAATCTCGGGTAAATAACTATACCGATGACAAAGGGAACAACGTATATATAGTTATCGGTTTGACGATAAAGATCTTAAGTAGAATATGTAGGAGCCAATATGGGCATCCAGGTTCCGCTATTGGTTATTGACCAAGAATAGTTCTAGGTCATGTCTACATAGTTCTCGAACCCGTAGAATCCGCAGCTTAAGGTTTCGATGACAATTATATTATGAGTTTATGAGTTTTGATGTACCGAAGGAGTTGAGTCCCGGATGAGATCGGGGACATGGCGAGGAGTCTCGAAATGGTCGAGGCGTAAATCGATATATTGACGACTATATTTGAGTTCGTAAAGGTTCGAATGATTGAATTATTTTGATCTGCAGGAGAGTTACAGAGAATTCGCCGGGAAGTATTGGGCCTTATTGGGCCTGCAGGAGAGAGGGCTGCCTAGGGCAGGCGCGCGCCCCAAGGCCTAGTCGGGTGGACTAGGGGAGGCCGCACCTCCTCCCTTCCCCTCCTTCTCTCCTCCTACTAGGAAAGGAGGAGTCCTACTCCCGGGTAGGACTCCCCCCCTGTCGCCTCCTCCCTTGGCGGCCACCTCCTCCTTGCTCCTTTATATCTGAGGGCAGGGGCACCCCATGACACACAAGTTGATCTCTGGATCGTTCCTAGCCGTGTCGGTGCCCCCTCCACCATATTCCACCCGGTCATATCGTCATGGGCTTAAGTGGCTTCTGCTTCGGAGAAGTCATATCGTCGTCGCGGAGCTTAAGTGAAACCCTGCGTCAGTGGAGCATCATCATCTGCGCTTGACGCGTCTTGTGGAACTCATCCCGACACTTTGCTGGATCGAGTCGGGGATCGTCATCGAGCTGAGCGTGTGCAGAACTTCGGAGTGCGCGTTCGGTGCTTGGATCGGTCGGATCGTGAAGGCGTCACTCACATCAACAGCAACTTCGCTTTCGGTCTCACAGTCGTGGACGGACCTCTCCTCTCGTTGCTATGCCATCACCATGGTCTTGCGTGTGCGTGGAAATTTTTGAAATTACTCGTTCCCCAACAAGATATTCTGGTGGGTGAACAAATTACTGTTGAGCAATTGACAATTGAGCATAGTTATGAGTATATCTAGGCAATGATCATGTATATAGGCATCACGTCCGAGACAAGTAGATCGAAGCGATTCTGCATCTACTACTATTACTCCACTCATCGACCGCTACCCGGCCATCTAGAGTATTAAGTTAAAAGCGAATAGCATTAAGCAAGATGACATGATGTAGAGGAATAAATTCATGCAATATGATAAATACCCCATCTTGTTATCCTCGATGGAAACAATACAATCGTGCCTTACAACCCCTTACATCCTGGGTAAGGACACACAAGATTGAACCCAAAGCTAAGCACTTCTCCCATTGCAAGAACTACCAATCTAGTTGGCCAAACCAAACAGATAATTGAAGGGACTTGCAAGGATAACTCAATCATACATAAAAGAATTCAGAGAAGAATCAAATATTTTCCATAGATAAGCTAGATCATAAACCCACAATTCATCAGCCTCAACAAACACACATAAAGAAAGATTAGATTGAATAGATCTCCACAAGAGAGGGGAGAACATTGTATTGAGATCCAAAAAGAGAAAGCCATCTAGCTACTAGCTATGGACGAAGGTCTGAGTAAACTACTCACACTTCATCGGAGGGCTATGGTGTTGATGTAGAAGCCCTCCATGGTGGATGCCCCCTCCCGTGATCCGGAACAGGCCCAAGATGGGATCTCGTGGATACAGGAAAGTCTGGCGGTGGAATTAGGTTTTTGGCCGTCCCTGATCTGTTGAGAATGCGTGGTAGGTATATAGGAGGAAGAATGCGTTGGTGGGCGTCGGGGGCCCACAAGGCAGGCGGCGCCCTCCACCCTCGTGACCGCCTCGGCACTTCTTGAGTAGGTTCCAGTCTCTGCATCACGTTCGGTGAGAAGATAATGTTGAAGGTTTCATTCCGTTTGGACTCCGTTTGATATTCCGTTTCTTGAAACACTGAAATAGAGCAAAAACAGCTACTCTGGGCTGGGCCTCCGGTTAATAGGTTAGTCCCAAAAGTAATATAAAAGTGGAAAATAAAGCCCATTATAGTCCAAAACAATAGATAAAGTAGCATGGAGCAATCAAAAATTATAGATCACGTTGGAGCGTATCAACATACAATCATAAGAAAAGATAGCAGCATTAAGAAAGATGACATGATGTAGAGGGATAAACTCATGCAATATGATATAAACCCATCTTTTTATCCTCGATGGAAACAATACAATCGTGCCTTGCAACCCCTATTATCCTTTGGTAAGGACACGCAAGGTTGAACCCAAAGCTAAGCATTTCTCCCATTGCAAGAAAGATCAATCTAGTAGGCGAAACCAAACTGATAATTGAAGAGACTTGCAAAGATGACTCAATCATACATAAAAAAAAGAGAGATTCAAATATTTCTCATAGATAAACTTGATCATAAACCCACAATTCATCGGATCTCGGCAAACACACATAAAAAGAGTTATATCGAATTGATCTCCAAGAAGATCGGGAGAACATGGTATTGAGATCCAAGAAGAGAAGAATCCATCTAGCTAATAACTATGGACCCGAGGTCTATGGTAAACTACTCACAACTCATCAGGGCTATGGTGTTGATGTAGAAGCCCTCCATGGTGATTCCCCCTCGGTGGAGCACCGTGAAGGCTCCAAGATGGGATCTCGCGGATCTGAGAAGGTTCTGGCGGTGGAATTAGGTTTTGTTGGCTCCCGGATGTTTCGGGATACATAGGTATATATAGGAGGAAGAAGTATGTCGGTGGCATGAGGGCCCACGAGATAGAGCGCCCTCCACCCTCGTGGCGCCTCGGCTGCTTCTTGACTGCACTCCAAGTCCTCTAGATCACGTTAGTTCGAAATCACGCTCCGAAGGTTTCATTCCGTTTGGACTCCGTTTGATATTCCTTTTCTTGAAATCTTTGAAATAGGCAAAAAAATATATGTCTGGGCTGGGCCTCTGGTTAGTAGAGTTAGTCCCAAAATGATATAAATGTGTAAAATAAAGCCCATAAACATCAAAAAGGTAATATAATAGCATGGAACAATAAAAATTATAGATACGTTGGAGCGTATCACACCAACGCCACAACACGATAATGGTGACGAACTGGGCGAAGATGATGAAGTTCTTCACTATTAAGCGACAATCCACCTTAGCACTTCCACGACAGCTCAACCTTGGCCTTTATCAACACTGCTTTCCTGCGTTAGCCTCGCACCCGGTAGAATAAACGTTACGCTCGTGCCTAGTCTTGAACCCTCTATAGTTGTTGTTGCTATCTGATGCCACTTGTGCATTGGCTTCTTCCCATGAACTATAAACCCTGGAACCTCACCGATGAACACGACATACCACTTGCCCTAGCAATGCATAAAACAAGAGTTGAAGCGCAAATCAATGGAGCACAAGTAGCAAGCAAAGTAACAGAAACAACAATGGAGAAGTAAAGCGTAATGCATGATCATCGACATAGCAAGTTCAACCTAGCACTACCTTGGTGTTAACCTACCACCACATCAAAGGGTGTCGTCCTACCACTGCAAGTTCACCATCAGCGTGAGGGGTTAGTATATACCACCTCACCAAAATATCTGAGCATCAAATAGTTTTGAACCCTAGCTACACAAAATGTGCGTCGTCGCCGTCATCGTCATCTCATCATCGCCACACGCCATCGCCGTCGGGGATCATGCGCTCACGAGCAGCACTACTCTAGTAGTAGTGCCCTTGCCAACTCTGAGCCATAGCACCACAGCAGCGTGCGCCATGGCATGAACCCAGCACCCTGCGCCTTGTTGTCAAGCGGTGGTGAGAGCTGCCATGAGAGCCTTGTCGTGAAACCACCGGGTCATGACAACGCCATACAGTCGGTGGACATCGAGGCTTGCACTCCACGATGGTTGTTGCCACCTCCTTCACCGCCTCGGTCATGCTGCAAAAACATTGATCTCCTCCTCCATCAGGCCTCCTCTCTTCCTCTTCCTATCATGGGCCGGGGTCAAATGGCTTGTCGAAGGGTTTAGCGGCGGGATTGTCGAGGCCATCAAGGACCTCGGCGTCCGGTATCGGGGAAATGCAATATGGGCTCTTGGTTAAATCAACAATGATGCATATAAGAGCCACTACAACAATTTAATCATGGTCTTCTCCTACTGACCCCCAAAGAAAAAAAGAAATAAAAACTATTTACGGGAAGCTCCCAACAAGCAAAAGAAGACGAGAAATATTTTTGGGTTTTCTTTTAATTATTACTACTAGCAGGAAAAATAAACTACTACTAATTTTTTGTTTTCTTAAGGTTTATTAAACACACAGAAGAAAGCAGGAAAAAGAAAATAAACTAGCATGGATATTACAGTCAAAGTGTATGAGCATCGACATCTAGCAATGAGTGTGTGGACATGAATGTAATGTCGGTGAAATACGTACTCCCCAAGCTTAGGCTTTTGGCTAAGTTGGTCTAATGCCGAGGATAGCCTGGCGGATACCCATGGTATAAGTCGTCTACGATGAAGAATAGTTGGGATCATAATGTGATGAAGAAGACTCACTGCCCTTGGCAGCAACGCCTCGAGATCCCAAGAATAAACAGAATCATGGAGGCTCATCTGGCTTCGGTCCGGGCTGGTGCAGGATTCCGATGAAGCGACAGCCGCCCAGCGGAAGAATGTAAGGACACATGAGACAAGTTAAACAAAGAGGGAGCAGGAAAAGTAATAGTCTCAGGGTGATGTTTATCAAAGTACAATTTATATTTGAGCTCCCCTTCGCGACTCTTAACAAGAAAATCATGCGCTAGCATACTCTTATAGTCTAAATAAACATGGGGCAACGCTGTTTCTTCTTTCTCCTCATGCCTAATAGGTATTTCAAAATATTCAGCTAGGTGTGAAGCATGAATGCCTCCAAAGATGGGGCCCTTAGTACGGTTCAGACTTAACCGTCTTAGCAACAATTCCGCCCATACTAACAGATTTATTGCGGTATAAACCATGGAACAAAATAATAATATCAGAACACTAAGTTTTCCACAGTTCGCGACCAATCAAGCAACGACTAGCAAATAAGGCAAATTAGCGAAACGGAAAATGTATGCTAGTAATTCTTGCATCGAAACCTTCTGGTTTATCCCAAAGTGATAGTCTTAATAAAAGCTTCCACTTCATTACGGTGTGGTTCATCTAAGGTGCCCTCAAAAGGTATTTTGCAAACCTCGCAAAATTCAGCTAATGTCATCTCCTTAACAATGTCATATAAATGGAACTCTCTTTTTGGGTGATTTCTTAGGAAAAGTAAGTTCTACAAAAGTATTTGTGAGTAAGAATCTTGATGACGTTGGATTGGAGGAAGTCGGTGAGCCGGCGTTCTCAATTAATAGATAGAAATCCTCATAAATCCCGGCTCTCCTCAAGAAGTCATCGGAAGGCCATTCACACGGCGGACCTCCAGCGTCTTGAGGCAAATTAAATTTGGGCTTATGCTCTTCTTCCTTTTTTTTTCCTTGAGCTTTCGAGCAGGCCTCAAAATCTCTTCATTATTTCTGAAATAATCTGAAATTTTAGTAACTTCAAACAAAGTGGACCAACTTCAATAAAACTGATAGCAACTACTCATACAAGTGCCTAGAGCATATATCAAGCATTAGAACTACTTGGAACCATATAAATTTGACATGCAAGCTCAAGAACATGGTCACCTATGCACAAATTTGCAAAGAATAAAGCACTAGAACAAAAACTAATTGGACCAATGGAGGAGTCACATACCAAGGAACAATCTCCCCAAGCAGTTTTCGAGGAGGTGCTTTGAGCAAGAGATCGAAAATCACAGCAAAAGTGGCTCGAACACGAGCTTGAGTTGGTTTTTCGGGTTTGTGCAAAGCGGAGGAAGAAGATGGGTGCAGGTGTAACACCGGATTTAGGGAACATAACCCCGGTTACATTAATTAACTACTCGTTGATTGAATCCGTCCTAAAACAAAAATCAAAACTAGATCAAAGCGAAAAAGGGTTTCAAAATAAATTCTAAAATGTTCCGGTTTTCTAAAATAACTAACCTAAGATTGGTGGGGTGCACTAATTTTTATAAAATGCGAACATTTTAAATAAACTGAAAACAGAAAGAAAAATAACAAAAGAAAACAAAAATAAATCGGAGGCCCCCTATTGACAGCCTCCCCTCTCCCCACTTGGCCGTTCCTTTTCCCCTGGGCGGCCCAGCCCCCGGCCGCCCCCCCACCCAGCGGCTAACCTGCCACCCCACTCCTTCCCCCAGCCCCGCTCCCTCGCCTCGATTGGATCAGGCGGAGATCTGCCCAGCCGAGGCCAACCCGCCGTCCCCCACCTGTGGCCCCATCGGCCCCGCCGCCGGACCTCCCTCCTCCTCCGTCCCGCTGAAGCCCCCTCATCCCCTCCGTCGCCCCAGCGGGCACCCGCGTGTCGGGCTCGGCCTCCAGCTCCCGTGCTTCCCGACCTCCTCCCAGCGGTCTCCCCGCCCCAGGCCCTGGCGAGACCCTACCCACCTGTGAGCTCCCTCTTTTCCCTCCCCCGTCGTGACAGCTCCGGCCACTGCACGGTTCCCCTCGGCTCCTCTCCTATTCGATGTCGCCCGTGGCCCGCCCGGCCCGTCGCCCGGCTCGGGCGCCAGCTCTCGCCGTGGCGCGCCCTCGTTCCTCTCCTTCCTCCCCCCTGCCGGACCGACCCGGCCAGCCTGCATGGTCTCCCCCTCCCTTCCTTCCCCTCCGGCCGACCCTGGCGACTCTAGCGGCCTGAGCCCCGTTCCCCCGTTCGGCGCCCTCGCCGCCCCAGCAAAGCCCTCGTTCCCCCCCCCCTGCGGCCCGGCCCGAACCACCACCCTACTGTCGCCCCATTCCTTGGCGCCCTTCATGGCCGCCGCGTGTCCTCGCTTTGACCCGTGCCTCAGCCTCTGATCGCCCGATCCCCACGGATCGCCCGACGGATTGAGGCGTCGCCCTTAACGCCCGCACCTTTGCCCGATTGTGAGCCAGCAGCGAGGCCCCAGAAAAACAAAAAGAACGTTTTAAATTAAACAGAAATTAAAATGGAAATAAAAATGAATTAAATTAGTTAACTAAATAATTAATTAATTAATTAATTAAGTAATTAAATAAACTAATTAATTGAATTAATTAACTAATCATTAATTAACTTAATTAAAGGTTAATTAACTATGATTAGGCTAATTAAATTAATTAGTCATTAGTGAATGACATGGGACCCACTTGTCGAGTTGACTCAGTCAACCCTGTTGACTAATGACGTCAGACATCATCTGATGTCATAAATGTATTTCAAATTAATTAAATAATTAATAAAATTCGAGAATTAATAAAATCTTTTAAAATCATATCTTTTAATGTGTCCGGGATTAAAATAATTTCAACATGAAAGTTGCTCGAGCGGCAGAGCGAACCCGGATCGCAGTCCGTTCGTCCACCACGTCTCTAACCTATCGAACCTGCAAACTTTCCTCTGGTTCATACATACGTGAGCGCGGGCAAAACTTCGGATGTTTTCCCCCTAACAGTACCCCTCATACCACGTTAGACACGCCTAGCATCGCTTCTTGTCATGTATCATGCATCGATGCATCTGTTTACTTAGTATTCATTGTTTCTTCCCCTCTTCTCTCATTGACTACGAGACCAATTTACTTGCGAGTTCGACTACGGTGTTGGCGCCCTCTCTCTTGCCGAGCAACCAGCAAGCCCCCTTGATCACGGATATCGCCTACTCTTATCTACACTTGCATTAGAGTAGCATAGCATATTCTGTTTCAGATATTCCTATCTTTCTTTGCTTTGTCCTTGTAACCCGTTACCTTACGCAATCCTATATGCTTAGTATAGGATGCTAGTACATTCATCGTGGCCCTTCATACTTGTCACATGCGCGTGCTATACTATCGGGCCGTGATCACTCGGGAGTTGATCACGGTATATACTATATACTTATACATGATACATGTGAGACTAAAATCGGAATCGGTGATGGAGCACCCAGTGGATCATTGTGGCGAGGCGGGGCAGAGTTGAGACCGCCTAGGAGAGAGGTGGGCTGCCTGCTCGTGTTATGATTGCTGCTGCAACTCGAGGTCTTGGTATTTGATCTGGGTTGGCTCTGAGCTTATCGCACTAACCATCTCTGCGGGAGTAGTTATGGGTATCCGTCGTGGTATCGGCGAAGCACTTGACGTCGGCGGCGAGCCTTGGCGCGCCCGGATGGTGGGCTTAGGCTGATGCAGCTTCCCGCGTCATGCGTCAGTGTGCTTGAGGATGGGCGACCCTATGGCTTAGGTTTAGACCGTGTTGGCCTCTCTGTTGTGCCTAGGTGGGGCTGCGATGTGTTGATCTTCAGCGGCGGGCATGACCGAGGAAGTGTCCGGGAAATGGGATCAAGCGTCTGGGTAAGATGGTGCACCCTGCAGTGAAGTTAATCTATTCGGATAGCCGTGATCTTGATGCGGGCGACTTGAGTTGTACCTTGAGCTTATGACAACTAGAACCGGATACTTGATAAAACACACCTTCCAAGTGCGGATAGCGGTGGTCGCTCTCGCTCAGGGTTATGGCGGGGATTGCGGGTAGGATTATTGCTATATGATGTTACTTGGAGACTTCAGATTGTCCTCTCTACATGCTGTAGGCGGTGTCGAGCGTAGTCTTCGTTAAGACTAACTATCCCCTCTTATTCGGCATTACGATTCAGTCCAGATATGGCCTTTACACATATATCCATGCATATGTAGTGTAGCTCCTTGCAGTACTTTGGATGAGTACTCACGGTTGCCTTGTTTCCCCCTATCTCCTCGATTGCGCAATCAGGGCAGATGGAGCCAGGTCGAGGCGCCACCGCCTACGGACTACTACTCTGGGCGCCTACTACTACGTGCAGCCCGGCCAGCGGCGACCGGGAGTGACCTAGGAGGATCGAGGCGGGAGGCCTGCTCCTCTTCGTCTGTATCCCGGTTTGTGCTAGCCATCTTATGGCACCTTGTTTAACTTATGTACGTACTCAGATATTGTTCCTTCCGTGACTTCGTCTATGATCGAGCACTTGTATTCCCGAGGCCTGGCTTGTATTATGATGCTTGTATGACTTATTTTATTTGTAGAGTTGTGTTGTGATATCTTCCGTGAGTCCTTGATCTTGATCGTACACATTTGCGTGCATGATTGGTGTCTGATTGAATCGGCGTCTGAAGATTAGTATCGAGCCGACTGCACTGAGAATCCCCTTCCACACTCCTTGGCGAAGTCGAGTCTAGACATTGCAAAACTTTTACTAACTTGGCTGTGTGCCTTACGGGCCGCGTCGCCATCATTGGTATAGGATCTTTACTCCTCGACCTTTACTCGGGACTCTGGACTCTCTTCTACGGGTTAAGCGATTTTACTAACTATCACTAGGATCCGTGACCGCATTCACCCGAAGATGGATATAGCCTTAGTTGTTTTGGAATTGTATTTGAACAATTTCCACCACATCATTGACTCCTTTGAAGCGTCTTTGTTTTAGATGGAACCCGCGAGGCGAGGTAAATGCGCCACGGCGGCCATTGGTGCCTCGAGATCACTGCGGTGCTAGCGAGATGATGACCTATCTGGGTTATCGCTGGCACCACAGTACACCGTCTATAGAAGTACCGGGACTACCCCGAGGCGATGCAGCGCTATCGTCCACCTCTACTCTCGGGAGTATGGTCCACTCTTGTGCTGCACACGCACATGGTGTTGGAGTGACCATCGATATGGCAGTCCACGATGCTTTTGCTTATGCTGGCAACGTCTTCGTGCAGAGTATCGAGAGTTGGACACCTCCCCTTGGGCACATTGCTATCGCGTCGATGTTGGTGAGGAGGGTTACTACTGCTGCCTACCACTTGTCACCGAAGGCCTTCCACCATCGAACTTTGTTCGCATCTTGATGGATCGAGCTAACCGAGCTCTTCGCCACGAGTTGTACATCACCGTCGGCACCTCTACCGTGCTCGGCGCTGATGCACCCCTTCGATCCGGAGAGCTGCCGCGTTCTGCGATCTACCGCCAGAGACCGTGATGCCCAGGGGTGTCGGTTGGCGGGCGTGGGAGGCTACTCTCGCGCCAGCCTTTACGCCACTGGACGTGGATTCAGCACGAGTATCCATGGCCCCAGTCCAGCGTGGAGGACTATCCCTGCCGCACTATCGACTTTCAGGCTACAGCTACCTCCAGATACCGCGTGGGACTGATGTAGACTTGCTTGTTAGTATTTGATGTATTACGCCAGCGAGCTTGTGTGCCGCCTATGATGTAGTAGTCTATGTCTTTGGACTCTATGTATCGAACTCTATGCATGATTCCTTTTGTAAGATATACCAACTACTATGTAGTTCCCATCATGCTGCTTTCATTATGCATGTTTCATCATGAATGATTCCTTTCTCTTGCTAATTTCTCAAATGCTGAACTACCCTGTTATATAGCAGGATGAGGCCAGCAGTGCAGTAACCGTGGTGCCAACTTCCACCACCTTTGAGTACATGGCTGGTATGATCCAACAGCTCGAGATGAATCGCCGTTCATGGAGAACATGATGGCTCAGTTCCCTCGCCCGAATATGCCCAAAGCGGGACAACTCTGAGGATTTCATACGCTGAACCCGGCGTGTACCACAGCTCAACTCACCCTTTGGATCGATGGTAGGCTCCGTGACATCACCTATGAGATGGAGTCTGCGGATGTAGCCCACCTGACTATGTCACCTTTGCTTCCTTCTTCCTGAAGGGACCCAGCTCAATGGTGGGACAGCCACGGCGTACTCTGCCAGTTGGAACACTCATCACTGGCGGACTTCCGGCTGCCTTCGTGCCGCTTCATCCCTCAAGGGGTCATGGACCGGAAGCGTGAGTTCCGCTTCACCTCACCAGGCAACAAGACTGTTGAAGCCTATCGGCGAGAGTTCTGGACTTGTCTCGCTATGCCGAAGAGATATTGCAACGATGCCTTGAGGAGAAGTTCCGTGCGGTCTTCAAGTGACATCAAGCTCGCACTCCTAGTGCGCGACTTTGCTGATTTACCACCTTGGTGAACAAAGCTATCAACGTCGAAACTGGTGCGAGAATACGAGCTCTAACGAGGCGCAACCGACACGGGCTCATCTTGGGCCCGTCCTCGCGAAAGCAAAATATGGATTCCCAACAGCATGTACCGGCCAATGCTCACGCTTCAAAGCAGAACTATGCTACACCTCGTGCGCCTACAACTAAGCGGCGAAGCTTCCACTCCACCACCCCAAGCTCTGTTCCCTCCCAATAATGGCTGCTTGGTGCGGACAGCGAGGGCAGTGCTGAGAATGCAACCAGAACCAGAATCAGTGGCCCTTCCGCGGCTGGCCGTGGAAACAACCAGAACCGCAACAACAGCAGAAGTCTTATGGGCAAGCTCGGGCCAACCACGTTGATCGAGCGAAGCTCAAGACCAGCACCTCTTGTGATGGGTACACTCCTCGTAAATTCAGTACCTGCATCATTTTATTCGATTCAGGAGCATCGCATTCATTCATGTCGAGGACTTTGCATACAACCGTCGTTAAGTGTGAAGAGATGAACTCTTGGTAGTGGTAAAAACCCCATTGGGACAATGTCAAACCTCCATGGTTGGCGTCGGCGTCCCGTGGAAATCGAAGGGTTGGAATTCTATGCCTCCCCATTATCCTGAAGGCGTCTAACATCGACCTCATTTTGGGGATGGATTGGTTGAAAGCGCATACGGCGTCAATCGTTTGCGCCACTAAGACCGTCCATCTGCTGCACCTTCGATGAAATAATAGCTACAATGCTAAATGCGGTTCAAGATGCGAGGCAAGGCTCTATGCATTGAATGCATTGAACGCCGCGCACCCTCGAAATTGAAAACATTCCTGTCGTTTGCGATTTCAAGGCGTCTTTCTGAAGAACTTCGAGGATTCCCCGCTAGGGCTGTCAATCGTCATCGACTTGAAACCAGGCACCACTCCTATAATAGCGTCCCTACAAGATGCGCGCGCGAACTCCTTGAACTAAAGGAGAAATCGACAAATCTCTTCAAAGCGGTTTCATTAAGCCCAAGTTGCTCTCACTTGGGAGCACCTTCTCTCTTTAGAAGAAGGATGGGACAAACCGATTGGTCCAAGACTACCGTCATAAATCAAGCTACCATTAGAATAAGTATCCTCTTCCTCGGATCAATGATCTTTATGATCAATTGGCTGGTTCGTGGTGTTCTCGAAACTTCGACTTGAGGTTGGGTTACCACCAGATCCGTGTTCGTGAGGAGGATATCCCCAGACCGCATTCGTGACGTTATGGTTCATACAGTACACCGTCATGTCTTCGGCAACCAATGCTCCAGCCACCTTCTCTACTCGATGAACTATATATTCATGGATTACCTCGACAAGTTAAATCGTGGTTTATCCGGATATCTGATCTATTCAAAATGAAGAAGAACATCTGAACATCTTCGTCTTGTCTTTGAAGCTACGAGAGCATCAACTCTATGCCAAGTTCTCCAAGTGTGAATTTGGCTTCCCGGTAACCTATCTTGGGCATGTCATTTCTAAGGATGGTATTGCCGTCAACCTGAAAGAGTTCAGGCTATTCTCGATTGGACTCCTCGAAGAGCGTTAAGCAAGTCGAAGTTTTCTCGGTCTGCTTGACTATTGTCGATTAGTCGAGAACTTCTCCAAGATTGCCGAGCCTCGACTAACTTTTTGCATAAGGCGTCAAATTCCAATGGATGAGATAAATGTCGAGAAAGTTTCCGCACTCAAAGACAAGTTGACTTCTGCCCCAGTGCTAGCTCCTCGATACTAAGAAGGACTTCGTCATTTCTTTGCGGCGCATCTCGTCAAGGTTTAGGCGGTGTCCTAATGCAAAGCGCAAAGGTTGCTTATGCCTCTCGGCGATTGCGCCCTCACAGAAGAACTACAGTTCCGACCTCGAACTTGCTGCTGTCATTCATGCGCTAAAGCGTGGCGACATTACCTTCTCGACGTTGCGAGATCTTCACCGACCACCAAAGTGAAGTCATTTTACTCAGCAGAACTGAACCTCCGTCGGCGGAGATGGATGGAAGCGTATGCGACTTTGATTTGGGTATTTCCTATACCGGGCAAGGCTAATGTAATGGCTGATGCCTTGAGCCGCAAGTCTTACTGCAACCACCTTCAGTTCATAAAGTTCAGCCCCCACTTGTTGAAGAATTCAGGCTGAACCTCCATATTGTTCCTCCGGGTTTTTCGCTCCCCCTCCTCGGAGTTCCATAAGATGAATCTCCGTGTTGTTCCCCGAGGTTCCCTCTATACTGGCTGTTGAACCCGATCCGTGGGCACCATAAAGACAATGCAGGATTTGACTCTGAAGTCTACAAGCTTAAACAAGACATCAGGAAAGGAAATCCTCATCCTTCACTATTCTTGATGATGCTTGGCCTTTGACTAGCTAGCCTTAGTGGCCAGAAGAAAACCTGAATATGACCGGAAGGTTATGCAAGAAGCTCATGATACGCCTCTATGTATCCATCCTGGTAGTACAAAGATGTATCAAGACATTAAATCGGAGATTCTGGTGGTCTAATATGAAGCAGGACATTGCTCGCTATGTTTGAGTGTGGCGTTTGCCGTCGTATCAAGCAGAACATCAAAGGCTCTTTGAACTCTGCAACCTATCTCTTCCCGAATGGAAATGGGACCATGTTGAAATGGACTTAAATCACGGATTTCCCAAATCGCAGAAAGGTAATGATGCTATTCTTGTCGTCATTGACGGCTTTTCATATTGCAAAACAAAGATCTAATAGGATACACATCAATTACTTTAAGATCTTCATCATTATTTTCACCTAACTTTTCTGGTTTGGCAGCCATCTTATTGACTAAGGTAGCTTGCTTATCAGAAATTTTGGCTATATAATTTTCAAGCGGGTAATTTGAGAGTTCAAACCATAAAATTCTTTAGACATATCATCAAGATCCTTGTTCATAAACCCCAAAAACCTTTTTGTTCTTTAAGCTCTTTTCTGAAAAATTATTATGCTCAAATTGTAAAGTCATAAAGCTTCTAATGTTTGATTCAATCTCTTCCAACCTTCTAAGAAGGATGTCGGTATTATTAGGCAAAGCCATAAGGACAAACAGGCACACAAAAAGACAAGAGAGAGAGAGAGAGAGAGAGAGAGAGAGAGAGAGAGAGAGAGAGAGAGAGAGAGAGAGAGAGAGAGAGAGAAGAAGAATATTGGGAAGGAGAAGGCGAATAAAACGGCAAGGGTGAAGTGGGGGAGAGGAAAACGAGAGGCAAATGGCAAATAATGTAAATGCAGAGGAGATGAGTTTGTGATGGGTACTTGGTATGTCTTGACTTGAGCGAAGACCTCCTCGAAGCGGCGCGAAATCCTTCTTGCTTCGTCTTGAGCTTATGTTGGTTTCCCTTGAAGGGAAAGGGTGATGCAGCAATAGTAGCGTAAGTATCTCCCTCAGTTTTTGAGAACCAAGGTATCAATCCAGAGGAGGATCCTCAAAATTCCCATGCACCTACACAAAACAAACAAAGAACTCAAGAACCAACGCAATAAAGGGGTTGTCAATCCCTTCACGGCCACTTACGAAAGTGAGATCGATAGAGATAGTATGATAAGATAAATATATTTTGGTATTTTATAATATAGATTGGAAAAGTAAAGATGCAAATAAAAGTATATTGCAAGCTTATATGATAAAAGATAGACCGAGGGCCATAGGTTTCACTAGTGGCTTCTCTCAAGATAGCATAAGTATTACGGTGGGTGAACAAATTACTGTCGAGCAATTGAAAGAAAAGTGAATAATTATGAGATTATCTAGGCATGATCATGTATATAGGCATCACGTCCGTGACAAGTAGACCGACTCCTGCCTGCATCTACTACTATTACTCCACGCATCGACCGCTATCCAGCATGTGCTACGTCTCGAGCTTGCGTTGGTTTTCCCCGAAGAGGAGAGGATGATGCAGCACAGCAGCGTAAGTATTCCCCTCAGTTTTTGAGAACCAAGGTATCAATCCAGTATGAGGCCACGCGCAAGTCCCTCGTACCTGCACAAAACGATAGCTACTCGCAACCAACGCGATTAGGGGTTGTCAATCCCTTCACGGTCACTTACGAGAGTGAGATCTGATAGAGATAATATTTTTGGTATTTTTGGTATAAAGATGCAAAGTGAAAAGTAAAAGCAAAGCAAGTAAATAAAGTGATGGAGATTGATATGATGAGAATAGACCCGGGGGCCATAGGTTTCACTAGTGGCTTCTCTCAAGAGCATAGATATGAAGGAAATATGCCCTAGAGGCAATAATAAAGTTATTATTTATTTCCTTATACCATGATAAATGTTTATTATTCATGCTAGAATTGTATTAACCGGAAACATAATACATGTGTGAATACATAGACAAACAGATAGTCACTAGTATGCCTCTACTAGACTAGCTCATTAATCAAAGATGGTTGTGTTTCCTAACCATAGACATGTGTTGTCATTTGATTAATGGGATCACCTCATTAGGAGAATGATGTGATTGACATGACCCATTCCGTTAGCTTAGCACTTGATCGTTTAGTATATTGCTAATGCTTTCTTCATGACCTATACATGTTCACTGTAACTATGAGATTATGCAACTCCTGTTTACGGAGGAACACTTTGGTACTACCAAACGTCCACAACGTAATGGGTGATTATAAAGGAGTACTACAGGTGTCTCCAAAGGTACTTGTTGGGTTGGCGTATTTGAGATTAGGTTTTGTCACTCCGATTGTCGGAGAGGTATCTGGGCCTTCTCGGTAATACACATCACATAAGCCTTGCAAGCATTACAACTAATGAGTTAGTTGTGAGATGATGTATTACGGAACGAGTAAAGAGACTTACCGGTAACGAGATTGAACTAGGTATTGGATACCGACGATCGAATCTCGGGTAAGTAACATACCGATGACAAAGGGAACAACGTATGTCGTTATGCGGTTTGACCGATAAAGATCTTCGTAGAATATGTAGGAGCCAATATGGGCATCCAGGTTCCGCTATTGGTTATTGACCAAGAATAGTTCTAGGTCATGTCTACATAGTTCTCGAACCCGTAGGGTCCGCAACAAGGTTTCGATGACAATTATATTATGAGTTTATGAGTTTTGATGTACCGAAGGAGTTCGGAGTCCCGGATGAGATCGGGGACATGACGAGGAGTCTCGAAATGGTCGAGACGTAAAGATCGATATATTGGGCGACTATATTCGGAGTTCGTAAAGGTTCGAATGATTGGGTATTTTTCGAATCTACCGAGAGTTACGGAATTCGCCGGGAGAAGTATTGGGCCTTATTGGGCCCTCGGGAAAGAGAGGGCTGCCTAGGGCAGGCAGCGCGCCCAAGGCCTAGTCCGAATTGGACTAGGGGAGGGCCGCACCTTCCTCCCTTCCCCTCCTTCTCTCCTACTCCTACTAGGAAAGGAGGAGTCCTACTCCCGGTGGGAGTAGGACTCCCCCATGTCGCCTCCTCCCTTGGCCGGCCACCTCCTCCTTGCTCCTTTATATCTACGAGGGCAGGGGGCACCCCATGACACACAAGTTGATCTGGATCGTTCCTTAGCCGTGTGCGGTGCCCCCTCCACCATATTCCACTTGGTCATATCGTCGCGGAGCTTAAGCGAAGCTTCTGCGCCGAGAAGTCATATCGTCGCGGAGCTTAAGCGAAGCCCTGCGTCAGTGGAGCATCATCATCGTCCTGCGCCCGTCGTCTTGACGGAACTCATCCCGACACTTTGCTGGATCGAGTCCGGGATCGTCCATCGAGCTGAGCGTGTGCAGAACTCGGAGGTGCCGTGCGTTCGGTGCTTGGATCGGTCGGATCGTGAAGGCGTCGACTACATCAACAGCGTTGTTATAACGCTTCGCTTTCGGTCTCACGATGCGTGGACGACACTCTCCCCTCTCGTTGCTATGCCATCACCATGGTCTTGCGTGTACGTAGGAAATTTTTTGAAATTACTACGTTCCCCAACAAGATATTCTACGGTGGGTGAACAAATTACTGTTGAGCAATTGACAGAATTGAGCATAGTTATGAGTATATCTAGGCAATGATCATGTATATAGGCATCACGTCCGAGACAAGTAGATCGAAACGATTCTGCATCTACTACTATTACTCCACTCATCGACCGCTACCCAAAGATGCATCTAGAGTATTAAGTTAAAAACAGAGTAACGCCTTAAGCAAGATGACATGATGTAGAGGAATAAATTCATGCAATATGATAAATACCCCATCTTGTTATCCTCGATGGAAACAATACAATCGTGCCTTGCAACCCTTACATCACTTTGGGTAAGGACACCGCAAGATTGAACCCAAAGCTAAGCACTTCTCCCATTGCAAGAACTACCAATCTAGTTGGCCAAACCAAACAGATAATTCAAGGACTTGCAAGGATAACTCAATCATACATAAAAGAATTCAGAGAAGAATCAAATATTTTCCATAGATAAGCTAGATCATAAACCCACAATTCATCGACCTCAACAAACACACATTGCAAAAAGAAGATTAGATTGAATAGATCTCCACAAGAGAGGGAGAACATTGTATTGAGATCCAAAAGAGAGAAGAAGCCATCTAGCTACTAGCTATGGACCAAGGTCTGAAGTAAACTACTCACACTTCATCGGAGGGGCTATGGTGTTGATGTAGAAGCCCTCCATGGTGGATGCCCCCTCGGTGAAGCTCGGAACAGGCCCCAAGATGGGATCTCGTGGATACAGGAAGGTGCAGGCGGTGGAATTAGGTTTTGGCTCCGTCCCTGATCTGTTGAGAATGCGTGAGGTATATATAGGAGGAAGAAGTACGTTGGTGGAGCGTCAGGGGGCCCACAAGGCAGGGGGCGCGCCCTCCACCCTCGTGACCGCCTCTGGCACTTCTTGGAGTAGGTTCCAAGTCTCCTGCATCACGTTCGGTGAGAAGATAATGTTCCCGAAGGTTTCATTCCGTTTGGACTCCGTTTGATATTCCGTTTCTTCGAAACACTGAAATAGGCAAAAAACAGCTACTCTGGGCTGGGCCTCCGGTTAATAGGTTAGTCCCAAAAGTAATATAAAAGTGGAAAATAAAGCCCATTATAGTCCAAAACAATAGATAAAGTAGCATGGAGCAATCAAAAATTATAGATACGTTGGAGACGTATCAACATACAATCATAAGAACAGAGTAACGCATTAAGAAAGATGACATGATGTAGAGGGATAAACTCATGCAATATGATATAAACCCCATCTTTTTATCCTCGATGGAAACAATACAATACGTGCCTTGCAACCCCTATTATCACTGGGTAAGGACACCGCAAGGTTGAACCCAAAGCTAAGCATTTCTCCCATTGCAAGAAAGATCAATCTAGTAGGCGAAACCAAACTGATAATTCGAAGAGACTTGCAAAGATGACTCAATCATACATAAAAGAATTCAGAGGAGATTCAAATATTTCTCATAGATAAACTTGATCATAAACCCACAATTCATCGGATCTCGGCAAACACACATAAAGAGTTATATCGAATTGATCTCCAAGAAGATCGAGGAGAACATGGTATTGAGATCCAAGAAGAGAGAAGAATCCATCTAGCTAATAACTATGGACCCGAAGGTCTATGGTAAACTACTCACAACTCATCAGATGCTATGGTGTTGATGTAGAAGCCCTCCATGGTGATTCCCCCTCCGGTGGAGCACCGCGAAGGCTCCAAGATGGGATCTCGCGGATCTGATGTTACTGGCAGTGGAATTAGGTTTTGTTGGCTCCCGGATGTTTTCGGGATACATAGGTATATATAGGAGGAAGAAGTATGTCGGTGGCACCGAGGGCCCACGAGATAGAAGGCGCCCTCCACCTCGTGGCCGCCTCGGCTGCTTCTTGACTTGCACTCAAGTCCTCTAGATCACGTTCGTTCCAGAAATCACGCTCCCGAAGGTTTCATTCCGTTTGGACTCCGTTTGATATTCCTTTTCTTGAAATACTGAAATAGGCAAAAAAATATAGCAATGTGGGCTGGGCCTCCGGTTAGTAGGTTAGTCCCAAAATGATATAAATGTGTAAAATAAAGCCCATAAACATCCAAAAGGGTAATATAATAGCATGGAACAATAAAAATTATAGATACGTTGGAGCGTATCACACACCATACAACACGTAATGGTGACGAATGGCGAAGATGATGAAGTTCTTGACTTCAGCCCAAGCCGACAATCCACCTTAGCAGCTTCCACTTTGACAGCTCCAACCTTGGCACTTTGTCAACACTGCTGCCTCGTGCTTCCGCACCCGGTAGAGTAAGCTTGTTCGCTGCGTGCCTAGTCTTGAACCCTCTATAGTTGTTGTTGCTATACGATGCCACTTGTGCATTGGCTTCTTCCCATGAACTATAAACCCACGGAACCTCACCGATGAACACGACATACCACTTGCCCTAGCAATGCATAAGAGCAAGAGTTGAAGCGACAAATCAATGGAGCACAAGTAGCAAGCAAAGTAGCACGAAACAACAATGGAGCAGAAGAGAAGTAAAGCATGCATGATCATACGACATAGCAAGTTCAACCTAGCACTACCTTGGTGTTAACCTACCACCACATCCAAAAGAGGGTGTCGTCCTACCACTGCAAGTTCACCATCAGCGTGAGGGGTTAGTATATACCACCTCACCAAAATATACTGAGCATCAAATAGTTTTGAACCCTAGCTACACAAAATGTGCGCGTCATCGTCATCGTCATCATCATCGCCACCGCCATCGCCGTGTCGGGATCATGCGCTCACAGCAGCACTACTCTAGTAGTAGTGCTTGCCCAGCCAGCTCCTGAGCCATAGCACCCTGTGAGCGTCTGCCATGGCAACGAACCCAGCACCCTGCGCCTTGTTGTCAAGCAGGTGGCTGAGAGCTGCCATGAGAGCCTTGTCGCTGAAGCCACCCAGGGTCATGACAACGCCATACAGGTCAGGGTGGACATCGAGGGGCTTGCACTCCCTGATGGTTGTTGCCACCTCCTTCACCGCCTCAGTCATGCTGCAAAAAACATTGATCTCCTCCTCCATCAGGCCTCCTCTTCCTCTTCCTATCATGGGCGGGGTCAAATGGCTTGTCGAAGGGTTTCATGGCCGGGATTGTCGGGGCCATCAAGGACCTCGGCGTCCGGTATCCTGTGAAGTCCGGCAATATGGGCTCTTGGTTAAATCAACAATGATGCATATAAGAGCCACTACAACAATTTAATCATGGTCTTCTCCTACTGACCCCCAAAGAAAAGAAAAGAAATAAAAACTATTTACACGGAAAGCTCCCAACAAGCAAAAGAAGAACGAGAAATATTTTGGGTTTTCTTTTTAATTATTACTACTACAGCAGGAAAAATAAACTACTACTAATTTTTTGTTTTTTCTTAAGGTTTATTAAACACACAAGAAGAAAGCAGGAAAAAGAAAATAAACTAGCATGGATATTACAAATCAAAGTGTATGAGCATCGACATCTAGCAATGAGTGTGTGGACATGAATGTAATGTCGGTGAAATCGTACTCCCCAAGCTTAGGCTTTTGGCCTAAGTTGGTCTATTGTCGAGGATAGCTGGCGGATACCCGTAGGTGTAGCTGAGGTCGTCTTCATGATGAAGAATAGTTGGGATCATAATGTGATGAAGAAGACTCGACGCCATCGGGCTGGCAACGCCTCGAGATCCCAAGAATAAACAGATCGGTCATGGAGGCTCATCTTGTGGCTTCGGTCCGGGGCTGGTGCAGGATTCCGATAGGCGAACAGCCGCCAGCGGAAGAATGTAAGGACCTGTAGACAAGTTAAACAAAGAGGGAGCAGGAAAAGTAATAGTCTCGTGGTGATGTTTATCAAAGTACAATTTATATTTGAGCTCCCCTTCGACTCTTAACAAGAAAATCATGCGCTAGCATACTCTTATAGTCTAAATAAACATGGGGCAACGCTGTTTCTTCTTTCTCCTCATGCCTAATAGGTATTTCAAAATATTCAGCTAGGTGTGAAGCATGAATGCCTCCAAAGATGGGGCCCTTAGTACGGTTCAGACTTAACCGTCTTAGCAACAATTCCGCCCATACTAACAGATTTATTGCGGTATAAACCATGGAACAAAATAATAATATCAGGAACACTAAGTTTTCCACAGTTCCCGCGACCAATCAAGCAACGACTAGCAAATAAGGCAAATTAGCGCAGAACAGGAAAATGTATGCTAGTAATTCTTGCATCAGAAACCTTCCTGGTTTATCCCAAAGTGATAGTCTTAATAAAAGCTTCCACTTCATTACGGTGTGGTTCATCTAAGGTGCCCTCAAAAGGTATTTTGCAAACCTCGCAAAATTCAGCTAATGTCATCTCCTTAACAATGTCATATAAATGGAACTCTCTGTTGGAGGTGATTTCTTAGGAAAAAGTAGAAGTTCTGCACAAAAGTATTTGTGAGTAAGAATCTTGATGACGTTGGTTATGCGGAGGAAGTCGGTGAGGCGGCGTTCTCAATTAATAGATAGAAATCCTCATAAATCCGGCTCTCCTCAAGAAGTCATCGGAAGGCCATTCACACGGCGGACCTCCATGATCGAGGCAAATTAAATTTGGGCTTATGCTCTTCTTCCTTTTGTTTTTTCCTTGAGCTTCGCTCGACGAGCCCCCTCAAAAGTCTCTTCATTATTTCTGAAATAATCTGAAATTTTAGTAACTTCAAACAAAAGTGGACCAACTTCAATAAAACTGATAGCAACTACTCATACAAGTGCCTAGAGCATATATCAAGCATTAGAACTACTTGGAACCATATAAATTTGACATGCAAGCTCAAGAACATGGTCACCTATGTAGCACAAATTTGCAAAGAATAAAGCACTAGAACAAAAACTAATTGGACCAATGGAGGAGTCACATACCAAGGAACAATCTCCCCAAGCAGTTTTGCGAGAGGTGCTTTGAGCAAGGAGATCGAAAATCACAGCAAAAGTGGCTCGAACACGAGCTTGAGTTGGTTTTTCGGGTTTGTGCAAGGCAGAGGAAGAAGATGGGTGCAGGGTGTAACACCCGGATGATTAGGGAACAGTAACCCCCCCGGTTCTGTTAATTAACTACTCGTTGATTGAATCCGTCCTAAAACAAAAATCAAAACTAGATCAAACGAAAAAGGGTTTCAAAATAAATTCTAAAATGTTCCGGGTTTTCTAAAATAACTAACCTAAGATTGGTGGGGTGCACTAATTTTTATAAAATGCGAGCATTTTAAATAAACTAAAATGAAAAAGAAAAAATAACAAAAGAGAAAACAAAATAAATCGGAGGGACCCCACAACCCAACAGCCTCCCCTCTCCCCACTTGGCCTTCCTTTTCCCCACAGGCGGCCCAGCCCCCCCCCAGCCCCCCCACCCAGGCTAACCTAGCCGCCACCCCACTCCTTCCCCCACGCCGCCTGCTCCTCGCCCTCTCCGATTGGATCGGGGCGGAGATCCGCCCGACCGAGCCAACCCCGCCGTCCCCCACCTCGTCCGGCCCCCCCCCCCGCCCGGACCTCCCTCCTCCTCCGTCGCTTGCTGAAGCCCCCTCATCCCCTCCGTCGCCCCAAACGCGGGCACCCGCGTGATCGGGCTCGGCCTCCAGCTCCCGTCGCCATGGCCTTCCCGACCTCCTCCCCGACGGTCTCCCGGCCCCCATCGAGCCCGCCGCCGAGACCCTACCCACCCCCGTGAGGCTCCCTCTTTTCCCCCCTCCCGTCGTGAACGGCTCCGGCCACTGCACCGGTTCCCCTCCGCTCCCTCTCCTATTCCGATCGACGCCAGTGGCCCCGCCTGCCCGTCAGCTCGGCGCCCATGCTGGCGCACCGCCCCCCCTCGTTCCCTCTCCTTCCTCCCCTGCCGGACCCGACCGGCCCGGCCACCGCATGGTCTCCCCCCTCCTTCCTTCCTCCGGCGGCGACCCTCCGGCGACTCTAGCGGCCCCGAGCCCTCGTTCCCCCCTTCGGCGCGCCTCGCCCCCGACCGAGCCCCTCGTTCCCCCCCAGACGGGCGCTCGGCCCGCCCGAACCACCACCCACTCGTCGCCCGAGGCTACATGCGCCGCCGCCGCCGGGCCATGGCCAGTGTGCCTCGCAGCGCCTGACCCGGCCTCAGGCGCCCCGATCGCGCCTCGATCCCCCACGATCGCGCCGACCGATTCGAGGCGTCGCCCATAACGCCTACACCCTTTGCCCGATTGGCAAAGGCCACTGACAGGGGGCCCCACCCCCAAAAAACAAAAAGAACGTTTTAAATTAAAACAGAAATTAAAATGGAAATAAAAATGAATTAAATTAGTTAACTAAATAATTAATTAATTAATTAATTAAGTAATTAAATAAACTAATTAATTCTGAATTAATTAACCCCTAATCATTAATTAACTTAATTAACTAAGGTTAATTAACTATGATTAGGCTAATTAAATTAATTAGTCATTAGTGAATGACATGCGGGACCCACTTGTCAGGGTTGACTCAGTCAACCCTGTTGACTGATGACGTCAGCATGACATCATGCTGATGTCATAAATGTATTTTCGAAATTAATTAAATAATTAATAAAATTCCAGAAATTAATAAAATCTTTTAAAAATCATATCTTTTAATCCGTAATCCGGATTAAAATAATTTCAACATGAAAGTTGCTCGAGCGACGAGACGAACCCGGATCGCGATCCGTTCGTCCACCACACGTCTCTAACCTATCGAACCTGCAAACTTTCCTCTCGGTTCATCCGTCGACAGACGCCCGGAACCGGAAAACTTCCGGATGTTTTCCCCCTAACGAGACCCTCATACCACGTTAGGGCACGCCTAGCATCGCTTCTTGTCATGTCATGCATCGATATGCATCTGTTTACTTGGTATTCATTGTTTCTTCCCCTCTTCTCTCCGGTAGACTACGAGACCGAGCCTGCGGTGGCAGTTCGACTACGGTGTTGACGACCCCTCTCTCTTGCCGAGCAACCAGGCAAGCCCCCCTTGATCACGGATATCGCCTACTCTTATCTACACCGCTTGCATTAGAGTAGCATAGCATATTCTTGTTTTGGATATTCCTATCTTCTTTGCATAGCTTTGTCCTTGTAACCATTGTTACCTTACCGCAATCCTATATGCTTAGTATAGGATGCTAGTACATTCATCTGTGGCCCTTCATACTTGTCTGTCATGCGCGTGCTATACTATCGGGCCGTGATCACTCGGGAGTTGATCACGGTATATACTATATACTTATACATGATACATGTGAGACTAAAGTCGGTCGGTGATGGAGCACCAGAGTGGATCATTGTGGCGGAGGCGGCGGGCAGGTTGAGACCGCCTAGGAGAGAGGTGGGCTGGCCCTGCTTTCGGCGTTCATGGATTACTTAACACGCTTAACGAGGTCTTGGTATTTGATCTGGTTGGCTACGAGCTTATCGCACTAACCATCTACGCGGGAGTAGTTATGGGTATCCGGCGTCGTGGTATCGGCGAAGCACTTCAGACGTCGGCGACGGAGCGCGCTAGCGGATTGGACTGGAGCGCTGTTAGGCTGGAGTGCTGCTTCGGCAGCGTCGCAACGTCAGTGTGTGCTCGAGGCGATGGGCCCAGACCCTGCTCGCGCTTAGGTTTAGACCGCGTGTTGGCCTCTCTGTTGTGCCTAGGTGGGGCTGCGATGTGTTGATCTTCCGCGGCGGGCATGACCCAGAAAGTGTGTCCGCCAAATGGGATCAAGCGTCTTTGGGTAAGATGGTGCACCCTGCAGGAAGTTAATCTATTCGGATAGCCGTGATCTTGATAACAGGGCGACTTGGAGTTGTACCTTGAGCTTATGACAACTAGAACCGGATACTTGATAAAACACACCCTTCCAAGTGCGGATACAACCGGTGGTCGCTCTCGCTCGGGGTTATGAGCGGGGATTGCGGGTAGGATTATTGCTATATGTTGTTACTTGGAGGACTTGATTGTCCCCTCCTACATGTTGTAAGGCAGGTGTCGAGCGTAGTCTTCGTTAAGACTAACTATCCCCTCTTATTCGGCATTCTGCAGTTCAGTCCACCGATATGGCCTTTACACATATATCCATGCATATGTAGTGTAGCTCCTTGCTTGCAGTACTTTGGATGAGTACTCACGGTTGCCTTGTTTCCCTTTTCCCTATCTCTACTCGATTGCTGCAATCAGACGATGGAGCCAGGATCGAGACGCCACCGCCTCGATTTACTACTACTGGAGGCGCCTACTACTACGTGCAGCCCGGCGGCGACGACCAGGAGTGACCTAGGAGGATCCCGGCGGGAGGCCTGCTCCTCTTCGATCTGTATCCCAGTTTGTGCTAGCCATCTTATGGCACCTTGTTTAACTTATGTCTGTACTCAGATATTGTTGCTTCCGCTGACTTCGTCTATGATCGAGCACTTGTATTCGAGCCCTCGAGGCCCTGGCTTGTATTATGATGCTTGTATGACTTATTTTATTTGTAGAGTTGTGTTGTGATATCTTCCGTGAGTCCTTGATCTTGATCGTACACATTTGCGTGCATGATTGGTGTACGATTGAATCGAGGCGTCTGAAGTTGGTATCGAGCCGATTGCTGTAGGAATCCCCTTCCACACTCCTTGGCGAAGTCGAGTCTAGACATTGCAAAACTTTTACTAACTTGGCTGTGTGCCTTACGGGCCCACGTCGCCATCGGGTGGTATTAGGATCTTTTACTCCTCGACCTTTACTCGGGACTCGGACTCTCTTCTACTCGGGTTAAGCGATTTTACTAACTATCACTAGGATCCGTGACCGCATTCACCCGAAGATGGATATAGCCTTAGTTGTTTTTGGAATTGTATTTGAACAATTTCCACCTGTCATTTGACACCTTTGAAGCGTCTTTGTTTTCAGATGGAACCCACGAGGCAGGTCGTGCGCCACACGACGGCCATTGGTGCCTCGAGATCACTGCGGTGCTAGCGAGATGATGACCTATCTGGGTTATCGCTGGCACCACGAGTACACCGTCTATGAGGAGTACCAGGACTACAACCAGAGAGCGATGCCGCGCTATCGTCCACCTCTACTCTCGGGAGTATGAGTCCACTCTTGTCTTGCACACCGCACATGGTGTTGGAGTGACCATCGATATGGCAGTCCACGATGCTGCTTATGCTGCATCGACACGTCTTCGTGCGAGTATCGAGTTGGACACCTCCCCTTGAGCACATTGCTATCGCGTCGATGTTGGTGAGGAGGTTACTACACTGCTGCCTACACCATCGTCACGAGAGCCCTTCCACCATCAGAACTTTGTTCTGCATGCTGATGGGCTGGATCGAGCTAACCGAGCTCTTCGCCACGAGTTGTACATCACCCGTCAGCACCTCTACCGTGCTCTGACGCTGATGCACCCCTTTGTCCGATCCGGAGAGCTGCCGCGTTCTGCGATCTACCCAGCCAGGACCGTGATGCCCCAGGGTGTCGGTTGGCCAGACGTGGGAGGCTACTCTCCCGCACTTGGCCCTTTTCTGCCACCTGGACGTCGGATTCAGCACCAGAGTATCCGCGGCCCCCAGGTCACTGACGTGGAGGACTATCCACTGCCGCACTATCAGCTTTCAGGCTACAGCTACCTCCGCAGTACCGCGTGGGACTGATGTAGACTTGCTTGTTAGTATTTGATGTATTCGCCGCGAGCCTGTGTGCCGCCTATGATGTAGTAGTCTATGTACTGGACTCTATGTATCGAACTCTATGCATGATTCCTTTTGTAAGATATGCCAACTACTATGTAGTTCCCATCATGCTGCTTTCATTATGCATGTTTCATCATGAATGATTCCTGTCTCTTGCTTAATTTCTCAAATGCTGAACTACCCCTGTTATATAATAGCAGGATGGTTAGGCCAGCAGGTCGTGGTCGTGGTGCCAACTTCCCACCACCGCCTGAGTACATGGCTGGTATGATCCAACAGCTCGAGATGAATCGCCAGTTCATGGAGAACATGATGGCTCAGTTCCCTCGCCCGAATATGCACCAGCACCCAAACGGGACAACTCTGCAGGATTTCATACGCCTGAACCCCAGCGTGTACCGCAGCTCAACTCAGCCACTGGATGCTGATGACTGGCTCCGTGACATCACCTATGAGATGGAGTCTGCCGATGTAGCCCCTGCCAGCTATGTCACCTTTGCTTCCTTCTTCCTGAAGGGACCCGCAGCTCAATGGTGGGACAGCCACCGGCGTACTCTGCCAGCTTGGAACACTCATCACTGGCGGACTTCCGGGCTGCCTTCGTGCCGCTTCATCCCTCAAGGGTCATGGACGGAAGAAGCGTGAGTTCCGCAACCTCACCCAAGGCAACAAGACTGTTGAAGCCTATCAGCGAGAGTTCTTGGACTTGTCTCGCTATGCTGAAGAGGATATTGCAACTGATGCACGCAGACAGGAGAAGTTCCGTGACGGTCTTCAAGCTGACATCAAGCTCGCACTCCTAGTGCACGACTTTGCTGATTTCGCCACCTTGGTGAACAAAGCTATCAATGTCGAAACTGGTCTCGCAGGAATACGAGCTCTAACGAGCGCAACCGTGACACGGGCTCATCTTGGGCCCGTCCTCGCAGAAGCGCAAGATATGGATTCCCAACAGCATGTACCAGCCGAATGCTCCTGCTTCAAAGCAGAACTATGCTACACCTCGTCTGCCTACAACTAAGCAGCCGAAGCTTCCAGCTCCACCACCCCAAGCTCCTGTTCCCACTCCCAATAATGGCTTATGCTTCAGGTGCGGACAGCCAGGGCACCGTGCTAGAGAATGCAACCGAACCGAATCAGTGGCCCTTCCATGGTGGCCGTGGAAACAACCGAACCGCAACAACACCGGCAAGTCTTATGGGCAAGCTCAGGCCAACCACGTTGATCGAACGAAGCTCAAGACCAACCTGCTCTTGTGATGGGTACACTCCTCGTAAATTCAGTACACGCATCTGTTTTATTCGATTCAGAGCATCGCATTCATTCATGTCGAGGACTTTGCATACAAGCACGTCGTTAAGTGTGAAGAGATGAACTCTTGGTAGTGGTAAAAACCCCATTGGGACAATGTCAAACCTCCATGGTTGGCGTCGGCGTCCCGTGGAAATCGAAGGGTTGGAATTCTATGCCTCCCCATTATCCTCAAGGCGTCTAACATCGACCTCATTTTGGGGATGGATTGGTTGAAAGCGCATCTGGCGTCAATCGTTTGCGCCACTAAGACCGTCCATCTGCTGCACCCTTCTGATGAAATCGTAAGCTACAATGCTCGTCTGGTTCAAGATGCCGAGGCAAGGCTCTATGCATTGAATGCATTGAACGCCGCACCCCTCGAGGGAATTGAAAACATTCCTGTCGTTTGCGATTTCCAAGACGTCTTTCCTGAAGAACTTCCAGGGATTCCCCCTGCTAGGGCTGTCGAATTCGTCATCGACTTGAAACCAGGCACCACTCCTATAGCCAAGCGTCCCTACAAGATGCCGCCGCGCGAACTCCTTGAACTAAAGGAGGAAATCGACAAATCTCTTCAAAGCGGTTTCATTCGCCCAAGTTGCTCACCTTGGGGAGCACCTTCTCTCTTTGTCAAGAAGAAGGATGGGACAAACCGATTGGTCCAAGACTACCGTCCTATAAATCAAGCTACCATTCAGAATAAGTATCCTCTTCCTCGGATCAATGATCTTTATGATCAATTGGCTGGTTCGTCAGTGTTCTCGAAACTCGACTTGAGGTTGGGTTACCACCAGATCCGTGTTCGTGAGGAGGATATCCCCAAGACCGCATTCGTGACTCGTTATGGTTCATACGAGTACACCGTCATGTCTTCGGCAACCAATGCTCCAGCCACCTTCTCTCGCTTTGATGAACTATATATTCATGGATTACCTCGACAAGTTAAATCGTGGTTTATCTGGATGATATCTGATCTATTCCAAGAATGAAGAAGAACATGCTGAACATCTTCGTCTTGTCTGGAAAAGCTACGAGAGCATCAACTCTATGCCAAGTTCTCCAAGTGTGAATTTTGGCTTCCCGAAGTAACCTATCTTGGGCATGTCATTTCTAAGGATGGTATTGCCGTCAACCCCGAAAGAGTTCAGGCCATTCTCGATTGGACTCCTCCAAGAACGTTAAGCAAGTCGAAGTTTTCTCGGTCTCGCCAGCTATTGCCGTCGATTAAATGAGAACTTCTCCAAGATTGCCAGACCTCGACTAACCTGTTGCATAAGGCGTCAAATTCCAATGGATGAGATAAATGTCGGGAAAGTTTCGTGCACTCAAAGACAAGTTGACTTCTGCCCCATGCTAGCTCCTCCCGATACTAAGAAGGACTTCGTCATTTATCGCGACGCATCTCGTCAAGGTTTAGGCGGTGTCCTAATGCAAGAGCGCAAAGTAGTTGCTTATGCCTCTCGGCGATTGCGCCCTCACGAAGAGAACTACCCAGTTCACGACCTCGAACTTGCTGCTGTCATTCATGCGCTAAAGCGATGGCGACATTACCTTCTCGGTAATCGTTGCGAGATCTTCACCGACCACCAAAGTCTGAAGTATCTGTTTACTCAGCCAGACCTGAACCTCCGTCGGCAGAGATGGATGGAGACTGTTGCACTTTGATTTGGGTATTTCCTATACGCCGAGCAAGGCTAATGTAATGGCTGATGCCTTGAGCCGCAAGTCTTCTGCAACCACCTTGAGTTTCATAAAGTTCAGCCCCACTTGTTGAAGAATTCAGAAGGCTGAACCTCCATATTGTTCCTCCGGTGCACTTCTCCCCTCCTCCGGAGTTCCGCAAGATGAATCTCCGTGTTGTTCCCTGTGGTTCCCTATACCCTGGCTGTTGAACCCGATCTCGTGGGCACCATAAAGACAATGCAGGATTTGACTCAAGTCTACAAGCTTAAACAAGACATCGGAAAGGAAATCCTCATCCTTCACTATTGCCGATGATGGCGCCTTGTACTTCAAAGGCCGCCTAGTGGTGCCGTGTAAGAAGGAAAACCTGAATATGACCGGAAGGTTATGCAAGAAGCTCATGATACGCCTCTATGTATCCATCCTGGTAGTACAAAGATGTATCAAGACATTAAATCGAGATTACGTGGTCTAATATGAAGCGGGACATTGCTCGCTATGTTTACGAGTGTGGCGTTTGCCGTCGTATCAAAGCAGAACATCAAAGGCCTCTGGAACTCTGCAGCCTATCTCTATTCCCGAATGGAAATGGGACCATGTTGAAATGGACTTCGCCTTTGGATTTCCCAAATCGCAGAAAGGTAATGATGCTATTCTTGTCGTCATTGACCGCTTTCTAAAGTTGCACATTTTCGGCGGTCAAAGAAACAATCACTGCTAGCCAGCTTGCAACTCTCTATATGTCCGAATTGTTTCACTTCACGGTATTCCACCGGTTATCGGTCCGGACCGTGGCAGCTTATCCACTTCAAGATTCGGGCAAGTTTTCAAGAAGCTATGGGTACTCATTTATCTTTCAAGATCTGCTTTTCATCCATGTCTCAAGGGCAAGTTGAGCGTGTCAACCAAATTCTCAAGACATGCTTGAGCTTGTGTCGTCTCCTTCGCAAGAAATGGGAGGAATCTCTCCCGTATGCTGAGTTCTCTTATAATAATAGCTATCAAGCTAGTCTCAAGATGGCCCCTTCAAGTGTTATATGGACGAAAGTGCGAACCCTCTCGAACTGGTCGAAACTGGGAACGTCCACTCTTGGTCCGGATATTATCCAACATGCGAAGAACAGGTCCGCATTATTCGCGAGAATCTCAAGACTGCTCAGTCTCGTCAAAAGAGTAATTATGACCGTCATCACAAAGAAATGTCTATCAACCTGGCGAAAAGGCCTATCTTCGCGTTACACCAATGAAGGGTGCTCACCGCTTCGGGATCAAGGGCAAGCTAGCTCCTCGCTATATTGGCCCTTTCACTATTCGGAAGGGTGGAAAAGTGGCTTATCAAGCTGGAGCTTCCGTCGAACCTTTCTCGGGTTCACGATGTGTTCCACGTGTCCCAACTCCGACGCTGCTTCAAGGACCCAATCCGGCAGTGGACCACGAAGTGCTCGAATTGCAGCAGGACCTCTCCTATAAGGAGCATCCGTCCGCATTCTCGACCAAGCTGAGCGCCGCACACGTCGGAAGGCGATCAAGTTCCTCAAAGTCCGATGGTGAATCACTCAAGATGAAGCCACACAGGAGCGAGAGGATCGTCTACGAGATGAATATCCGCACTCTTTCCTTCTACCTCCTAAATCTCGGACGAGATTTCTTGTAGTGGAGGAGATTTGTAACACCGGATGATTAGGGAACAAGAATCCCCGGTTACATTAATTAACTACTCGTTGATTCGAATCCGTCCTAAAACAAAAATCAAAACTAGATCAAACGAAAAAGGGTTTCGAAAATAAATTCTAAAATGTTCCGGGGTTTTCTAAAATAACTAACCTAAGATTGGTGGGGTGCACTAATTTTTATAAAATGCCGAGCATTTTAAATAAACTAAAAGAAAAAGAAAAATAACAAAAGAAAACAAAAAATAAATCAGGAGGGGAAAACCCCCGCCCAGCAGCCCTCCCTCTCCCCACTTGGCCCGTTCCTTTTCCCCTGGGCGCCCAGCCCCCGCCGCATAACCCCCCACCCCGCTGCTAACCTAGCCGCCACCCCACTCCTTCCCCCGCGCCCGCTCCTCGCCTCTCCTCGATTGGATCGGGCGGAGATCCGCCCCGACCGAGCCAACCCCGCCGTCCCCCACCTCGTCGGCCCCCGCCGGCCCCGCCGCCCGGACCTCCCTCCTCCTCCGTCGCGCACCGAAGCCCCCTCATCCCTCCGTCGCCCCAAGCGGGCACCCGCTTGGTCGGGCTCGGCCTCCAGCTCCCGTCGCGGCCTTCCCGACCTCCTCCCCCCGCGGTCTCCCCTGCCCCCATCGAGCCCGGCCGCCGAGACCCTACCCACCCCCGTGAGGCTCCCTCTTTCCCCCCTCCCGACGAACGGCTCCGCCACCGCACCGTTCCCTCCCTCCCTCTCCTATTCCGATCGGCGCTGGGTCCCGCCTGCCCCCGTCGCCAGCTCGGCGCCCAGCTCTGCTGCCGCGCCCCCTCGTTCCTCTCCTTCCCTCCCTGGGACCCGACCGGCCCGCCACCGCATGGTCTCCCCCTTCCTTCCTCCGACGGCGACGACCCCTCCATGCGACCCTAGCGGCGCCCAGGCCCTCGTTCCCCCGTTTGGCGCCCTCGCCGCCCCCGACCGAGCCCTCGTCCCCCCCACGGCTGCCCCGCCGAACCACCACCCACTCGTCGCCCGACTTCATGGCGCGCTGCACCGGCCAAGCCGGCCTGCTCCCCCGTGCCTCAGGCGCCTCAGATCGCGCCGATCGATTCAAGGCGTCGCCCATAACGCCTGCACCCTTTGCCCGATTAGCAAAGGCCAGCGACGGGGCCCCCCCCAAAAAACAAAAAGAACGTTTTAAATTAAAACAGAAATTAAAATGGAAATAAAATGAATTAAATTAGTTAACTAAATAATTAATTAATTAATTAATTAAGTAATTAATTAAACTAATTAATTCTGAATTAATTAACCTAATCATTAATTAACTTAATTAACTAAGGTTAATTAACTATGATTAGGCTAATTAAATTAATTAGTCATTAGTGAATGACATGCGGACCCACTGTCAGGTTGACTCAGTCAACCCTGTTGATCGATGACGTCGGCATGACATCATCTTGATGTCATAAATGTATTTTCGAAATTAATTAAATAATTAATAAAATTCCGAAATTAATAAAATCTTTTAAAATCATATCTTTTAATCCGTAATCCGGATTAAAATAATTTCAACATGAAAGTTGCTCGAGCGACGAGGCGAACCGGATCGCAATCCGTTCGTCCACCACACGTCTCTAACCTATCGAACCTGCAAACTTTCCTCTCCGGTTCATCATCGACAGACGCCGGGCAACCGGAAAACTTCCGGATGTTTTCCCCCTAACCAAGACCCCTCATACCACGTTAGGGCACGCCTAGCATCGCTTCTTGTCATGTCATGCATCGATATGCATCTGTTTACTTGGTATTCATTGTTTCTTCCCCCTCTTCTCTCCGGTAGACTACGAGACCGACGCTGCGGTGGCGGTTCGACTACGGTGTTGACGACCCTCTCTCTTGCCGAGCAACCAGGCAAGCCCCCTTGATCACCAGATATCGCCTACTCTTATCTACACCGCTTGCATTAGAGTAGCATAGCATGTTACTGTTTTGATATTCCTATCTTCTTTGCATAGCTTTGTCCTTGTAACCATTGTTACCTTACCGCAATCCTATATGCTTAGTATAGGATGCTAGTACATTCATCTGTGGCCCTTCATACTTGTCATGCGCGTGCTATATATATCGGGCCGTGATCACTCGGAGTTGATCACGGTATATACTATATACTTATACATGATACATGTGAGACTAAAGTCGGTCGGTGATGGAGCACCATGAGTGGATCATTGTGGCGGGCGGCAGGCAGGTTGAGACCGCCTAGGAGAGAGGTGGGCCTGGCCCTGCTTTCGGCGTTCGCGGTTATTAACAGCTTAACGAGGTCTTGGTATTTGATCTGGGTTGGCTACGAGCTTATCGCACTAACCATCTACGCGGGAGTAGTTATGGGTATCCCGTCGTGGTATCGGCGAAGCACTTCAGACGTCGGCGACGGAGCGCGCTACCGGATTGGACTGGAGCGCTGTTAGGCTAGGTCGCTTCGGCAGCGTCATAACGTGCATGTGTGCTCGAGGCGATGGGCCCGGACCCTGCGCTTAGGTTTAGACCGGCGTGTTGGCCTCTCTGTTGTGCCTAGGTGGGGCTGCGACGTGTTGATCTTCAGCGGCGGGCATGACCCAGAAAGTGTGTCGGCCAAATGGGATCAAGCGTCTTTGGGTAAGATGGTGCACCCTGCAGGGAAGTTAATCTATTCGGATAGCCGTGATCTTGATAACAGGGCGACTTGGAGTTGTACCTTGAGCTTATGACAACTAGAACCGGATACTTGATAAAACACACCCTTCCAAGTGCGGATACAACCGTGGTCGCTCTCGCTCGTGGTTATGAGCAGGGATTGCGGGTAGGATTATTGCTATATGTTGTTACTTGGAGGACTTGATTGTCCCTCCTACATGTTGTAAGGCAGGTGTCCGAAGCGTAGTCTTCGTTAAGACTAGCTATCCCCTCTTATTACGGCATTCTGCAGCTCAGTCCACCGATATGGCCTTTACACATATATCCATGCATATGTAGTGTAGCTCCTTGCTTGCAGTACTTTGGATGAGTACTCACGGTTGCCTTGTTTCCCCTTTTCCCTATCTCTACTCGATTGCTGCAATCGGGCGATGGAGCCCAGGATCCGACGCCACCGCCTCGGACGACTACTACTGCGAGGCGCCTACTACTACGTGCAGCCCGGCGACGACGACCAGGAGTGACCTAGGAGGATCCCGAGCGGGAGGCCTGCTCCTCTTCGATCTGTATCCCGTTTGTGCTAGCCATCTTATGGCACCTTGTTTAACTTATGTCCGTACTCAGATATTGTTGCTTCCGCTGACTTCGTCTATGATCGAGCACTTGTATTCGAGCCCTCGAGGCCCCTGGCTTGTATTATGATGCTTGTATGACTTATTTTATTTGTAGAGTTGTGTTTTGATATCTTCCCGTGAGTCCTTGATCTTGATCGTACACATTTGCGTGCATGATTGGTGTACGATTGAATCGAGGGCGTCACAAGTTGGTATCAGAGCCGACTGCCTGTAGGAATCCCCCTTCCACACTCCTTGGCCGAAGTCGAGTCTATACATTGCAAAACTTTTACTAACTTGGCTGTGTGCCTTACGGGCCCACGTCGCCATCGGGTGGTATTAGGATCTTTTACTCCTCGACCTTTACTCTGGGACTCTGGACTCTCTTCTACTCGGGTTAAACGATTTTACTAACTATCACTAGGATCCCGTGACTGCATTCACCCCGAAGATGGATATAGCCTTAGTTGTTTTTGGAATTGTATTTGAACAATTTCCACCCTGTCATTTGACACCTTTGAAACGTCTTTGTTTTCAGATGGAACCCACGAGGCAGGTCGTGCGCCACACGACGGCCATTGGTGCCTCGAGATCACCTGCGGTGCTAGCCGAGATGATGACCTATCTGGGTTATCGCTGGCACCCTAAGTACACCGTCTATGAGGAGTACCAGGACTACAACCAGGAGCAGTACCGCGCTATCGTCCACCTCTACTCTCGGGAGTATGAGTCCACTACTGTGCTGCACACCGCACATGGTGTTGGAGTGACCATCGATATGGCAGTCCACGATGCTGCTTATGCTGCACTGACACGTCTTCGTCAGAGTATCGAGAGTTGGACACCTCCCCCTTGAGGCACATTGCTATCGCGTCGATGTTGGTGAGGAGGGTTACTACACCGCTGCCTACACCATCGTCACCAGAGAGCCCTTCCACCATCGTAACTTTGTTACGCATGCGATGGGCTGGATCGAGCTAACCGAGCTCTTCGCCACGAGTTGTACATCACCCGTCAGCACCTCTACCGTGCTCGGCGCTGATGCACCCTTTGTCCGATCCGGAGAGCTGCGCGTTCTGCGATCTACCCAGCCAGACCGTGATGCCCTGGGGTGTCGGTTGGCGGGCGTGGAGGCTACTCTCCGCACTTGGCCCTTTTACGCCACACGGGCGTCGGATTCAGCACCGAGTATCCGCGCCCCCAGTCACCGACGTGGAGGACTATCCACCGCCGCACTATCAGCTTTCAGGCTACAGCTACCTCCGCAGATGCAGCGTGGGACTGATGTAGACTTGCTTGTTAGTATTTGATGTATTCGCCATGAGCACGTGTGCGCCTATGATGTAGTAGTCTATGTCTTTGGACTCTATGTATCGAACTCTATGCATGATTCCTTTTGTAAGACATGCCAACTACTATGTAGTTCCCATCATGCTGCTTTCATTATGCATGTTTCATCATGAATGATTCCTTTCTCTTGCTTAATTTCTCAAATGCTGAACTACCCTGTTATATAATAGCGGGATGGTTAGGCCAGCAGGTCGTGGCCCGTGGTGCCAACTTCCCACCACCGCTTTGAGTACATGGCTGGTATGATCCAACAGCTCGAGATGAATCGCCAGTTCATGGAGAACATGATGGCTCAGTTCCTCGCCGAATATGCACCAAAGACCCAAACGGGACAACTCTGCGAGATTTCATACGCTGAACCCCAGCGTGTACCGCAGCTCAACTCAGCCATCGGATGTCGATGGTAGCTCCGTGACATCACCTATGAGATGGAGTCTGCGGATGTAGCCCCTGCCAGCTATGTCACCTTTGCTTCCTTCTTCCTGAAGGGACCCGCAGCTCAATGGTGGGACAGCCACCGGCGTACTCTGCCAGTTGGAACACTCATCACCTGGCCAGACTTCCGGGCTGCCTTCCGTGCCCGCTTCATCCCTCAAGGGGTCATGGACCGGAAGAAGCGTGAGTTCCGCAACCTCACCCGAGGCAACAAGACTGTTGAAGCCTATCAGAGAGTTCTGGACTTGTCTCGCTATGCTGAAGAGGATATTGCAACTGATGCACGCAGACAGGAGAAGTTCCGTGACGGTCTTCAAGCTGACATCAAGCTCGCACTCCTAGTGCACGACTTTGCTGATTTCGCCACCTTGGTGAACAAAGCTATCAACGTCGAAACTGGTCTGCAGGAATACCGAGCTCTAACAGCGCAACCGTGACACGGGCTCATCTTGGGCCCGTCCTCGCAGGCGCAAGATATGGATTCCCAACAGCATGTACCAGCCAATGCTCCTGCTTCAAAGCGTAACTATGCTACACCTCGCCCCGCCTACAACTAAGCAGCCAAAGCTTCCAGCTCCACCACCCCAAGCTCCTGTTCCCACTCCCAATAATGGCTTATGCTTCAAAAGGACAGCCGTGGCACCGTGCTAGAGAATGCAACCAGAACCAGAATCAGCTGGCCCTTCCCGCAGCTGGCCGTGGAAACAACCAGAACCGCAACAACACTGGCAAGTCTTATGGGCAAGCTCAGGCCAACCACGTTGATCTGAACGAAGCTCAAGACCAACCTGCTACTGTGATGGGTACACTCCTCGTAAATTCAGTACCTGCATCTGTTTTATTCGATTCAGGAGCATCGCATTCATTCATGTCTGAGGACTTTGCATACAAGCACGACGTTAAGTGTGAAGAGATGAACTCTTCGGTAGTGGTAAAAACCCCATTGGGACAATGTCAAACCTCCATGGTTGGCGTCGACGTCCCCGTGGAAATCGAAGGGTTGGAATTCTATGCCTCCCCCATTATCCTGAAGACGTCTAACATCGACCTCATTTTGGGGATGGATTGGTTGAAAGCGCATACGGCGTCAATCGTTTGCGCCACTAAGACCGTCCATCTGCTGCACCCTTCTGATGAAATCGTAAGCTACAATGCTCGTCTGGTTCAAGATGCCGAGGCTAGGCTCTATGCATTGAATGCATTGAGCGCCGCACCCTCGAGGGAATTGAAAACATTCACTGCTGCTTATGCGATTTCCAAGACGTCTTTCTGAAGAACTTCCAGGATTCCCCGCTAGGGCTGTCGAATTCGTCATCGACTTGAAACCGTGCACCACTCCTATAGCCAAGCGTCCCTACAAGATGCCGCCGCATGAACTCCTTGAACTAAAGGAGGAAATCGACAAATCTCTTCAAAGCGGTTTCATTCGCCCAAGTTGCTCACCTTGGGGAGCACCTTCTCTCTTTGTCAAGAAGAAGGATGGGACAAACCGATTGGTCCAAGACTACCGTCCTATAAATCAAGCTACCATTCAGAATAAGTATCCTCTTCCTCGGATCAATGATCTTTATGATCAATTGGCTGGTTCGTCAGTGTTCTCGAAACTCGACTTGAGTCCTTGATCTTGATCGTACACATTTGCGTGCATGATTGGTGTACGATTGAATCGAGGGCGTCACACAGGGATAAGTGGAGGAGGGCCACCGTGGGCCCACGAGGCAGGGGGCGCGCCCAGGGGGGTAGGGCGCGCCCTCCACCCTCGTGGCCAGGTGGCAACTCCCCCACGGTAATTTTTGCACAGTAAATCCTCAAATATTCCCGAAAAAATTATATTAAATTGGCATGGCATTCTGAGGACTTTTATTTTCAGGATATTTTTATATTGCACGGATAAATCAGGAAACAGACAGAAAAATACTATTTTTACTTTATTTCAACTAAAGAACAGAGAATATAAAGAGGGTACATAAGGTTGTGCTTCTAGTTTCATCCATCTCATGCTCATAAAAAAGAATCCACTAACAAGGTTGATCAAGTCTTGTTAACAAACTCATTCTGATAGTCATGGAACCGGAGAAATTTCGAATAACACTATGTTACCTCAACGGGGATATGGACATCCCCAATAATAAGTATATCATATTTCTTCTTGGCAGTAGGGAGAGGAAATTCAAAACCTCCAAATATAATCGATGGAATTTTTCCAATAGAGTTGATACTATGAACTTGAGGTTGTTTCCTCGGAATGTGTACCGTATGCTTATTACCATTAACATGAAAAGTGACATTGCCTTTGTTGCAATCAATAACAGCCCCTGCAGTATTAAGGAAAGGTCATCCAAGAATAATAGACATACTATCGTCCTCGGGAATATCAAGAATAACAAAGTCCATTAAAATAGTAACGTTTGCAACCACAGCAGGCACATCCTCATAAATACCGACAGGTATAGCAGTTGATTTATCAGCCATTTGCAAAGATATTTCAGTAGGTGTCAACTTATTCAAGTCAAGTCTACGATATAAAGAGAGAGGCATAACACTAACACCGGCTCCAAGATCACATAAAGCAGTTTTAACATAATTTCTTTTAATGGAGCATGGTATAGTAGGTACTCCTGGATCTCCAAGTTTCTTTGGTATTCCACCCTTAAAAGTATAATTAGCAAGCATGGTGGAAATTTCAGCTTCGGTATCTTTCTTTTATTTGTAACAATATCTTTCATATACTTAGCATAAGGATTCATTTTGAGCATATCACCAATCGCATACGCATAAAAGATGGGTCTAATCATTTCAGCAAAGAGCTCAAAATCCTCATCATCCTTTTCTTGGATGGTTTGGAGGAAAAGGCATGGGTTTCGAACCCATGGTTCTCTTTCTTTACCATGTTTCCTAGCAACGAAGTCTCTTTTATCATAACGTTGATTCTTTGATTGTGGGTTATCAAGATCAACAGCAGGTTCAACTTCTACTTCATTATCATTACTAGGTTGAGCATCATCATGAACATTATCATTAACATTTTCACTAGGTTCATGTTCATTACAGATTGTGTTTCAGATCGGACATAGAGATATCATTTGGATTATCAGGTGGTTCAGCAACAGGTTCACTAGAAGTTTGCATAGTTCTATCATTTTTCTTTTTCTTCCTTTTAGAAGAACTAGGTACATCAATATTATTTCTCTGAGAATCTTGCTCGATTCTCTTAGGGTGGCCTTCAGGATACAAAGGTTCCTGAGTCATTCTACCAGTTCTAGTAGCCACTCTAACAGCATAATCATTCTTCTTACTATTCATTTCATCAAGCACTTCTTTCTGAGCTTTAAGTACTTGCTCTACTTGAGTGGTAACCATAGAAGCATGTTTGCTAACAAGTTTAAGTTCACCTCTAGTATTAGCCATATAATCACCCAAGTGTTTAATCATAAAGGTATTCTGTTTTAATTGTCTACCAAAATAAGAATTAAAGTCATCTTGCTTAAACATAAAGTTATCAAACTCATCCAAGCACTGACTAGCAATTTTAGTAGGGGGTACTTCAGCTTTATCATATCTATAGAGAGAATTTACCTTTACTACCTGTGTCGGGATATCGGGATCAGGAGGTTCTTTAGTGAATAAAGAATTGAGATCATACACTTCTTCAATAGGCGATAAATTAAGACCATGTATTTCTTCAATAGGAGGTAAATTCTTAACATCTTCAGCTTTAATACCTTTTTCTTTCATGGATTTCTTTGCCTCTTGCATATCTTCAGGACTGAGAAATAGAACACCTCTTTTCTTCGGAGTTGGTTTAGGAATAGGCTCAGCAATTGGCTCAGGAGCTGGCTCGGGAGTTGGCTCAGGAGGTGCCCAATTATTTTCATTTGTCAACATATTAGTCAATAGAATTTCAGCTTCATTCGGTGTTCTTTCCCTGAAAAGAGAACCGGCACAACTATCCAGGTAATCTCTGGAAGCATCGGTTAGTCCATTTATAAAAGATATCAAGTATTTCAGATTTCTTAAGAGGATGATCAGGCAAAGCATTAAGTAACTTGAGAAGCCTCCCCCAAGCTTGTGGGAGACTCTCTTCTTCAATTTGCACGAAGTTGTATATTTCCCTCAAAGCAGATTGTTTCTTATGAGCAGGGAAATATTTAGCAGAGAAGTAATAAATCATATCCTGGGGACTACGCACACAACCAGGATCAAGAGAATTAAACCATATCTTAGCATCACCCTTTAATGAGAACGGAAATATTTTGAGTATATAAAAGTAGCGCGATCTCTCATCATTAGTAAACAGGGCAGCTATATCATTTAACTTAGTAAGATGTGCCACAAAAGTTTCAGATTCATAGCCATAAAAAGGATCAGATTCAACCAAAGTAATTATATCAGGATCAACAGAGAATTCATAATCCTTATCAGGAACACAGATAGGTGAAGTAGCAAAAGCAGGGTCAGGTCTCATCCTATCTCTAAGAGATTCTTTACTCCATTTAACTAGCAGCCTCTTAAGTTCATATCTATCCTGGCAGGCAAAAATAGCTGCAGAAGATTCCGCATCAAAAAGATAACCCTCAGAAATAGCAGGCATATTTTCATCATCACTTTCATCATTGTATTCAGTTTCAATAATTTATGTTTCTCTAGACCTAGAAATTTGTTCATCTAGAAATTCACCAAGGGGCATAGTACGTAGTATCAAGCATAGAAGTAGTTTCATCATAAGTATCATGCATAGCAGAAGTGGCATCATCAATAACATGCGACATATCGGAACGAATAGCAGAAGTAGGTTTAGGTGTCGCTAGCTAACTCATAACAGAAGGAGAATCAAGTACAGAGCTAGATGGCAGTTCCTTACCTCCCCTCGTAGTTGAGGGATAAATTGTTGTCTTAGCGTCTTTCAAGTTCTTCATAGTGTCCAGCAGATATAAATCCCAAGTGACTCGAAGAATAGAGCTATGCTCGGCGCCAGAAAAAGGTCTTGATAACCCACAAGTATAGGGGATAGCAACAGTTTTCGAGGGTAGAGTATTCAACCCAAATTTATTGATTCGACACAAGGGGAGCCAAAGAATATTCTCAAGTATTAGCAGCTGAGTTGTTAATTCAACCACACCTGGAAACTTAGTATCTGCAGCAAAGTGTTTAGTAGCAAAGTAATATGATAGTGCTGGTAACGGTAACAAAAGTAAAGACAACAAAAGTAATGTTTTTGGTATTTTTATAGTGATTGTAAGAGTAACAACAGAAAAGTAAATAAGCGAGAACCAGTATATGGAAAGCTCGTAGTCACCGGATCAGTGATGGATAATTATGCCGGATGCGGTTCGTCATGTAACAGTCATAACATAGGGTGACACAGAACTAGCTCCAATTCATCAATGTAATGTAGGCATGTATTCCGAATATAGTCATACGTGCTTATGGAAAAGAACTTGCATGACATCTTTTGTCCTGCCCTCCCGTGGCAGCGGGGTCCTATTGGAAACTAAGGGATATTCAGGCCTCCTTTTAATAGAGAACCGGAACAAAGCATTAGCACATAGTGAATACATGAACTCCTCAAACTATGGTCATCACCGAGAAGTATCCCAATTATTGTCACTTCGGGGTTGTCGGATCATAAAACATAATAGGTGACTATAGACTTGCAAGATAAGATCAAGAACACACATATATTCATGAAAACATAATAGGTTCAGATCCGAAATCATGGCACTCGGGCCCTAGTGACAAGAATTAAGCATAGCAAAGTCATAGCAACATCAATCTCAGAACATAGTGGATACTAGGGATCAAACCCTAACAAAACTAACTCGATTACATGATAAATCTCATCCAACCCATCACCGTCCAGCAAGCCTACGATGGAATTACTCACACACGGCGGTGAGCATCATGAAATTGGTGATGGAGGTTGGTTGATGATGACGACGGCGACGAATCCCCCTCTCCGGAGCCCCGAACAGACTCCAGATCAGCCCTCCCGAGAGAGATTAGGGCTTGGCGGCGGCTCCATATCGTAAAACGCGATGAAAGTTTCTCTCTGAATTTTTTGTCCCCGAAAGCCAATATATGGAGTTGGATTTGGCGTCGGAGGGTGTCCAGGGGGGCCACGAGGTAGGGGGGCGCGCCCAGGAGGGGGGCGCCCCCCACCCTCGTGGACAGGGTGTGGGCCCCCTGGTCTTCATCTTTGGCAAGGATTTTTTATTATTTTTTATAAGACATCGCGTGGAGTTTCAGGTCATTCCGAGAACTTTTGTTTTCTGCACATAAAACAACATCACGGCAATTCTGCTGAAAACAGCGTCAGTCCGGGTTAGTTTCATTCAAATCATACAAGTTAGAGTCCAAAACAAGGGCAAAAGTGTTTGGAAAAGTAGATACGACGGAAACATATCATACAGCAAGGATGATTTTGGTAAACTAAAAAGCAAATACTAATATCATACACGACGCTTCAAGCAAAACACATATCATGTGGCGAATAAAAATATAGCTCCAATTAAAGCTACCAATGAATGAAGACGAAAGAGGGGATGCCTTCCGGGGGCATCCCCAAGCTTAGGCTTTTGGCTATTCTTGAATATCTTGGGGTGCCATGGGCATCCCCAAGCTTAGGCTCTTGCCACTCCTTATTCCACAGTCCATCAAAGCTTTAACCAAAACTTGAAAACTTCACAACACAAAACTCAACAGGAAATCTCATAAGCTCCGTTAGTTAAAGAAAGAAAACCACCACATAAGGTACTGTAATGAACTCATTCTTTACTTATATTGGTGTTAAACCTACTGTATTCCAAGTTCTCTATGGTTCATACCACTTAATACTAGCCATAGATGCATCAAAATAAGCAAACAACACACGAAAAACAGAATCTGTCAAAAACAGAACAGTCTGTAGCAATATGTAACCTACGAATACTTATGGAACTTTAAAAATCCTACCAAAATCGGAAGTCCTGGGCAATTTGTATATTGATCTACAGCAAAAAGAATCAACGCAAAAGCATGTTTCTATGATTTAACAAAACTAATTTCGTGCGTGCAAAGTTTCTGTTTTTCAGCAGAATCAAATTAACTATCACCATAGGTTATCAAATAGGTTCTACTTGGCACAAACAATAATTAAAACATAAAAACACATCTAAACAGTGGTAGATGCAAAATTTATTACTAAACAGAAACAAAAACACAAAACATAAATAAAATTGGTTGCCTCCCAACTAGCGCTATCGTTTAACACCCCGAGCTAGGCATAAAAGCGAGGATAGATCTAAGTAGTGCCATCTTTGGCACTCAATTCATAAGTAGCTCACATGATAGATTCATAAGGTAATTTAATTTTCTTTCTTGGAAAGTGCTCCATGCCTTTCCTTAATGGAAATTGGAATCTATTATTCCCTCCCTTCATATCAATAATCGCGCCAATCGTTCTAAGGAAAGGTCTACCAAGAATAATAGGGCAAGAAAGATTGCAATCTATATCAAGAATGATAAAATCTACGGCACCAAATTTCTATTTGCAACAATGACGACATCATTGATCCTTCCCATTGGCTTTTAATGGTGGAATCCGCAAGGTGCAAATTTAAAGAACAATCATCAAGATCATGGAAACCTAGAATATGACATAAAGTTTTCGGAATCGTGGAAACACCAGCACCCAAATCACACAAAGCATAACACTCATGATCTTTAATTTTAATCTTTATAGTAGGTTCCCACTCATCATTAAGTTTTCTAGGTATAGAAACTTCCAAATTAAGTTTTTCATCAAAAGATTGCATCAAGGCATCAACAATATGTTTGGTAAAAGCTTTATTTTGACTATAAGCATGAGGAGAGTTCACAATGGATTGCAACAAGGAAATACAACCTTCTAAAGAACAATTATCATAATCAAATTCCTTGAAATCCAAGATAGTGGGTTCAACGCTATTTAAAGTCATGACCTCTCCAATCCCACTTTTACCAAATTTAGCATCAAGATCTAAAAACTACGAATTATTTGGACGCCTTCTAACTAAAGTTGACTCATCTCCGGTCCCCTTATTATTAAGATTCATATTGCAAAACAAAGATCTAATAGGATACACATCAATTACTTTAAGATCTTCATCATTATTTTCACCTAACTTTTCTGGTTTGGCAGCCATCTTATTGACTAAGGTAGCTTGCTTATCAGAAATTTTGGCTATAGAATTTTCAAGTCGGGTAATTTGAGAGTTCAAACCATAAAATTCTTTAGACATATCATCAAGATCCTTGTTCATAAACCCCAAAAAACCTTTTTGTTCTTTAAGCTCTTTTCTAAAAAATTATTATGCTCAAATTGTAAAGTCATAAAGCTTCTAATGTTTGATTCAATCTCTTCCAACCTTCTAAGAAGGATGTCGGTATTATTAGGCAAAGCCATAAGGACAAACAGGCACACAAAAAGACAAGAGAGAGAGAGAGAGAGAGAGAGAGAGAGAGAGAGAGAGAAGAATATTGGGAAGGAGAAGGCGAATAAAACGGCAAGGGTGAAGTGGGGGAGAGGAAAACGAGAGGCAAATGGAAAATAATGTAAATGCGAGGGAGATGAGTTTGTGATGGGTACTTGGTATGTCTTGACTTGAGCGAAGACCTCCTCGGCAACGGCGCCAGAAATCCTTCTTGCTACGTCTTGAGCTTGCGTTGGTTTCCCTTGAAGAGGAAAGGGTGATGCAGCAATAGTAGCGTAAGTATTTCCCTCAGTTTTTGAGAACCAAGGTATCAATCCAGTAGGAGGATTCTCAAAATTCCCACGCACCTACACAAAACAAACAAAGAACTCGCAACCAACGCAATAAAGGGGTTGTCAATCCCTTCACGGCCACTTACGAAAGTGAGATCTGATAGAGATAGTATGATAAGATAAATATATTTTTGGTATTTTATAATATAGATTGGAAAAGTAAAGATGCAAATAAAAGTATATTGAAAGCTTATATGATAAAAGATAGACCCGGGGGCCATAGGTTTCACTAGTGGCTTCTCTCAAGATAGCATAAGTATTACGATTGGGTGAACAAATTACTGTCGAGCAATTGAAAGAAAAGTGAATAATTATGAGATTATCTAGGCATGATCATGTATATAGGCATCACGTCTGTGACAAGTAGACCGACTCCTGCCTCGCATCTACTACTATTACTCCACGATCGACCGCTATCCAGCATGTGCTACGCCTCGAGCTTGCGTTGGTTTTCCCCGAAGAGGAGAGGATGATGCAGCACAGCAGCGTAAGTATTCCCCTCAGTTTTTGAGAACCAAGGTATCAATCCAGTATGAGGCCAAGCGCAAGTCCCTCGTACCTGCACAAAACGATAGCTACTCGCAACCAACGCGATTAGGGGTTGTCAATCCTTCACGGTCACTTACGAGTGAGATCTGATAGAGATAATATTTTTGGTATTTTTGGTATAAAGATGCAAAGTGAAAAGTAAAAGCAAAGCAAGTAAATAAAGTGATGGAGATTGATATGATGAGAATAGACCCGGGGGCCATAGGTTTCACTAGTGGCTTCTCTCAAGAGCATAGATATTCTACGGTGGGTGAACAAATTACTGTTGAGCAATTGACAGAATTGAGCATAGTTATGAGTATATCTAGGCAATGATCATGTATATAGGCATCACGTCCGAGACAAGTAGATCGAAACGATTCTGCATCTACTACTATTACTCCACTCATCGACCGCTACCCAGCATGCATCTAGAGTATTAAGTTAAAAACAGAGTAACGCCTTAAGCAAGATGACATGATGTAGAGGAATAAATTCATGCAATATGATAAATACCCCATCTTGTTATCCTCGATGGAAACAATACAACACGTGCCTTGCAACCCCTTCACACTTTGGTAAGGACACCGCAAGATTGAACCCAAAGCTAAGCACTTCTCCCATTGCAAGAACTACCAATCTAGTTGGCCAAACCAAACAGATAATTCGAAGGGACTTGCAAGGATAACTCAATCATACATAAAAGAATTCAGAGAAGAATCAAATATTTTCCATAGATAAGCTAGATCATAAACCCACAATTCATCGGCCTCAACAAACACACATAAAAAGAAGATTAGATTGAATAGATCTCCACAAGAGAGGGGAGAACATTGTATTGAGATCCAAAAGAGAGAAGAAGCCATCTAGCTACTAGCTATGGACCCAAGGTCTGAAGTAAACTACTCACACTTCATCGGAGGGGCTATGGTGTTGATGTAGAAGCCCTCCATGGTGGATGCCCCTCCGTGAGCTCCTAACAGGCCCCAAGATGGGATCTCGTGGATACAGGAAGGTACGGCGGTGGAATTAGGTTTTTGGCTCCGTCCCTGATTTGTTGGGGGTACGTAGGTATATATAGGAGGAAGGAGTACGTTGGTGGAGCGTCAGGGGGCCCACAAGGCAGGGCGCGCCTCCACCTCGTGACCGCCTCGCACTTCTTGGAGTAGGGTCCAATTCTCCGGATCACGCTCGTGAGAAGATAATGTTCCCGAAGGTTTCATTCCGTTTGGACTCCTTTTGATATTCCGTTTCTTCGAAACACTGAAATAGGCAAAAAACAGCAATTCTGGGCTGGGCCTCCGGTTAATAGGTTAGTCCCAAAAGTAATATAAAAGTGGAAAATAAAGCCCATTATAGTCCAAAACAATAGATAAAGTAGCATGGAGCAATCAAAATTATAGATACGTTGGAGACGTATCGTGCATCCCAAGCTTAATTCCTGCTCGTCCTCGAGTAGGTAAATGATAAAAGAGAATTTTGATGTGGAGTGATACTTTGGCATAATTTCAATGTAAATCTTCTTAATTGTGATATGAATATTTAGATCTGAAAGATTCAAGACAAAAGTTCATATTGGCATAAAAATAATAATACTTCAAGCATACTAATCAAAAATAATTATGTCATCTCAAAATAACATGGCCAAAGAAAGTTCATCCCTACAAAATCATATAGTTAGGCTATGCTTCATTTTCGTCACACAAAGATGTTCCCAACTTATATACCCCCGATGACAAGCCAAGCAATTGTTTCATACTTAAATAATCTCAAACTTTTTCAACCTTCACGCAATACATGAGCGTGAGCCATGGATATATCACTATGGGTGGAATAGAATATGATGATGGGGATTGTGTGGAGAAGACAACAAAAGGAGAAAGTCTCACATTGACGAGGATAATCAACGGGCTATGGAGATGCCCATCAATTGATGTCAACATGAGGAGTATGGATTGCCATGCAACGGATGCACTAGAGCTATGAATGTTCAACAAAATAAAAATAGTGGGTGTGCATCCAACTTGTTTGCTCATGAAGACCTAGGGCATTTGAGGAAGCCCATCGTAGAAATATACAAGCCAAGTTCTATAATGAAAAATTCCCACTAGTATGAAAAAAGACAACTTATGAGACTCACTATATGAAAAACATGGTGCTACTTTGAAGCACAATATATGAGACTCACTACATGAAGAACAAGGTGCTAATTTGAAGCACAAAATATGAGACTTACTACATGAAGAACATGGTGCTACTTTGAAGCACAAGTGTGGAAAAAAAGAGTTAGTAGCATTGCCCTTTTCTTTTCTTTTTCTTTTTTTGGCCTTTCTCTTATTTTTTGGGCAATGCTCTAATAATGATGATCATCACACTTCTATTGATTACAACATAAATATTACAACTCGAAACTAGGACAAGGTATGACTCTATATGAATGCCTCCGGCGGTGTACCGGGATGGTGCAATGAATCAAGAGTGACATGTATGAAAATAATGCATGATGTCTTTGCCACAAATACGATGTCAACTTCATGATCATGCAATGGCAATATGACAAAAGTAATGTATGTCATGATGATGATGAACGGAACGTTGGAAAGTTGCATGGCAATATATCTCGGAATGGCTATGGAAATGCCATAATAGGTAGGTATGGTGGCTGTTTTGAGGAAGATATAGGGAGGTTTATGTGATAGAGCGATCATATCACGGGTTTGATGCACCGCGAAGTTTGCACCAACTCTCAATGTGAGAAAGGGCAATGCACGGCATCAAGAGGCTAGCAATGGCGGAAAGGTAAAAGTGCGTATAATCCATGGACTCAACATTAGTCAAAAGAACTCATATACGTATTGCAAAAATTTAGAAGTCATCAAAAATCAAGTACTACGCGCATGCTCCTAGGGGGATAGATTGGTAGGAAAAGACCATCGCTCGTCCCCGACCGCCACTCATAAGGATGCACAAGCCAGGTACACTTCATGTTTCAAATTTGTTACACAAGTTTAACCATACGTGCATGCTACGGGATTTGCTAACTTCAACACAAGCATTTCTCAAATTCACAACTACTCAACTAGCATGACTTTGATATTATTACCTCCATATCTCAAAACAATTATCAAGCATCAAACTTATCTTAGTATTCAACGCACTCAAAAGAAAGTTTCACATATCTTGAATACCAAGTGTATTAATATTAAGCAAATTACCATGCTATTGACGACTCTCAAAATAATCTAAGTGAAGAATGAGAGATCAAGTTTCTTTAAAACAAATCCACCACCGTGCTCTAAAATATCTAAGTGAAGCACTAGAGCAAAAATTATCACGCTCAAAAAGATATAAGTGAAGCACTATGAGCAAACTATCAAGCTCAAAAGATATAAGTGAAGCACATAGAGTATTCTATCTAATTTCAATTCATGTATGGCTCTCTCAAAAGGTGTGTAAAGCAGGATGTGCTACGTCTCGAGCTTGCGTTGGTTTTCCCCGGAGAGGAGAGGATGATGCAGCACCGTAGTGTAAGTATTTCCCTCAGTTTTTTAGAACCAAGGTATCAATCCAGTAGGAGGCCACGCGCAAGTCCCTCATACATGCACAAAACGATAGCCACTCGCAACCAACGCGATTAGGGGTTGTCAATCCCTTCACGGTCACTTACGAGAGTGAGATCTGACAGAGATAATATTTTTGGTATTTTTGGTATAAAGATGCAAAGTGAAAAGTAAAAGCAAAGCAAGTAAATAAAGTGATGGAGATTGATATGATGAGAATAGACCCGGGGCCATAGGTTTCACTAGTGGCTTCTCTCAAGAGCATAAATATTCTACGGTGGGTGAACAAATTACTGTTGAGCAATTGACAGAATTGATCATAGTTATGAGTATATCTAGGCAATGATCATGTATATATGCATCACGTCCGAGACAAGTAGATCAAAATGATTCTGCATCTACTACTATTACTCCACTCATCGACCGCTATCCAGCATGCCTCTAGAATATTAAGTTAAAAACAGAGTAACGCCTTAAGCATGATGACATGATGTAGAGGAATAAATTCATGCAATATGATAAATACCCCATCTTGTTATCCTCGATGGCAACAATACAATACGTGCCTTGCAACCCCTTCACACTTTGGTAAGGACACCGCAAGATTGAACCCAAAGCTAAGCACTTCTCCCATTGCAAGAACTACCAATCTAGTTGGCCAAACCAAACGGATAATTCGAAGAGACTTGCAAAGATAACTCAATCATACATAAAAGAATTTAGAGAAGAATCAAATATTTTCCATAGATAAGCTGGATCGTAAACCCACAATTCATCGGTCTCAACAAACACACCGCAAAAAGAAGATTACATCGAATAGATCTCCACAAGAGAGGGGGAGAACATTGTATTGAGATCCAAAAAGAGAGAAGAAGCCATCTAGCTACTAGCTATGGACCCGAAGGTCTGAAGTAAACTACTCACACTTCATCAGAGGGGCTATGGTGTTGATGTAGAAGCCCTCCGTGGTGGATGCCCCCTCTGACGGAGCTGCGGAACAGGCCCCAAGATGGGATCTCGTGGATACAGGAAGGTACGGCGGTGGAATTAGGTTTTTGGCTCCGTCCCCGATCTGTTGGGGTGCAACGAGGTATATATAGGAGGAAGGAGTACGTCGGTGGAGCGTCAGGGGGCCCACGAGGCAGGGGCGCGCCTGGGGGCGCACTCCACCTCGTGACCGCCTCTGCACTTCTTGGAGTAGGGTCCAAGTCTCCTGCATCACGCTCGGTGAGAAGATCACGTTCTCAAGGTTTCATTCCGCTTTGGACTCCGTTTGATATTCCGTTTCTTCGAAACACTGAAATAGGCAAAAAAACAGCTACTCTGGGCTGGGCCTCCGGTTAATAGGTTAGTCCCAAAAGTAATATAAAAGTGGAAAATAAAGCCCATTATAGTCCAAAACAATAGATAAAGTAGCATGGAGCAATCAAAAATTATAGATACGTTGGAGACGTATCAACATGCATCTAGAGTATTAAGTTCATAAGAACAGAGTAACGCATTAAGAAAGATGACATGATGTAGAGGGATAAACTCATGCAATATGATATAAACCCCATCTTTTTATCCTCGATGGCAACAATACAATACGTGCCTTGCAACCCCTATTGTCACTGGGTAAGGATACCGCAAGGTTGAACCCAAAGCTAAGCATTTCTCCCATTGCAAGAAAGATCAATCTAGTAGGCGAAACCAAACTGATAATTCGAAGAGACTTGCAAAGATGACTCAATCATACATAAAAGAATTCAGAGGAGATTCAAATATTTCTCATAGATAAACTTGATCATAAACCCACAATTCATCGGATCTCGGCAAACACACCGCAAAAAGAGTTATATCGAATTGATCTCCAAGAAGATCGAGGAGAACATGGTATTGAGATCCAAGAAGAGAGAAGAATCCATCTAGCTAATAACTATGGACCCGAAGGTCTATGGTAAACTACTCACAACTCATCGGAGCGGCTATGGTGTTGATGTAGAAGCCCTCCGTGGTCGATTCCCCCTCCGATGGAGCACCGGCGAAGGCTCCAAGATGGGATCTCGTGGATACAGAAGGTTACGGCAGTGGAATTAGGTTTTTGTTGGCTCCCCGGATGTTTTCGGGATACATAGGTATATATAGGAGGAAGAAGTACGTCGGTGGCCGCCCGAGGGGCCCACGAGATAGGTGTGATGCCCCCGATTTAATCATACACTAATCATGCACGCAAATGTGTACGATCAAGATCAAGGACTCACGGGAAGATATCACAACACAACTCTACAAATAAAATAAGTCATACAAGCATCATATTACAAGCCAGGGGCCGCGAGGGCTCGAATACAAGTGCTGGATCATAGACGAGTCAGCGGAAGCAACAATATCTGAGTACAGACATAAGTTAAACAAGTTTGCCTTAAGAAGGCTAGCACAAACTGGGATACAGATCGAAAGAGGAGCAGGCCTCCTGCCTGGGATCCTCCTAGGTTTCTCCTGGTCGTCGTCAGCGGGCTGCACGTAGTAGTAGGCACCTCCAGAGTAGTAGTCGTCATCGGCGGTGGCGTCTGGCTCCTGGGCTCAAAAGTCTGGTTGCAGCAATCGAGTAGAGGTAGGGGAAAAAGGGGGAACAAGGCAACCGTGAGTACTCATCCAAAGTACTCGCAAGCAAGGAGCTACACTACATATGCATGGATATATGTGTAAAGGGCCATATCAGTGGACTGAACTGCAGAATGCCGTAATAAGAGGGGATAGCTAGTCTTAACGAAGACTACGCTCGGACAGCTGTCTTGCAACAGTAGAAGAGGGCAATCAAGTCCTCCAAGTAACATCACATAGCAATAATCCTACCCGCGATCCCTCCTCATATCCCCGAGAGAGAGCGAACACCGTTGTATCTCGCACTTGGAAGGGTGTGTTTTATCAAGTATCCGGTTCTAGTTGTCATAAGCTCAAGGTACAACTCCAAGTCGTCCTGTTATCAAGATCACGGCTATCTGAATAGATTAACTTCCGCAGGGTGCACCATCTTACCCAAAGACGCTTGATCCCATTTGGCCGACACACTTTCTGGGTCATGCCCGCCGCTGAAGATCAACACGCCGCAGCCCCACCTAGGCACAACAGAGAGGCCAACACGCCGGTCTAAACCTAAGCGCCGCAGGGTCCGGGCCCATCGCCTCGAAAGCACACCTCAAGACGTTATGCGTCGCGCCGGAAGCAGACCTAGCCCAACAGCGTTCCAGTCCAATCCGGCGCTACGCGCCCGTCGTCCGACGTCTGGTATTTCGGCCGATACCACGACGCGGGATACCCATAACTACTCCCGCGAGATGGTTAGTGCGTATAAGCTCAGAGCCAACTCAGATCAAATACCAAGACCTCGTTAAGCGTGTTAAGTATCCGCGAACGCCGAACAGGGCCAGGCCCACCCTCTCCTAGGCGTTCTCAACCTGCCCTACCGCTCCGCCATAAAGTAACAATGGGGCCGTGGGAACCCAGCCCACCTCTACCGGGATGGAGCCACCCGTCCTTTCAGCCCCATCTCCGAACAGTACCACGGTAATGTAATAGTGTAAAGTATATAGTATATGCCCATGATCACCTCCCGAGTGATCACGGCCCGATAGTATAGCACGGCAGACGGACAAGAATGTAGGGCCACAGATGAAAGTACTAGCATCCTATACTAAGCATATAGGATTGCGTAAAGGTAACAACAGAGTAACAAGGACAAAGCTATGCATCGATAGGTACAATGAAAGCAAGAACATGCTACACTACTCTAATGCAACCAAATAGGGAAGAGTAGGCGATATCTGGTGATCAAGGGGGGGCTTGCCTGGTTGCTCGGCAAGAGAGAGGGTCGTCAACACCGTAGTCGAACACAGGGGGTACCGGCAGCGGTCTCGGGGTCTACCGGAAAAGTAACGGAGGGGGAACATAATAAATAACAGAGCAATCAAAGCATAACATAACAAAAGCGGTGCTAGAGGTGATCTAACGTGGTACGAGGTGGTACTGTTTAAGAAACAACCGGAAAATATCCCGGTGTTTAGCGTTTTCCTAGCAGAGGGCCGGAGGGGAAAGTTGCAGTTCGATAGGTTAGGGGTGTGTGGCGGACGAACGGACTGCGTATCCGGATTCGCCTCGTCGCTCGAGCAACTTTCATGTAGAAAGTATTTTAATCCGAAGTTACGGATTAAAATATATGATTTTAAAAAGAATTTATTAATTTTCTAGAATTAATAGAATTAATTTAAATAGATAATAGCCATTAATGTGTCGACATGACATCAGCATGATGTCATCAACAACAGATCTGTTTGATCGGTCAAACTAACACGTGGGTCCCGGTTGTCATTGACTAACACTAATTAATAGTTTAATTAGTTGATAAGTTAATTAGGTTAATTAACAGAATTAATTAAGTTAATTAACTAATTATAATTATTATTATTATGTCTTTTGTTTAACCTTTTATTTTCGTTTTCTATACTACTACGGGACAGCCCCATGTGCCATAGGCACGAGGCCAAACGGGCTAACGGGCTAAACGGGCAGAGCCTCCGGTGTGCGGCATGGCGCCAGCGCCGGACACCGAGCCTTGGCAGCGCTGGCGAAGCGCAGGCAAAGCGTGGCGGCGGAAAGGGGGCCACGGTGCAGGAGGAGGCGGACGCCGCGAAGTCCGCCAACGAAAGCGGGCAGCGGGCGTGGAGTTCGTCTTGTGCGGGCGATGAACGGCGCCGCGACTGGATCGAGGGGGAGAGGCCGATGGCCTCACCAGCGTTGAAGAGGAGCGGGGCGGCGAGGCTCGGGGCGACCGTGGGAGGAGATGAGGAGGCCACGGCGAGGCCGATCCAGCCTGTGGCGGCGGCGGGGCAGCGCCAGCGAGGCGGCGCCTAGCGCCGGTGATGACGACGGGGTCGGGGCGGCTCCGACGGGGAGGGTCCCGGTAGTGGCGTCGAGCGAAGAGGAGGTGTTGGGGCGGTCCGGCGATGGAGGGGGTCGACGACGAGGGCGGGGGAGGAGCAGTCCGGCGAGGTAGCCCTCCGGGCGGCGGCGAGGAGCTCCGGTCGGGGAGGGGGTCGAAGACGGGCGGCGAGGCGCGGGTCGGGCGCGGCGTTGAGGCTCCCAGATCGGGAGGGGAAGGAGGCGAGGAGGTCGGCGCCAGGGTGGGCGCCAGCGACGGGGTGGCCTTCTACGCCGGCGAGGTGGGGCGACGGCGCAGGGAGGGAACGAGGGAGGGTGGGGATCGGGACGTCCCCGATCCAAATCTGGATCGGGAGGGGGGGGCGTGGACGACGTGGGGGGGTGTGGGGGATTAGGGTTTGGTTGGGCGTGGCCTATAGGCCAGGGGAACGGGGGAATGGGCCGGCCTGCTCGGGTCAAGGAGGCCAGCTGGGCCACTTGGCCCAGCCGGGGGGGGTCTCTCTCTTCTTTTCTTTTGTTTTTTTTTACTTTTTATTTACTTTACCTTTTCTGTTTTATTTTAGTTGCAGTTTATTTCTTTGTTTTAGTAAATACCAAAGTGGCACCTAAATTGTTCTTACAAATTAAGCCACAACCACAAAATGCTTCATCCCTAATAATATAGTTTAATATTTTACAAAACACAAAAGGCATTTAATTAATTTCTTTTGCTGCCGTTTTATTTTCCTTTGAGCATTTAAACATTTTATAAAAATGTGGTTTCACCTCCATAATTATCGATGTATTATTTGGTTCACTCCGAACATTTAAATTTTAATATTTGAAAACTTTTATTGTTTGCTCGATTTTGAATTTGAAATTCGAACCAGTTTTTGAACTAACCCGAGATTAACTACCGTGACAAAGGTGACGTGGCACCATTAGTGGGGATTACTGTAGCTTAATTACCCGGGCGTCACAATTCTCCTCCACTACAAGAAATCTCGTCCCGGGATTTAAGAGGGGAGCAAGGGGGAAAGGTCTGGTTACGATAATCTAACGGATCTTCTCGAAGAAGTTAATCCCTTTCGTTGATGTCTTTAATCCTTTATTCCGATGCATCATGATAAGCTGGTCATCATTTCTTCGGGAACTCCATCGTACTTACGAAAGATAAGGGGCAGCTCACTACGACATAATGCTTTTGAGGGAAACAATCTGGGGTTAACCCATGAATTAGTATAAGATTATCTCTCGAGTTGAACATATGAAATACCTCGAGAGTAAGGTACGAAGGTACCATAATAGGCTCCAAGTGGATAGATAGTTGCTCGAAGCCTGAACCAGAGTAAGAAAGGGGTTCAGAGTAGCGAGAGTAAGTATCGCGTCTGATACCAGGATTGATCAACAGGCAAGTGGCCCGTGAATTACATACAAGGTCAAGCGTGAGGAATAACTTCGGCAACAGGGGTGTACAGGAGAGTCAGGTTTCGATCCTGTGAAACTGTGGGTCATGGGCCCACCATGTGGTTAAAAGTAGGAGGTTGGTGACCTCTTGCACGATCATGTAAGCAAGGCATGTCAGAGGAGAGTCTGAGGGTCATGTCGGTAACAACATAGGTACCAAGGGCGAGGGACGAAGAGAACCATTTTCCTGCTCGTTGAACGAGGCGGACCAATAGGCAAGGTTCTCGTCCATCGGTGGTTACCGTAATGTCATCAACAATAGTAATAGGGTCTTACTTACAGAGTGGTACAACGAGGTGCTTACCTAAGCATGGGATTATCACTGCTTAGATTATATATATATCCCAAGAAGGGTCAAACAGACCCATGGAAAGGAAAATGTGATCATTAGGTTAAACAGAACAATGGAAAGGAAAAATGTGTTTAAACACATATTTCAGGGGTATATCCTTCCCAAGGATAAGCAGAGCATGATATCCATTACAGGATATAATGTAGAAAACCCTTTAGGTAAGGGGAGAGAAATTTCATGACATTACCCATACAACGGTGTTCGGATAATTGAGCAAGAAACATTTAGCATTGGGCTTCGAATGTTCTTGTTGAAAATCAGAGTATCACAGACATGCTTCGAGATAGCATTGACATGGCCTTCAGGTGAAGATCAGACTTTGGAATCACGAAGGATCCATCTGGAATAACTTGTAGAATCAGTATTACAATTCCCTCATGGATGAATGAATAACCCTGCTGAAAAGGAATCTATAATGATAGGTCCTCCAGCCGGGGGGGGGGGGTGTGCTAGGCATGACATCATGCTACCGGGTCATCAAGGGATCAACATCATAACTCTTGGAAAGTTGTCCCAACCATCATATCTGACCGAGATTCAGATCTGATTGGTGTCAGGATACCTCAGACTTAGGATACCTGAGAAGAAAAGGTGCAACGCAAATTGACGAGATGACATTGTAAGATTCTCGGGGAAATGAACTATGCTGTGATTCTCGTTAACAAGAGTCCATCATGAACCCAAGGAGAGGACAAGGAGGGTATTTCTCATCATGAATTCAATTGATACCCTGGATGAGCTCAGAATGCTGACGATCACGACAACTTTGTCGTGAAAGTTCATGAAGATGTAATCGATCGGCGACGACGTCAAGTCAGGGTAATGATGAAGTGAAAGGTTACTGGAACCAAGGTTACGACACAAACCCGAAACCAAGCTTGTTGTTCAAGGCGAAATGATATGACGATGAGGATCGACGTAAGGTTAGTTCATCGTCGAAAATTGTGCTCCGAGAAGAAGGACCGGGTAGCACAGTTAAAATCATCACGACAAGATATAGCCAAACAGGCTAGGAATGGCGTGATCGGGTACAAACTCGTACTTATAGAAGTTTTCTGAAGAGTTGTTGAACCGTAGTGCGGACTCGGTTCATTTATCGGTGTCTTTGAGTGTTTAATAACTCAGAGCCCGTGAAAAATTGAATCAGGGGACGGTAGCATTTTATGAAGAACTCATAAGAAGTTATGCAGTTCCATGATAATCTCGAGATACCAGGGGGGTAATACTCGATGACAGATCAAAGTAGAAGTTGGACTGGGGTATTGCTCTACCGAAGACAAGTGCTTAAACTTGCACGAGAAATGATATTTAAAAGAGAACATGGTCGGAACCATGATTGCAAAAGGCCAGATCCCAGATATAAGAGGAACTTATACCAAAGGAATAATTAATTTAAGAGAAGCTTTAATGATAAGATCTACATCGTGTCCATGGTCATGAACACAAAGTTCAAGGTCGACTCCCACTTCCCCAATGCATAACCCTTCATTCACTTCTCACCTTCGAGGAAGTTGTAGTGTTGAAATTTTATCTGGCAAAATACCAGAAGTGTATGACTCATGAAAACTGTCGAGTTCTCACGGTTTAGTGAAGGCATATGTTCAACCCATAGGGGCTTCTTGGAATCATATACCAGAATCTTTAGAAATAATTAACTCAAGCTCAAGGCGAGCATGGTTGAGAAAGCAGAGGATACAATTTACCAAAGGCATTATGTATCGAGGAAAGGCTCACAAGGTTATTGAATATGAAGGCGTTGTCGATAAAAATCCAACAAAGGATCCGTGGTCCACAAGGAGCCGACGGAGCATCAAGACTCAACTAGAGGAAGAAGAATGCAAGGAGATCAAGCTATAGAAACAACTGACTAACTCAATTGTCAAATGCAAAGGAATTATGATTCCTAAATCAAGGGATCAGAGCAATGCTCGATCAGGGATGGATAAGTTGAATAGCCTTAGGGTACAATCAACGACAATTGGATTGGTCGAGAACCAATTCCAGTTAAAAGAATGGCAGCTCAGCCAGAAAAGTAATTTATAAGGATCAATGATGATTGCGTGTATTCGCAAACATATTGAGTCAACAGACTCAAAATGATAATGACAAGGAATGTCAATAAGACTACGAGACTTATGGGATTAACCATAATGCAAGCAAGCAAGAATTTCAAGAGCCAAAGGCTCCAGAGGATTTTCGGAAGATCGAATAGTATTTTGAAGTCTTTTGTGAAACACATGAACAACTAGGAATGAGCGGATACTCGACAAGTGCGAGGGTTTATTTGAAGGGGTATTCATGTGGCAAAGAACTGCTAGGCAGTAGGCACAAAGTATCCTCGGAAAAATAGAGAAAACTTCGGGGTATCTTGTAATAACAAGATCAATGGGGGATGATCGTATGAATGGCAAGTGTAAGTAGTTTTCCATACGGATTTATCGGTGGTCAGGAATAGCAAAAGTGATGGGCACAAGGTCTCGAGAGAACAACAGAGAGTATCTTCGGAATCTTCCGATGCAGTCGGTGATCATCTGGACTGAAGGGCCTCTCCGGGTGAAAGTATTTTCGAGAACCTAAAGTTAGATTTTAATAAAAATCACTTAACCCGAATAGAAGAGCGTTCAGAATCCCAGAGTAATGGTCGAGGAGTAAAAGATCCTAATACCACCCAACGGCGACGTGTGCCCGTAAGACACACAGCCATGTTAGTAAAATTTTTGCAATGTCTAGAATCGACTTCGGCCAAGGAGTGTGGAAGGGGATTCCTACAGCAATGGCTCGACATTAACTTCAGACGCCCCGATTTAATCGTACACTAATCATGCACGCAAATGTGTACGATCAAGATCAAGGACTCACGGGAAGATATCACAACAACACTCTACAAATAAAATAAGTCATACAAGCATCATATTACAAGCCAGGGGGCGCGAGGGCTCGAATACAAGTGCTCGATCATAGACGAGTCAGCGGAAGCAACAATATCTGAGTACGACATAAGTTAAACAAGTTTGCCTTAAGAAGGCTAGCACAAACCGGGATCAGATCGAAGAGGAGCAGGCCTCCTGCTCGGGATCCTCCTAGGTTACTCCCCGGTCGCCGCCGGGCTGCACGTAGTAGTAGGCACCTCAGTAGTAGTCGCCATCGGCGGTGGCGTCGCCCTGGGCTCCAAAGTCTGGTTGCAGCAATCGAGTAGAGGTAGGGGAAAAGGGGAACAAGGCAACCGTGAATACTCATCCAAAGTACTGCAAGCAAGGAGCTACACTACATATGCATGGATATATGTGTAAAGGGCCATATCGATGGACTGAACTGCAGAATGCCGTAATAAGAGGGGATAGCTAGTCTTAGCGAAGACTACGCTCGACACCTGCCTTGCAACAGTAGAAGAGGGCAATCTGGAGTCCTCCAAGTAACATCACATAGCAATAATCCTACCCGCGATCCCTCCTCATATCCCCGAGAGAGAGCGAACACCGTTGTATCCGCACTTGGAAGGGTGTGTTTTATCAAGTATCCGGTTCTAGTTGTCATAAGCTCAAGGTACAACTCAAGTCGTCCTGTTATCAAGATCACGGTTATCCGAATAGATTAACTTCCTGCATGGGTGCACCATCTTACCCAAAGACGCTTGATCCCATTTGGCCGGACACACTTTCTCGGTCATGCCCGCCGCGGAAGATCAACACGCCGCAGCCCCACCTAGGCACAACAGAGAGGCCAACACGCGGTCTAAACCTAAGCGCCGCAGGGTCAGGGCCCATCGCCTCGAGCACACCTGCGTTCGCGTCTGTGACGCTGCCGAAGACCTAGCCCAAGAAGCGTTCCAGTCCAATCCGGCGCGCGCCGCCCGTCACCGACGTCTGAAGTATTTCGGCTGATACCACGACGCCGGATACCCATAACTACTCCCGCGTAGATGGTTAGTGCGTATAAGCTCAGAGCCAACTCAGATCAAATACCAAGACCTCGTTAAGCGCAGTTAAGTATCCGCGAACGCCGAACAGGCCAGGCCCACCCTCTCCTAGGCGGTCTCAACCTGCCCTGCCGCTCCGCCATAAAGTAACAATCGGGGCCGTGGGAACCCAGGCCCACCTCTACCGGGATGGAGCCACCCGTCCTTTCAGCCCCCATCTCCTAACAGTACCACGGTAATGTAATAGTGTAAAGTATATAGTATATACCGTGATCACCTCCCGAGTGATCACGGCCCGATAGTATAGCACGCGCATGACAACAAGAATGTAGGGCCACAGATGAAAGTACTAGCATCCTATACTAAGCATATAGGATTGCGGTAAAGGTAACAACAAGAGTAACAAGGACAGGCTATGCATCAGATAGGTACAACAAAAGCAAGAACATGCTACACTACTCTAATGCAAGCAGATAGGGAAGAGTAGGCGATATCTGGTGATCAAGGGGGGGTGCTTGCTGGTTGCTCGGCAAGAGAGAGGGTCACAACACCGTAGTCGAACACAGGGGGGTACCGGCAGCGGTCTCGGGGTCTACCGGAAAAGTAATGGAGGGGGAACATAATAAATAACAGAGCAATCAAAGCATAACATAACAAAAGCGGTGCTAGAGGTGATCTAACGTGGTACGAGGTGGTACCGGTTAAGGGGGGAAACAACCGGGAAAATATCCCCGGTGTTTCGCGTTTTCGGGCAGAGGGGCCGGAGGGGGAAAGTTGCGAGTTCGATAGGTTAGGGGTGTGTGGCGGACGAACGGACTGAGTATCCGGATTCGTCTCGTCGTTCTGAGCAACTTTCATGTAGAAAGTATTTTAATCCGAGTTACGGACTAAAAGATATGATTTTAAAAAGAATTTATTAATTTTCTAGAATTAATAGAATTAATTTAAATAGATAATAGCCATTAATGTGTCGACATGACATCAGCATGATGTCATCAGTCAACAGTCTGTTTGACTGGTCAAACTAACACGTGGGTCCCGGTTGTCATTGACTAACACTAATTAATAGTTTAATTAGTTGATAAGTTAATTAGGTTAATTAACAGAATTAATTAAGTTAATTAACTAATTTTAATTATTATTATTATGTCTTTTGTTTAACCCTTTTATTTTCGTTTTTCTATACTACTACAGGGACAGGCCCCACGTGCCATAGGCACAGAGGCCAAACAGGCTAACGGGCAAACGGGCAGAGCCTCGGGTGCGGCTGGGCGCCGGGCGTCGGACACCGAAGCTGCTTGTGAAGCGCTGGCGAAGGCAGTGTGCATGGCGTCCGGAAAGGGGGCCATGGTGCGGGAGGAGGCGACGCCGCGAAGTCCGCCAACGAGCGTGGCAGCAGGCGGGTTCGTGTCTTGCGAGCGATGAAGCAGCCCGGCGACTGGACGAGGGGAGAGGCCGATGGCCTCACCAGCGTTGAATAGAGCGGGCGGCGAGGCTCGGGGCGACCGTGGGAGGAGATGAGGAGGCCACGGCGAGGCTGATCCAGCCTGTGGCGGCGGCGGGGGCGCCACCGAGGCGGCGCTTAGCGCCGGTGATGACGACGGGCTGGGCGGTTCGACGGGAGGGTCCCGTAGTGGCGTCGAGCGAAGAGGAGGTGTTGGGGCGGTCCGGCGATGGAGGGGGTCGACGACGAGGGCGGGGGAGGAGCAGTCCGACGAGGTAGCCCTCCGGGCGGCGCGGAGGGGGTAGAAGACGGGCGGCGAGGCGCGGGTCGGGCGCGGCGTTGAGGCTCCCAGATCGGGAGGGGAAGGAGGCGAGGAGGTCGGCGCCAGGGTGGGCGCCGGCGACGGGGTGGCCTTCTACGCCGGCGAGGTGGGGCGACGACGCAGGAGGGAACGAGGAGGTGGGGATCGGGACGCCCCGATCGAAATCTGGATCGGGAGGGGGGGCGGACGTGGGGGGTGTGGGGATTAGGGTTTGTTGGGCGTGGCCTATAGGCCAGGGACGGAATGGGCCGCCTGCTCGGCGGAGGAGGCCACTGGGCCACTTGGCCCACCGGGGGGGTCTTCTTTTCTTTTTTTTTTTACTTTTATTTACTTTACCTTTTCTGTTTTATTTTAGTTGCAGTTTATTTTTTTGTTTTAGTAAATACCAAAGTGGCACCTAAATTGTTCTTACAAATTAAGCCACAACCACAAAATGCTTCATCCCTAATAATATAGTTTAATACTTTACAAAACACAGAAGGCATTTAATTAATTTCTTTTGCTGCTGTTTTATTTTCCTTTGAGCATTTAAACATTTTATAAAAATGTGGTTTCACCTCCATAATTACCGATGTATTATTTGGTTCACTCCGAACATTTAAATTTTAATATTTGAAAACTTTTATTGTTTGCTCGATTTTGAATTTGAACTAACCCGAGATTAACTACCGTGACAAAGGTGACGTGGCATCATTAGTGGGGATTACTGTAGCTTAATTACCCCTGGCATCACAATAGGGGGCGCGCCCTCCACCCTCGTGGCCGCCTCGGCTGCTTCTTGACTTGCACTCCAAGTCCTCTAGATCACGTTCGTTCCAGAAATCACGCTCCCGAAGGTTTCATTCCGTTTGGACTCCGTTTGATATTCCTTTTCTTCGAAATACTGAAATAGGCAAAAAAATAGCAATACGGGCTGGGCCTCTGGTTAGTAGGTTAGTCCCAAAAATGATATAAATGTGTAAAATAAAGCCCATAAACATCCAAAAGGGGTAATACAATAGCATGGAACAATAAAAAATTATAGATACGTTGGAGACGTATCACACACCAACGCCACAACACAGTAATGGTGACGAACTGGGCGAAGATGATGAAGTTCTTCAGCTTCAGCCCAAACTGACAATCCACCTTAGCAGCTTCCACTTTGACAGCTCCAACCTTGGCACTGTCAACACTGCTGCCTCCGTGCTTTCGCACCCAGGCGGAGTAAGCTTGTTCTGCTGCCTGCCTAGTCTTGAACCCTCTATAGTTGTTGTTGCTATACGATGCCACTTGTGCATTGGCTTCTTCCCATGAACTATAAACCCCTGGAACCTCACCGATGAACACGACATACCACTTGCCCTAGCAATGCACAAGAGCAAGAGTTGAAGCAGCAAATCAATGGAGCACAAGTAGCAAGCAAAGTAGCACAGAAACAACAATGGAGCAGAAGAGAAGTAAAGCATGCATGATCATACGGCATAGCAAGTTCAACCTAGCACTACCTTGGTGTTAACCTACCACCACATCCAAAAGAGGGTGTCGTCCTACCACTGCAAGTTCACCATCAGCGTGAGGGGTTAGTATATACCACCTCACCAAAATATACAGACCATCAAATAGTTTTTGAACCCTAGCTACACAAAATGTACGTCATCATCGTCATCGTCATCATCATCGCCACCGCCATCGCCGTCGGGGATCATGCACGCTCACAGGCAGCACTACTCTAGTAGTAGTGCTTGCCCAGCCAGCTCCTGAGCCATAGCACCCTGTGAGCGTCTGCCATGGCAACGAACCCAGCACCCTGCGCCTTGTTGTCAAGCAGGTGGCTGAGAGCTGCCATGAGAGCCTCGTCGCTGAAGCCACCCAGGGTCATGACAACGCCATACAGGTCAGGGTGGACATCGAGGGGCTTGCACTCCCTGATGGCTGTTGCCACCTCCTTCACCGCCTCAGTCATGCTGCAAAAAACATTGATCTCCTCCTCCATCAGGCCTCCTCTCTTCCTCTTCCTATCATGGACGGGGTCAAATGGCTTGTCGAAGGGCTTCGCAGCGGGCTTGTCAGGGCCATCAAGGACCTCGACGCCCAAAGGTCCTGTGGAAGTCCGCATGGGAGAACCAAGAGACTCACCCGAGCCCATGGCATGCTTCCCAGTTGCCAGCCCGAAGGAGAAGATGTGCTGCATCTGGCTGTAGTTCTGGATGGGTGTGTTGAGGAAAGCGTCCCTTGGGTGGTCCTAAGAATGAAACACAAGTGCTGTTAGTTGCGATTAGGAGTCGGCAATGGTGGACAGTATGAAAAGGAAGAGGGCTGTGAGCTAACCGCAACATGGCCGGCATAGTGCTCTGCCTCCAGAACTATGGAGCAAGTGTTCTCCTCCCATGAGGCGCCGCTAAGGTCTCTCAGCTTGGACACTTGGATCCATCGACTTCTCCACTTCCTCAGGTGGTTGTACACCTGGGTGGCAGACACCTCTTGCCCACAGAACTCGAACACATGCTTCACAACGGTGTTCAAGTGCACCTCCTTGAAGCCCTTGTCAGTCCTAACTCCACTAGAGATGAGATCACACATCTTGTTCAGCACGAACGTGGACATGAACGGCTGCCACTTCATGTTGTCTGACCTACGATCCTTCTTTGCCTTTGCTGCCGCTAGCTTGATTGCAGCGGCAGCGGCAGCAGCAGCAGGAGTTGGCTCAACGAGCACTACTGGCACATAGAGGGAATCAGACTCGAACACCTCTGAATCAGGTGCCATCTCTGACATAGGCTGCGAGTCCTCGACAAACAATGGAGCAAATTGGCTGTTGGACACGACAAGGGCCTAACTAAGGTTTTGTGTCTGCGTGGTCATGTCCTACAATCGTAGCACACATTGACAGTGAGCATAGCACACAACATACCCGACAATCCATGAAAGCAGGAGCATACATGTACATGGTTCATCACTATCATAGCAAGCACATGCTTCATCACTATCATACTAAGCATACCGGACAATCTATGAGCAGGAACATACATCTACAACAAACAACATGGTACAAATGGACCACCAATAGCTACAAATCACAGACCTAAGCATGATTCAACACAAGCACAAGGTTCAACTTCAAACTCTACTGCTAATCTAGCCTACCACATGCTTGAACATCTAGCCCTACCACAAATTGCAACCGCAGCATAGCAACCAACCATATCAACTCACAGATCAGACCACTAATCAACCATGCATTTAGATTGAACCCTAGCTGCAGCTCAGATCTAGCTAGAAGGAACAAAGAGAAAGGGGTATTGAAATCACACAGGCCATGGCTGCCGCTCGAGGACGAGGGGGGACGGTCGTGGAAGATGAACGCCGGCCGGTGAAGGAGTGCCGAGGCCGTGGACCGCAGACCGATGAAGATGCGCCGCTTACCTGCTCGTCGGTGCCGATGCACGTCGGCGGGAAAGCTCGAACGGAGGAAGAATGGTGGCGGGAGTTGGGGCGGTGAGGGAGGGGCTAAATATGGGTGGTCTCGGCGGGAGGTGAGCCGAAATCCTCCCGCCGATTTTTCGGCGACGCGGATGAGCTCGCGCCATTTCCCCTGCTCGCACGAGGGGAGAAGCGCGTCGCCCTCCCCTGCCTCGCCCGAGCCAGGCTCGCGAGCTACTGTCGATTCGTGCGCTTCCCCCGGGCCTGGCCTGGACGTGCTTTAAGTTTCGTGCGATGCGGGCCACACAGTGAATGCAGGAAACCAAACGGGCCAAATTCTACCCGCGCGGGCCAGGCTGGGCCTAATGCAGGCAACCAAACACATCCTAATTATATCTCGCATACATATTCCAAATCTTCTTGCACACCAGGCTGCCTTGGCGAATTCTTATTTTACCGATAAATCACTCTCATTTTATTCCTTCAATTTTTTCTCCCAACGAAAAATGTTTCTCACAGTGATATGTGAATGGATATATTGACAACCGTAATATAATATCAAGAGCTAAATACACTTTATTCAAAGAATTTAAGGATGTATCCATGATGCATTGACATTGATTCCTTTCCATAAATGTGCCTTGTGTAATTGATTAGGGATCACCGTAATGGATTCATTTCCTAAATTTGGTAGATAAAACCAGATTAAATATATTAGTGGGCTAAAAACCAGTTCAAATAAATTGGTGGGATAGAAAAAAACAATGGGGGAGGTTTAACCAGAATGGAGGCAACGCTATCAACTCACCATGGCATATGCGTCTGTAACAATTCCGATAGTATGCAGATCACAAAACCAACCTATTCCTCATAGAAAAAAATGAAACATAAAAAAAAGAATACCAAAAAATGAAGCATAGAAAAAATACGCGTGCACGCGTCAAATGGGTCGGCTAACTTTGATTATACTTGATGTTTTGCTAAGATTTGATTTGATTTGGGTATGAATAGTGGAAGACAAGGAAAGTTTTGATTTAGGTCAGATTTTCTTAAGATTGGATTTGAATGCAGGTCTGCGCTGATTCCGATAGTATGTCGAGCCAAAAACCAACCAATAGTTCACATAAAAATGAAACAGAAAAAAGAATAGCAAAACACATAACATATAAAAACCGGAAAATAAAACGGCGACGCGTCAAATGGGCCTGCTAACTTTGATTATAGTTGATGTTTTGGTATGGTTTGATTTGATTTGGTTATGAGTAGTGAAACACAAGAAAAACTTGGAATTAGGGGAGATTTTCTTAAGATTTGATTTGAACGAGTTAATGGATGAAGTTGTTTTGGAAAAGTGCAGATTTGATTGAGTTAATGCACCCATCAAATGAGCCCGCCCAAATTGGTTGCGCTTGAGCGAATGGTCATTTGTAAGATGCTCATGGGCGTAATATAGGGTTTGCCGAGGGGTTGGTGGGAGTGAGGCGAGACTACCAACTCCCCCTTTAGGAGTAGAGATTTTCTTAAGATTTGATTTGAACGAGTTAGTAATGGATGAAGTTGTTTTGGAAAAGTGCAGATTTGATTGAGTTAACGCACGCATCAAATGGGCTCACCCGAATTGGTTGCGCTTGAGCGAATGGTGGTATGTAAGACGCTCGTGGGCGTAATATAGGGTTTGCCAAGGGGTTGGTGGGAGTGAGGAGTAGATATTTTCTTAAGATTTGATCTGAACGAGTTAATGGATGAAGTTGTTTTGGAAAAGTGCGGATTTGATTGAGTTAATGCACGCATCAAATGGGCCCGCCCCAAATTGGTTGCGCTTTGAGCAAATGGTCATCTGTAAGACGCTCATGGGCATAATATAGGGTTTGCCGAGGGGTTTGTGGGAGTGAGGAGAGACTACCAACTCCCCCTTTAGGAGTACATGTTTTCTTAAGATTTGATTTGAACGAGTTAATAGATGAAGTTGTTTTGGAAAAGTGTAAATTTGATTGAGTTAATGCACGCACTAAATGAGCCCGCCCAAATTGGTTGCGCTTGAGCGAATGGTCGTCTCTAAGACGCTCATGGGCGTAATATAGGATTTGTCGAGGGGTTGGTGGGAGTGAGGCGAGGTTACCAACTCCCCCTTTAGGAGTAGAGATTTTCTTTAGATTAGATTTGAACGAGTTAATGGATGAAGTTGTTTTGGGGAAGTGCGGATTTGATTGAGTTAATGCATGCATCAAATGTGCCCACCCAAATTGGTTGCGCTTGAGAAAATGGTCATCCGAAGATGCTTGTGGGCGTAATATAGGGTATGCCAAGGGATTGGTGGGAGTGAGGCGAGACTACCAACTCCCCCTTTAGGAGTAGAGATTTTGTTAAGATTTGATTTGAACGAGTTAATGGATGGAGTTGATTTGAAAAAATGAACATTTGATTGAGTTAATGCACACATCAAATGGGCCCGCCCAAATTGGTTGTGCTTGAGCAACTGGTCGTGTGTAAGACGCTCGTGGGTGTACTATAGGGTTTGTCGAGGGGTTGGTGGGAAGGAAGCAAGACTATCAATTCCCCCTTTAGGAGTAGAGATTTTCTTAAGATTTGATTTGAACGAGTTAATGCATGAAGTTGTTTTGGAAAAGTGCAGACTTAGTTGAGTTAATGCATGCATCAAATAGGCCCGCCCAAATTGGTTGTGCTTGAGCAAATGGTCGTCTGTAAGACGCTCGTGGGCGTAATATATGGTTTGCCGAGGGGTTGGTGGGAGTGAGGCGAGACTACCAACTCCCCTTTAGGAGTAGAGATTTTTTAAGATTTGATTTTAATTAGCGAGTTAATGAATGAAGCTGATTTGGAAAAGAGCAGATTTAATTGAGTTAATGCACGCATCAAATGGGCCAGCCCAAATTTGTTGCGCTTGAGCGATGGTCGTCTTTAAGACGCTCGTGGGCATAATATAGGTTTTTTTGGCAATCATAACATAGGGTTTGCCGAGGGGTTGGTGGGAGTTAGGCGAGACTACCAACTCTCCTTTTAGGAGTAGAGATTTTCTTAAGATTTGAGTTGAACGAGTTAATGGATGAAATTCTTTTGGAAAAGTGCAGATTTGGTTGAGTTAATGCACACATCAAATTGGCCCGCGCAAATTGACTGCGCTTGAGCGAATGGTCGCCTATAAGACGCTCGTGGGCGCAATATAGGGTTTGCCGAGGGGTTGGTGAGAGTGAGGCAAGACTACCAACTCCCCCTTTACGAGTAGAGATTTTTTGATGATTTGATTTGAACGAGTTAATGGATGAAGTTGTTTTGGAAAAGTGTGGATTAGATTGAGTTCATGCACGCATCAAATAGGCCGTCCCAAATTGGTGGCACTTGAGCAAATGGCCATCTGTAAGATGCTCGTGGGCCTAATACAAGGTTTGCCGATGGGTTGATGGGAGTGAGGCGAGACTACCAACTCCTCCTTTAGGAGTAGATATTCTGGCCCATTGACTTGTGAAACTACCAAAGAACGTATAGAGTCGAACGAAAATTGTGGGAGGGAGGTGGACGGATGAAATTACAGTGGTAAGAAACGCTTCTCTCTTTAATTATAGGTATAGATTTAAAGCTTCTTGTATATTGCTTCGCTATGAAAACAATAATTATTCCCCTTTATTATTGTACTCCTACTCCATTTTTCCTTCCAAAAAGGACATAATCAACCAATCATGTCTAAAACTAGGCGTTAGGAGATATAAAGGCACCAGCCATGTTTAGATGTGGAATTAAAACTAGATAGACATTAGGATAAGCATTGATAGCATGCATTAATATCTTACCAAATAATCGTGTCAACATCGACATACTTTTGCTATAAATACTCACACAGCCATCAGTTTCATTTAGAAAAAAACAACACACATTACCTCTTCGATATGGCACAGTACATGAAGAAGGTTGTTGAAGGACCACTGGGAACCGGCAAGGCTTTCATATGCCTGTTGATGTTGATGCTGCTTGTGTTGTCATCTGGTAGGAAGACCATCATCCCACACATCTCCCGATCAGACTGATCCAAATTAGTTAAGTTGATGGTTAATTTGTATTGTCTATGGATGGATGCAGAAAAAATGGAGTCGCATGGCTGCTTAAAGCGGAAGAGCGGGAAGTGGACCAACGACACTTGCATCATACGAGGCACCTGCAACGGGCCCTGCCGGGACGAGGGCTTCGACAACGGCCATTGCCATAACACCTGGACATGCATCTGCTACAAGAACTGCGGCTTATCCCTCCAGCCGCCGCATGCATGAACGATCGGCATGTACTCCGACTAAAATAAATTAACAAGTTCTATTCGTGGCATAAACATCTATTCCCTTTTTTCCATAATATAAGACGTTCAAGTTCGGTTGACATGCACTCCCACTGAAACAAACTAATAAGTTTTATTCATGGTATAAATATCTACTCCCCCTGTCCTACAATATAAGACGTTCAACTTTGTGAAAATGTCTTATATTGAGTGATGGAGGGAGTAATACTATGCTCCTTAATTTTAGAGCCCCCATTCAATTGAGGTGTTATATTTAAATTTTGTTTTATGATTTTGACCGGATCAACGATTTCTCAAGGAGCTCTCTCGGTAATCAATTTTGAATTTGATTCATGAATTTGGTTGGATTGACAATCTCTCAAATGAATTTGGCGCGGCTTCTCGATGCAGAACGGCGGGGGCGCTGGATTGGCGGCGGCGGCTGGAGCTTACAGAACGGCAACAACGGCAGATGGAGCTTGCAGAACGGCGGCGGTGACGGATGAAAGCGGCTGACGGATGAGACTGGAGGTTGGACTGGCGAACAGGGGCGGGGAGCGGGATCGAGTGTCGCTGGTTGCTGCCTCTATGCGCATGTGCATTTTTTTGTTGAGAAAAGGTGTGCATGTGCGTGTGACGCACTAGGAGAAGATGGGGATCGGAGGCTGAGGGGATCGGCTAGGGTTAGAGTAGTGGGGGCGAATGGGCTTTAGGGGTTAGGTGGGCCGGCCTGCTAAGTTGCTCCTTTTTTTGTGCAGGCTGAAAAAAAAAGCTATATGAGTGCTCTATTAGGGTTTCGCCAAGGCCCAAGTGGGCTCCTAATCAACCTTTTCATTAGAAAATAGTCCCACCCTTGCTAAACAAATTAGTCCCACGTTGCTTTCTAACACTGAATCTCACCAATTTAAATATGTGATGAAGTTGTCTAAGAGCAAGCCTTCTTGGGAATTAATAAGTGGAGGATGAGGCATGAATTTGATGGATAAACGAAAGAGAGGGCCAAGCTCGGGAATGAGCAACATTAAAAGAAAGCCGTCTTGGGACCGTGAACACTTTTTATAACTCACGAACATTTTTTTCGAAATTGTGAACATTTTTTTAGAAATTTGTGAACAACCTCTTAAGTCATGAACATGCTTTTGAATCATGAACAGTTTTTCTAAATAATGAACATTTTATAATTATAGACTAAATTAAAAAAATCTTCTACATTTTTTGAATTAGTGCACATTTTTTTTTGAATCATCAACATTTTTTTTCAAATTCGTGAACATTTCTCGAATTAGCGAACATTTTTTTTAATGGTGAACATTTCTTTTCAAATTTGTGAATGTTTTTCGAATTAGCAAACATTTCTTGAATCACGAATTGTTTTCTCAAATTGACGAACATTTTTCGAATTAGCGAACACTTTTTTGAATCATGAACATTTTTTTCAAATTCGTGAATATTTTTCGAATCAGCAAACTTTTTTTGAATCGTGAATATTTTTTCCAAATTCATGAACATTGTTTGAATTTGTGAACATTTTTCTAAAAAGTGTTCGCTAATTCATGAAAACAGAATTTTCCAAAAATTATATGCATTGATTGGTTAAATGAACAATCAAAATTATAGATACGTTGGAGACGTATCAAGCATCCCCAAGCTTAATTCCTGCTCGTCCTCGAGTAGGTAAATGATAAAAACAGAATTTTTGATGTGGAATGCTACCTAGCATAATTCTCAAGTAATTTTCTTTATTGTGGCATGAATGTTCAGATCCAAATGATTCAAAATAAAAGTTCATATTGACATAAGAAATAGTAATACTTCAAGCATACTAATCAAAGCAATCATGTCTTCTCAAAATAACATGGCTAAAGAAAGTTCATCCCTACAAAATCATATAGTTAGGCTATGCTTCATTTTCGTCACACAAAAATGCCCCCAAATTCTACACCCCCGATGGCAAGCCAATTAATTGTTTCGTACTTAAATAATCTCAAACTTTTTCAACTTTCACGCAATACATGAGCGTGAGCCATGGATATAGCACTATGGGTGGAATAGAATATGATGATGGGGATTGTGTGGAGAAGACAAAAAAGGAGAAAGTCTCACATTGACGAGGATAATCAACGGGCTATGGAGATGCCCATCAATTGATGTCAACACGAGGAGTAGGGATTGCCATGCAACGGATGCACTAGAGCTATAAATGTATGAAAGCTTAACAAAAGAAAACTAGTGGGTGTGCATCCAACTTGCTTGCTCACGAAGACCTAGGGCATTTTGAGGAAGCCCGTCGTAGGAATATACTCCCTCCGTTTTTATTTACTCTGCATATTAGAGTTGACTGAAGTCAAACTTCGTAAAGTTTGACCAACTTTATAGAAAACAATATAGACAGTTATCATAATAAATCTAGACGATGTGAAAGTACATTCAATAATAAATCTAATGTTGTTGATTTGTTATTGTATATCTTAATATTTTTGTTTATAAACTTGGTCAAAGTTTGTAAAGCTTGACTTTTACGAAAGCTAATATGCGAACTAAATAAAAACGGAGGGAGTACACGCCAAGTTCTATAATGAAAAATTCCCACTAGTATATGAAAGTGACAACATATGAGACTTGCTATATGAAGAACATGGTGCTACTTTGAAGCACAAGTGTGGAAAAAGAGATAGTAACATTGCCCCCTTTTTATTTATTTCCTTTTTTATTTTTTTATTTTTTTGGCCTTTATTTTTTTTCTTTTGGCCTTTCTTTTTTTTTCTTTGGCCTTTTTTTCCTTTTTGGCCTTTCCTTTTTTTTCTTTTTGGGGACAATGCTCTAATAATGATGATCATCACACTTTTATTGATTTACAACTCATGAATTACAACTCAAAACTAGAACAAGATATGACTCTATATGAATGCCTCCGGTGGTGTACCGGGATGGGCAATGAATCAAGAGTGACATGTATGAAAAATTATGCAAAGTGGCCTTGCCAAAAATACGGTGTCAACTAAATGATCATGCAATGGCAATATGACAAAAGTAATGCGTGTCATGATGATAAACGGAACAACAGAAAGTTGGATGGCAATATATCTCGGAATGGCTATGGAAATGCCATAATAGGTAGGTATGGTGGCTGTTTTGAGGAAGATATAAGGAGGTTTATGTGTGATAGAGCATATCATATCACGGGGTTTGGATGCACGACGAAGTTTGCACCAACTCTCAAGGTGAGAAAGGGCAATGCACGGTACCGAAGAGGCTAGCAATGATGGAAAGGTAAAAGTGCGTATAATCCATGGACTCAACATTAGTTAAAAGAACTCATATACTTATTGCAAAAATCTACAAGTCATCAAAAACCAAGCACTATGCGCATGCTCCTAGGGGGATAGATTGGTAGGAAAAGACCATCGCTCGTCCCTGACCGCCACTCATAAGGATGCACAATCCAAGGACACTTCATGTTTCAAATTTGTTACACAACTTTAACCATACGTGCATGCTACGGGACTTGCTAACTTCAACACAAGCATTCTTTAAATTCATAATCACCCAACTAGCATGACTTTAATATCACTAGATCCATATCTCAAAACAATTATCAAGTATCAAAATTGATCATAGCATCCAATTCACTTCCTATGATAGTTTTTATTATAACCAACTTGGATACCTACCATTCTAGGACCAATTTTATAACCATAGCAAATACCATGCTGTTATAAGAGACTCTCAAAATAATATAAGTGAAGCATGAGAGACTAGCAATTTCTACAAAATTAAGCCACCGCCGTGCTCTAAAAGATATAAGTGAAGCACTACAGCAAAAACTATCTAGCTCAAAAGATATAAGTGAAGCACATAGAGTATTCTAATAAATTTCAATCAAGTGGGCTTCTCCCAAAAGGTGTGTACAGTGATAACCCACAAGTATAGGGGATCGCAATAGTTTTCGAGGGTAGAGTATTCAACCCAAATTTATTGATTCGACACAAGGGGAGCCAAAGAATATTCTCAAGTATTAGCAGCTGAGTTGTCAATTCAACCACACCTGGAAACTTAGTATCTGCAGCAAAGTGTTTAGTAGCAAAGTAATATGATAGTGGTGGTAACGGTAACAAAAGTAAAGACATCAAAAGTAATGCTTTTGGTATTTTTGTAGTGATTGTAACAGTAACAACGGAAAAGTAAATAAGCGAGAACCAGTATATGGAAAGCTCGTAGGCACCGGATGTAGCGACCCGACCTCGGACGGTCAAGCCTTCGTGTTATCGTGCCATCCTGGATCAAGATGTTTGGCACACAGTACATCAATGTATATATCAAGTGCAATCACATGTATAAATAACGTAAAATGATATATACCTCATAATACTCAGCGGAAACAATCAAACGGGTGTGGAGTCCCATCAACGCCATCGGCAGGTTGAGTGTAGACCGTAACCCTATATCGTAACTCTTACTCGTCGAAGCAAATCCTGCAACATGATACGTTGCAGCCGTGTAGGTCAGTACATTGAATGTACTGGCAAGATCACAATAAGAGAAAACAGATGATAAACTATACTATATGCAGTATGGCTTTGTGGCTCTGTATCTGAGTTTTGTTTGCGTAAAAGCTGATTTTATTTTCCCTACATCAAAAGAATAAATGAAGTCTGTACTATAGAGTTTCCTATCATGACATGGTTCCGCCAACCGATGTCTCATAGCCCAAATCATCATAAGTTGCCCACAATTAAGTTATCAGTCCGGTGTTGAGAGTTCCGAGATAGATCCAAGTCCAGATGCTCAAATTGTCCGTAACCGGGGACACGGCTAATCGATTAGGTTTAAACCCTCTGCAGAGGTTTGTACACTTTACCCGCAAGATTCGATCCCTCTCTTTACGCTTCTCGCACTTCAGAGTGTTTGAGAACAAGATGACCAAACATGGTCTTCCAAAGAGTTTCTCGACCACCGTCCGTACTCAACCCATCCTACCGTAGTTCTACATCTGCTAGTACCGTCCCCAGCCAGAGTCACAACTAAGTTCAACCAAGCGAGCCCATAATGACTTGCGGTTGCACAGTAAGCTTCCGGGCATGAAGTATTCTTCCGCCTCTTTGAGTCTGGGTGAAGCTTTCCGCAAGATGTCATGGCGCTTCTCCATGCATCCCGCCAACCACTGGTTTCTCCAGGTGCCCGTCAACCGCCCTTCACCCAAAGAGTGTGTATTGAATTCTTGTCTCGAGTCTTGAAGTCTTGAGGCCTTGAAGATGCAGTCCTTGCAGGTGCCATCATGGAGTTGTCGTCATTGACGAAATCCTTCATTCTCACACCACTCCTGAGCACTCATACCAAACCCCGTCTACTACAGCGTAGCATTAGAATAAAATAACGTCCCGGGCTTGGTAACAGGGTGATGGGTTCCTACCTCATGCATACTACTCAACTACAAGAATTTCAATAACACTACTGAGGGGTGGTTGCAAAGGTGCCACTAAATGCAATAAAACATAGGTAAGAAAGCATGGTCAAAGTGAACTTGCCTGGTGATGTTGACGAAGAAGAATTATCGTTCTCAAGAAATAACTTGATAGACTACTCGTCACTCTCTGATGAAATCTATATAACAAACATATCATTCACATAAGCACTCACACTAACAATCAAAACAAAAGAGAGAGCGAATAAGAATCCAAAGGAACTTCAAATAAAACTAGGGAGTCTTCTTCTACAACATTCATAAAAAATAGTTTTGTCTAACGGAAAATAAAACACTAAAATAACAGAGAATAAAATATAAATTTAGTTAAGACAAAGAAAAAATAAAGTATTTTTTCATAAAGCTATTTTGAAAGTATTTTCAATTGGGAGTTAAAACAGTAGAGAAATCCATTGCAAGTTATTAGCGAACTTGAATTGATTTCACGATAACAAAATAAAAATAAATATAAGAACTTGTTGAACACCTACTGTTTAACTAATAGAAACCAAACATAAACTTTCTGAAATATAAAATAAAATAATTTAAAAACAACTATAGAAAAGAAGTAGCTATAATTCGAATAGAACTAAAACAGAATTTGTTTTACATGAAACAATAAGCTAAAATACTCAAACAATTTTGAAGTTTCTACCACTGGTAAATATGATCACTAGTGATCAGTAGAAAAAGAATCAAATAAAAATCTATTTTTAAACTCCCGAATAAGCAAAACAAGCTTTAATTCAAATCTGATCTAACTCAATTTTATAAATCCAAACATAGACAAATTATATATTTTGGAAACTACAAGAAAATTGTGATCTAACGCAAAACGAATCAGCATCATTGGACTTCTAGATCAAAAGTTATAAGCTAAACAAGAACGGAACTAAATCTGTTACGGAAATAAATCTGAAAACGAAAACGGAGTTACCTGTGACGTGAGGCAGAGATGGCAGGAAGGAGATGGCGATGTGGAGGCTGCTCGGCGAGGGGGCGAGGTCGCCGGCGAGGGTGGGGTGGCGGAGGAGGGGTCGGCGCTTGGGAGGTGGCGCTGGGCGATGGGAGGTTCCAGGAGAGCTCTGGTGAGCGTTCTAGGCAGGAAAAGGAGGACGGTGGCGAGAAGGCTACGGGCAGGAGGGCGTGGTGATGGGAAAAATGGAACGAGGAGAGGAGGGGTTTTATAGGCGGTCTCGGGAGGCGCTGGGATGGAAAGACGAGGGAGATCGGGAAGGTGGAGATTCCTGTCTCCATGGATATGGAAAGCTTGTGTAACGTGGGAGGAAACAGGGAAGGAGATGATCTCTTGTTGGGCTAGAATAGGAAAGTGCTTAATGGGCCAGGTTTTTCCTAATAAAACGATTCCATTCCTATTTTTAAAATTAGGAAACTAAAACAATAAAAAGGAAATCAAATCAATTGAATAAAGAGTTTTTATATACTAAAATTATCAGAAAAATAAAATGTAGATGATGAGCATTATTCCACGGCCAAAATAAAAACTAAATTTTTTTTCAGAAAATCCCTAAAGGCTTTATTTCTTTTTGCAAATAATTTTAAATAAAAACTTTGGTTTTCTTGGCTCAAATATTTTCAAAATGCCCCTGATTTTGGAGGGTCATTTTCCTCCGCTCTTTCTTTCTTGCAAGAATTTATTTTTCGGGTATTTCTCGGGGAAGAAAAATAGAGAAGCAAGTGCAAATATTTGAAAGAATTAAATTGCAAAACTCCGTTCAAATTCTTTATAGTTGAAGAAGTCATGTCATCTTCTCTCATTGATTTTAATAGGATGAATTTGAATTTACGGAGAAGGGAAAGTCATTTTATTCCCTCTCTTTCAAAAGTTTTTGAAAAGGTTCAAATTTCACTCAAGTTTAATTCACTCAAGCAAACAAACAAACAATTCAATTAATTATATTAACATTCCAAAATTTGGGATGTTACAAACCTACCACACTTAAAATGAATCTCGTCCTCGAGATTGAAGAAACTAACAAGAAAAGGTTAGGGTTGGGGTCTTCTAGCAAATGTCTTGGTCGAAAAGGTCGGGGTGCTACCACACTTAAAAACAAGGTCATGGTTCCAATAAACTCAGATATTTCCTCCGGAGGGCTGACAATGTATGTCTCTTCACATATCTTACAATAGCTCCTTCATTAAAGCTCTTCGCGTCAAGCATAGAGTTTTCCTCAAAAGCTTGGGTCGGTTCGTCAAAGTTGAAGTTAAATCGAGACCGGATCTTCTTAGCTGATGGGTCTGTGTCCATTCTAAACAACTATCGAAACACTCATGGTGGTCTATAATTTATGGTTTTCTCCTGCAGAAAACGGGTCTGGGTTGAACCTCACCGTATAGCCTACGATTGGCATCAGTTGCCTGTAAAGGGATTCCATCGTCCTACCATTCTATGGTTTTAGGGCTTATAGCGTCGACACTCTTCAAAGGTTTTCGAGTCTCTCTGATTTTCCATCAACATATGATAGTTCATGATAGAAGTCTTCGGTATGGGGGCCAATCCATCCCGTACTTGAATCATTACCACATACGTAAACAGTGAATCACGTATTCTAACACTTGGGCATACTCACAAGCATTGCAGAATTTCTCTTGTCCTCGAATTGGGTTCGAGTAAATCCATGGTTTCTGCAAGCCAAACAAAACATCTATCGTTACTTCACCACTCTTAGGTTTTTGCGTAACCTCCTACGGAACGTATGCTGATTTGATCACTGCTTCTTCCAAGTGTATTCCTTTATCCAGGTTACAACTGTTCCTTCTCAAAATCCTGGGCCTGTGGGTTATGGCCCACTTCAGCACTAGTGCAGCTTTAACTTCATCCTTGGAGTAACTCTCTTGTTACACCTCCTAGTAGTACTCTGTTTCTTCATACCATCATATCAAAAGCAAAATTCCAACTTATTTTGTCCAGCTTCCTTCTATGGACCATCATGGATAACACATTTCTTTCTTCATTGATCCTGTGGTTTTACGGAGTACTATGACGCCAAAGAAAACATGCACTAGCTTATCCATAAATCCCTTTATTTTCATATCAATCTTTTATTACATCCTTATCCATCTTTCGTGAATCCAAATTCCAAAAAGTTTATTACAAATGCCGCCACCCACATGGTTCGGTATGGTGGACATTACTTCAACTTTATTTATTTATCCTCTTCGAGGATTCTTCAGTCCCACTGGAAGTGTGCGACATGAGCCTTGAAATCTTCAATCTTCTTCTTCATCATGGTGGTCTTGAGCTTCACCTTCATCATCTCTGCATGCACTTCGCTTAGGTATTCCTGAGTATAACGGAGTCTTGCTTCAAGTATTTCTCGATCCGCGATGGCTTCCATGGCTGCTTCACGAACGGCATCGAAGAAAGTTGCTTGTGGCACACGTGAGATGAAAAAGTAATGCCCCATCCTCTTTGGGCAAACTCCTTTCAAACGGTGGAGGTGTACCTCCACATACCAGAGTTCCACTCCCTTTTGCATGAAGGGGTAGCCTTTGTAGACTGCATCTCCTTCAAGGTGAATATGCTTCATCATGTCCTTCAAGATCTTCGGGTAATCATGATCACTTGTCAGGGTCATGATCGTTTCAGGGCCCTTAAGGAAAGACTCATAAAGGGTTGTCATCTGCATGTGTAGGATAGGAGGGGTGCTCAGAACAAGGAATGTATCTCCATGGGGAAATTGCAATTGTCTCCAGAAAAGTTTGGTGTTCAGTTGTCCATGGGTTCAAGATTCCGGCGTTTGGTTGAGATAGAAAGAGAAAGCAATTACCCACTCATCAACAAAATTATCGTTTGTAATGGGCCGTTCTACTATGGTTTCGTTTCTAAGTCCTCATTTCTTCAGGTCTTCAATGCTCGGGAGTTTTCCAATTCCTGATGTTGTTCCCATATGAAGGCCTTCTACCATTCTTCCGTAACTTACGTCTCTCATGGTTGAAATAAATACAAATCTCGATATATCGCATCTATCCAACCATTCAATAAACACACAAAAATAATAGCAACCAAGCATTCATTTATTCAATCAATACTACAGTATCGCCACCCACATAAGTTGGTATGGTCAGATACTTAAATCGAGGAAGCGTTCATCTTTATTTCTCTCATGGTGGGATACTACTAAGCTAATTTATTAGGAACTTGGTCATTGTCCCCACCGGGGCTTCTTCTGTGTGGACTTGATCTCCTCCAGTTCTTCTGCTAGATTTTCTCTGTCGACACGGAGTTTCTTGTGACGACCCTGTATGTCCTGAAGTTGTTCCTTGAGCTTCTGGATCTCAACGTCCTTTGCATGAGACATGGTCCTGCTGTTCTTCAGTTCCTGACGCATTCTCGAGATCTCGAGGTTCTCCTCCTCCAGCTTGTTTACCTTCAGTCTCTGAGTCTTGACCTCTTCTCGTAGTGCTTCATTGTCGAACAGGGCTTCCAGGAGGTCCATCTGAAGATTCTTGACGTATTGTTCCAGATCCTCATTGTACACTAAAAGTGGGGAGAACTTCATCTTTTGCGCTTCCGTCAAGGCAATAGTTGCTCCATCAGACTTCTGCCATCCAATCCTTCCAAAGAAGTGTGAGTTTAGTGCAGCACGATGACGATAGCATAAACGTGCAATAGCATCATGGACGGAAATGTTGATGCCCATATCACAGTCACCATTTATAGTTTCGAAGCTGATGTCTGCAGTCTTGGGGGCTTCTTTACGACCAAAAACTTGGGTCTTGACTCCCCATGATCTGGACGTCCTCTTAGTTTCCTTGATCTCAGGTATCGGTAACTTCAGCAGCCTGACTAGCTCCACAAGGAAGGGGCCTCCGAGAACCTTCTCGTAGTGTTCTCTTTGTTCGAATGTAGCTCTCCATCTATAGTTTGAGATAAGGAAGGTTCATAAAAGGAATGAGGTGTTACGAGAGTAGTACAAAACAAAGGTCATTCCTATTGGGGTCTTCATATTACTAAGTCATTTTCTAGGGTCACGTTCTACAGCCAACATGTGCTCGATACCATCTCTCAGAGCGACCCGACCTCGACGGTCAAGCCTACGTATTCTTGTGCCATCCCTGGATCAAGATCTTTGGCACACACAAGACATCAATGTATATATCAAGTGCAATCACATGTATAAATAACATAAAATGATATATACCTCATAATACTCAGCGGAAACAATCAAGCGGGTGTGGAGTCCCATCAACGCCATCGGCAGGTTGAGTGTAGACCGTAACCCTATATCGTAACTCTTACTCGTCGAAGCAAATCCTGCAACATGATACGTTGCAGCCGTGTAGGTCAAGACATTGAATGTACTTGGCAAGATCACAATAAGAGAAAACAGATGATAAACTATACTATATGCGGTATGGCTTTGTGGCTCAGATATCTGAGTTTTGTTTATGTAAAAGCTGATTTTATTTTCCCTACATCAAAAGAATAAATGAAGTCTGTACTATAGAGTTTCCTATCATGACATGGTTCCGCCAACCGATGTCTCATAGCCCAAATCATCATAAGTTGCCCACAATTAAGTTATCAGTCCGGTGTTAAGAGTTCCGAGATAGATCCAAGTCCAGATGCTCAAATTGTCCGTAACCGGGGACACGGCTAATCGATTAGGTTTAAACCCTCTGCAGAGGTTTGTACACTTTACCCGCAAGATTCGATCCCTCTCTTTACGTTCTCGCACTTCAGAGTGTTTGAGAACAAGATGACCGAAACATGGTCTTCCAAAGAGTTCCTCTGACCACTGTCTGGTACTCAACCCATCCTACCGTAGTTCTACATCTGCTAGTACCATCCCAGCCAGAGTCACAACTAAGTTCAACCAAGCCAGAGCCCATAATGACTTGCGGTTGCACAGGTAAGCTTCCGGGCATGAAGTATTCTTCCGTCTCTTTGAGTCTGGGTGAAGCTTTCCGCAAGATGTCATGGCGCTTCTCCATGCATCCCGCCAACCACTGGTTTCTCCAGGTGCCCGTCAACCGTCCTTCACCCAGAGTGTGTATTGAATTCTTGTCTCGAGTCTTGAAGTCTTGAGGCCTTGAAGATGCAGTCCTTGCAGGTGCCATCATGGAGTTGTCGTCATTGGCGAAATCCTTCATTCTCACACCACTCCTGAGCACTCATACCAAACCCGTCTACTACAGCGTAGCATTAGAATAAAATAACGTCCCGGGCTTGGTAACAGGGTGATGGGTTCCTACCTCATGCATACTACTCAACTACAAGAATTTCAATAACACTACTGAGGGGTGGTTGCAAAGGTGCCACTAAATGCAATAAAACATAGGTAAGAAAGCATGGTCAAAGTGAACTTGCTCGGTGATGTTGAAGAAGAAGAATTATCGTTCTCAAGAAATAACTTGATAGACTACTCGTCACTCTCGATGAAATCTATATAACAAACATATCATTCACATAAGCACTCACACTAACAATCAAAACAAAAGAGAGAGCGAATAAGAATCCAAAGGAACTTCAAATAAAACTAGGGAGTCTTCTTCTACAACATTCACAAAAAATAGTTTTGTCTAACGGAAAATAAAACACTAAAATAACAGAGAATAAAATAAAAATTTAGTTAAGACAAAGAAAAAAAATAAAGTATTTTTTTCATAAAGCTATTTTGAAAGTATTTTCAATTGGGAGTTAAAACAGTAGAGAAATCCATTGCAAGTTATTAGCGAACTTGAATTGATTTCACGATAACAAAATAAAAATAAATATAAAAACTTTTGAACACCTACTGTTTAACTAATAGAAACCAAACATAAACTTTCTGAAATATAAAATAAAATAATTTAAAACAACTATAGAAAAGAAGTAGCTATAATTCAATAGAACTAAAACAGAATTTGTTTTACATGAAACAATAAGCTAAAATACTCAAACAATTTTGAAGTTTTTACCACTGGTAAATATGATCACTAGTGATCAGTAGAAAAAGAATCAAATAAAATCTATTTTAAACTCCCGGAATAAGCAAAACAAGCTTTAATTCAAATCTGATATAACTCAATTTTATAAATCCAAACATAGACAAATTATATATTTTGGAAACTACAAGAAAATTGTGATCTAACGCAAAAGAATCAGCATCATTGGACTTCTAGATCGAAAGTTATAAGCTAAACAAGAACGGAACTAAATCTGTTACGGAAATAAATCTGAAAACAAAACGGAGTTACCTGTCGTGAGGCAGAGCTGGCAGGAAGGAGACGGCGATGTGGAGGCTGCTCCGGCGAGGGGGCGAGGTCGCCAAGCGAGGTGGGGTGGCGGAGGAGGGGTCGGCGCTTGGGGAGGTGGCGCTGGGCGATGGGGAGGTTCCAGGAGAGCTCTGGTGGCGTTCTAGGCAGGAAAAGGAGGACGGTGGCGAGAAGGCTACGGGCAGGAGGGGCGTGGTGATGGGAAAAATGGAGCGAGGAGAGGAGGGGTTTTATAGGCGGTCTCGGGAGGCGCTGGGATGGAAAGACGAGGAGATCGGGAAGGTGGAGATTCTGTCTCCATGGATATGGAAAGCTTGTGTAACGTGGGAGGAAACAGAGGAAGGAGATGATCTCTTGTTGGGCTAGAATAGGAAAGTGCTTAATGGGCCAGGTTTTTCCTAATAAAAACGATTCCATTCCTATTTTTAAAATTAGGAAACTAAAACAATAAAAAGGAAATCAAATCAATTCGGAATAAAGAGTTTTTATATACTAAAATTATCAGAAAAATAAAATGTAGATGATGAGCATTATTCCACGGCCAAAATAAAAACTTAAAAAATGTTTTCAGAAAATCCCTAAAGGCTTTATTTCTTTTGCAAATAATTTTAAATAAAAACTTTGATTTTCTTGGCTCAAATATTTTCAAAATGCCCCTGATTTTGGAGGGTCATTTTCCTCCGCTCTTTCTTGCTTGTAAGAATTTATTTTTCGGGTATTTCTGGGAAGAAAAATAGAGAAGCAAGTGCAAATATTTGAAAGAATTAAATTGCAAAACTCCGTTCAAATTCTTTATAGTTGAAGAAGTCATGTCATCTTCTCTCATTGATTTTAATAGGATGAATTTGAATTTACGGAGAAGGGAAAGTCATTTTATTCCTCTCTTTCAAAAGTTTTGAAAAGGTTCAAATTTCACTCAAGTTTAATTCACTCAAGCAAACAAACAAATAATTCAATTAATTATATTAACATTCCAAAATTTGGGATGTTACACCGGATCAGTGATGGATAATTATGCCGGATGCGGTTCGTCATGTAACAGTCATAACATAGGGTGACACAGAACTAGCTCCAATTCATCAATGTAATGTAGGCATGTATTCTGAATATAGTCATACGTCCTTATGGAAAAGAACTTGCATGACATCTTCTGGCCTACCCTCCCGTGGCAGCGGGGTCCTATTGGAAACTAAGGGATATTAAGGCCTCCTTTTAATAGAGAACCGGAACAAAGCATTAGCACATAGTGAATACATGAACTCCTCAAACTATGGTCATCACCGAGAAGTATCCCAATTATTGTCACTTCGGGGTTGTCGGATCATAACACATAATAGGTGACTATAGACTTGCAAGATAGGATCAAGAACACACATATATTCATGAAAACATAATAGGTTCAGATCTGAAATCATGGCACTCGGGCCCTAGTGACAAGCATTAAGCATAGAAAAGTCATAGCAACATCAATCTCAGAACATAGTGGATACTAGGGATCAAACCCTAACAAAACTAACTCGATTACATGATAAATCTCATCCAAACCATCACCGTCCAGCAAGCCTACGATGGAATTACTCACGCACGGCGGTGAGCATCATGAAATTGGTGATGCAGGATAGTTGATGATGACGACGGCGACGAATCCCCCTCTCCGGAGCCCCGAATAGACTCTAGATCAGCCCTCCCGAGAGAGACTAGGGCTTGGCGGCGGCTCTGTATCGTAAAACGCGATGAAACTTTCTCTCTGATTTTTTTTCTCCCCGAAAGCCAATATATGGAGTTGGAGTTGGCGTCGGAGGGTGTCCAGGGGGCCCACGAGGTAGGGGGCGCGCCCAGGAGGGGGGGGGCGCCCCCACCCTCATGGACAGGGTGTGGGCCCCCTGGTCTTCATCTTTGGCGAATTTTTTTTTATTTTTTATAAGACATCCCGTGGAGTTTCAGGTCATTCCGAGAACTTTTGTTTTCTGCACATAAAACAACATCACGGCAATTCTGCTGAAAACAGCATCAGTCCGGGTTAGTTCTATTCAAATCATACAAGTTTAAACCCTTGCTTGTCCTCAAGCAATTCAGTTGACAAACTGAAAGAGAAAAGTAAAACTTTTACAAACTCTGTTTGCTCTTGTTGTTGTACCTATGTCAAGCCAGCATTCAGGTTTTCAGCAAAGATTATAACTAACCACATTTGCAATAATTCTCAGGTCTCATGTTTACTCATATCAATAACATAATCAGCTAGCAAGTCATAATAATAAATCTCGGATGACAACACTTTCTCAAAACAATCATAATATGATATAACAAGATGGTATCTCGCTAGCCCTTTCTGAGACCGCAAAACATAAATGCAGAGCACCTTCAAAGATCAAGGACTGACTGGACATTGTAATTCATGGTAAAAGAGATCCAATCATAGTCATACCCGATATAAATTAATAGTAATGAATGCAAATGACAGTTGTGCTCTCCAGCTAGTGCTTTTTAATAAGAGGGTGATGACTCAACATAAAAGTAAATAGATAGGCCCTTCGCAGAGGGAAGAAGGGATTTGTAGAGGTGCCAGAGCTCGATCTTGAAATAGAGATAAATTATATTTTGAGCGGCATACTTTCATTGTCAACATAACAACTAAGAGATGACGATATCTTCCATGCTAAACAAATTATAGGCGGTTCCCAAACAAAATGGTAAAGTTTACACTCCCCCTCCTCCACAAGCATCAATCCATGGCTCGCTCGAAACAATGAGTGCCTCCAACATTCAACGGGTCCCAGGGGGAGTTTTGTTTCAATTCTTGTGATTTAGTTTGCATAAAGCATGGGACTGGGCATCCCGGTGACCAGCCATTTTCTCGTGAGTGAGGAGCGGAGTCCACTCCTCTTGAGAATAACCCGCCTAACACGGAAGATAAGGGCAGCCCTAGTTAATATATGAGCTATTCGAGCATGCAAAACAGAATGATTATTTGAAGGTTTAGAGTTTCGCACATACAAATTTACTTGGAACGGCAGGTAGATACCGCATATAGGAAGGTATAGTGGACTCATATGGAATAACTTTGGGGTTTAAGGGATTGGATGCACAAGCAGTATTCTTGCTTAGTACAAGTGAAGGCTAGCAAAAGACTGGGGAGCGACCAACTAGAGAGCGACAACAGTCATGAACATGCATTAAAATTAATAAACATTGAATACAAGCATGAGTAGGACATAATCCACCATGAACATAATTATCGTGAAGGCTATGTTGATTTGTTTCAACTCCATGCGTGAACATGTGCCAAGTCAAGTCACTTAAATCATTCAAAGGAGGATACCACCCTATCATACCACATCATAATCATCTCAATAGCATGTTGGCACGCAAGGTAAACCATTATAACTCATAGCTAATCAAGCATGGCATGAGCAACTATGATCTCTAATTGTCATTGCAAACATGTTTATTCATAATAAGCTGAATCAAGAATGATGGACTCATCATATTTACAAAAACAAAAGAGGTTGAGTTCATACCAGCTTTTCCCATCTCAGTCAGTCCATCATATATCATCATCATTGCCTTTCACTTGCACGACCGAACGGTGTGAATAATAATAAGAGTGCACGTGCATTGGACTAATCTGGAATCTACGAGCATTCAATAAACAGGAGAAGACAAGGCAATATGGGCTCTTGGTTAAATCAACAATGATGCATATAAGAGCCACTACAACAATTTAATCATGGTCTTCTCCTACTGTAACCCAAAGAAATGAAAAGAAATAAAAACTATTTACACGGGAAAGCTCCCAACAAGCAAAATAAGAACGGGAAATATTTTTGGGTTTTCTTTTTAATTATTACTACTACAGCAGGAAAAATAAACTACTACTATTTTTTTTTTTGGTTTTTCTTAAGGTTTATTAAACACACAAGAAGAAAGCAGGAAAAAGAAAATAAACTAGCATGGATATTACAGTGAAAGAGTATGAGCACCGACATCTAGCAATGAGTGTGTGAACATGAATGTAATGTCGGTGAGAAATACGTACTCCCCCAAGCTTAGGCTTTTGGCCTAAGTTGGTCTATTGCCAGGGATAGCCTGGCGGATACCCGTAGGTGTAGCTGGGGTCGTACTGCGATGAAGAATAGTTGGGATCATAATGTGATGAAGAGGACTCTGACTGCCACTGGCTGGCAACCGCCTCAGGATCCCAAGAATAAACAGACTGTCATGGAGGCTCATCTTGTGGCTCCGGTTCCGGGGCTGGTGCAGGATTCCGATAGGCTTGAACAGCCTCCCACAGAAGAATGTAAGGACCTGTAGACAAGTTAAACAAAGAGGGAGAAGGAAAAGTAATAGTCTCAGGGTGATGTTTATCAAAGTACAATTTATATTTGAGCTCCCCTTCGCGACTCTTAACAAGAAAATCATGCGCTAGCATACTCTTATAGTCTAAATAAACATGGGGCAACGCTGTTTCTTCTTTCTCCTCATGCCTAATAGGTATTTCAAAATATTCAGCTAGGTGTGAAGCATGAATGCCTCCAAAGATGGGGCCCTTAGTACGGCTCAGACTTAACCGTCTTAGCAACAATTCCACCCATACTAACAGAGTTATTGCGGTATAAACCATGGAACAAAATAATAATATCAGGAACACTAAGTTTTCCACAGTTCCCGCGACCAATCAAGCAACGACTAGCAAATAAGGCAAATTAGCGCAGAACAGGAAAATGTATGCTAGTAATTCTTGCATCAGAAACCTTCCTGGTTTATCCCACAGTGATAGTGTTAATAAAAGCTTCCACTTCATTACGGTGTGGTTCATCTAAGGTGCCCTCAAAAGGTATTTTGCAAACCTCGCAAAATTCAACTAATGTCATCTCCTTAACAATGTCATATAAATGGAACTCTACTGTTGGAGGTGATTTCTTAGGGAAAAAGTAGAAGTTCTGCACAAAAGTATTTGTGAGTAAGAGATACTGATGACGTTGGTCGCGGAGGAAGTCGGTGAGGCCGGCGTTCTCAATTAATAGATAGAAATCCTCATAAATCCCGGCTCTCCTCAAGAAGTCATCGGAAGGCCATTCACACGGCCGGACCTCCGCGGTGCGAGGCAAATTAAATTTGGGCTTATGCTCTTCTTCCTTTTGTTTTTCCTTCGAGCTTCGGCTCGACGAGCCCCTCAAAAGTCGCTTCATTATTTCTAAAATAATCTGAAATTTTTAGTAACTTCAAACAAAAGTGGACCAACTTCAATAAAACTGATAGCAACTACTCATACAAGTGCCTAGAGCATATATCAAGCATTAGAACTACTTGGAACCATATAAATTTGACATGCAAGCTCAAGAACATGGTCACCTATGCAGCACAAATTTGCAAAGAATAAAGCACTAGAACAAAAACTAATTGGACCAATGGAGGAGTCACATACCAAGGAACAATCTCCCCAAGCAGTTTTGCGAGAGGTGCTTTGAGCAAGGAGATCGAAAATCACAGCAAAAGTGGCTCGAACACGAGCTTGAGTTGGTTTTTCGGGTTTATGCGAGGCAGAGGAAGAAGATGGGTGCAGGGATAAGTGGAGGAGGGCCACCGTGGGCCCACGAGGCAGGGGGCGCGCCCAGGGGTAGGGCGCCCTCCACCTCGTGGCAGTGGCAGCTCCCAGCTGTAATTTTGCACAGTAAATCCTCAAATATTCCCGAAAAAATTATACTAAATTGGCATGGCATTCTGAGGACTTTTATTTTTGGGATATTTTTATATTGCACGGATAAATCAGGAAACAGACAGAAAAATACTATTTTTACTTTATTTCAACTAAAGAACAGAGAATATAAAGAGGGTACAGAAGGTTGTGCTTCTAGTTTCATCCATCTCATGCACATAAAAAAGAATCCACTAACAAGGTTGATCAAGTCTTGTTAACAAACTCATTCTGATAGTCATGGAACCGGAGAATTTCGAATAACACTATGTTACCTCAACAGGGATATGGACATCCCCAATAATAAGTATATCATATTTCTTCTTGACAGTAGGGAGAGGAAATTCAAAACCTCCAAATATAATCGATGGAATTTTTCCAATAGAGTTGATACTATGAACTTGAGGTTGTTTCCTCGGAATGTGTACCGTATGCTCATTACCATTAACATGAAAAGTGACATTGCCTTTGTTGCAATCAATAACAGCCCCTGCAGTATTAAGGAAAGTTCTTCCAAGAATAATAGACATACTATCGACCTCGGGAATATCAAGAATAACAAAGTCCGTTAAAATAGTAACATTTGCAACCACAACAGGCACATCCTCATAAATACCGACAGGTATAGCAGTTGATTTATCAGCCATTTGCAAAGATATTTCAGTAGGTGTCAACTTATTCAAGTCAAGTCTACGATATAAAGAGAGAGGCATAACACTAACACCGGCTCCAAGATCACATAAAGCAGTTTTAACATAATTTCTTTTAATGGAGCATGGTATAGTAGGTACTCCTGGATCTCCAAGTTTCTTTGGTATTCCACCCTTAAAAGTATAATTAGCAAGCATGGTGGAAATTTCAGCTTACGGTATCTTTCTTTTATTTGTAACAATATCTTTCATATACTTAGCATAAGGATTCATTTTGAGCATATCACCAATCGCATACGCAAAAAGATGGGTCTAATCATTTCAGCAAAGAGCTCAAAATCCTCATCATCCTTTTTCTTGGATGGTTTCGGAGGAAAAGGCATGGGTTTCTGAACCCATGGTTCTCTTTCTTTACCATGTTTCCTAGCAACGAAGTCTCTTTTATCATAACGTTGATTCTTTGATTGTGGGTTATCAAGATCAACAGCAGGTTCAACTTCTACTTCATTATCATTACTAGGTTGAGCATCATCATGAACATTATCATTAAAATTTTCACTAGGTTCATGTTCATTACCAAATTGTGTTTCAGCATCAGACATAGAGATATCATTTGGATTCTCAGATGGTTCAGCAACAGGTTCACTAGAAGTTTGCATAGTTCTATCATTTTTCTTTTTCTTCCTTTTAGAAGAACTGGGTACATCAATATTATTTGTCTGAGAATCTTGCTCGATTCTCTTAGGGTGGCCTTCAGGATACAAAGGTTCCTGAGTCATTCTACCAGTTCTAGTAGCCACTCTAACAGCATAATCATTCTTCTTACTATTCATTTCATCAAGCACTTCTTTCTGAGCTTTAAGTACTTGCTCTACTTGAGTGGTAACCATAGAAGCATGTTTGCTAAAAAGTTTAAGTTCACCTCTAGTATTAGCCATATAATCACCCAAGTGTTTAATCATAAAGGTATTCTGTTTTAATTGTCTACCAAAATAAGAATTAAAGTCATCTTGCTTAAACATAAAGTTATCAAACTCATCCAAGCACTGACTAGCAATTTTAGTAGGAGGTACTTCAGCTTTATCATATCTATAGAGAGAATTTACCTTTACTACCTGTGCCGGGATATCGGGATCAGGAGGTTCTTCAGTGAATAAAGAATTGAGATCATACACTTCTTCAATAGGCGATAAATTAAGACCATGTATTTCTTCAATAGGAGGTAAATTCTTAACATCTTCAGCTTTAATACCTTTTTCTTTCATGGATTTCTTTGCCTCTTGCATATCTTCAGGACTGAGAAATAGAACACCTCTTTTCTTCGGAGTTGGTTTAGGAATAGGCTCAGCAATTGGCTCAGGAGCTAGCTCGGGACTTGGCTCAGGAGGTGCCCAATTATTTTCATTTGTCAACATATTAGTCAATAGAATTTCAGCTTCATTCGGTGTTCTTTCCCTGAAAAGAGAACCGGCACAACTATCCAGGTAATCTCTGGAAGCATCGGTTAGTCCATCTATAAAAGATATCAAGTATTTCAGATTTCTTAAGAGGATGATCAGGAAAAGCATTAAGTAACTTGAGAAGCCTCCCCCAAGCTTGTGGGAGACTCTCTTCTTCAATTTGCACGAAGTTGTATATTTCCCTCAAAGCAGATTGTTTCTTATGAGCAGGGAAATATTTAGCAGAGAAGTAATAAATCATATCCTGGGGACTATGCACACAACCAGGATCAAGAGAATTAAACCATATCTTAGCATCACCCTTTAATGAGAACGTAAATATTTTGAGTATATAAAAGTAGCGCGATCTCTCATCATTAGTAAACAGGGCAGCTATATCATTTAACTTAGTAAGATGTGCCACAACAGTTTCAGATTCATAGCCAGAAAAAGGTCTTGATAACCCACAAGTATAGGGGATAGCAACAGTTTTCGAGGGTAGAGTATTCAACCCAAATTTATTGATTCGACACAAGGGGAGCCAAAGAATATTGTCAAGTATTAGCAGCTGAGTTGTTAATTCAACCACACCTGGAAACTTAGTATCTGCAGCAAAGTGTTTAGTAGCAAAGTAATATGATAGTGGTGGTAACGGTAACAAAAGTAAAGACAGCAAAAGTAATGTTTTTGGTATTTTTGTAGTGATTGTAAGAGTAACAACAGAAAAGTAAATAAGCGAGAACCAGTATATGGAAAGCTCGTAGGCACCGGATCAGTTATGGATTATTATGCCGGATGCGGTTCGTCATGTAACAGTCATAACATAGGGTGACACAGAACTAGCTCCAATTCATCAATGTAATGTAGGCATGTATTCCGAATATAGTCATACGTGCTTATGGAAAAGAACTTGCATGACATCTTTTGTCCTACCCTCCGTGGCAGCGGGTCCTATTGGAAACTAAGGGATATTAAGGCCTCCTTTTAATAGAGAACCGGAACAAAGCATTAGCACATAGTGAATACATGAACTCCTCAAACTATGGTCATCACCGAGAAGTATCCCAATTATTGTCACTTCGGGGTTGTCGGATCATAACACATAATAGGTGACTATAGACTTGCAAGATAGGATCAAGAACACACATATATTCATGATAACATAATAGGTTCAGATCTGAAATCATGGCACTCGGGCCCTAGTGACAAGCATTAAGCATAGCAAAGTCATAACAACATCAATCTCAGAACATAGTGGATACTAGGGATCAAACCCTAACAAAACTAACTCGATTACATGATAAATCTCATCCAACCCATCACCGTCCAGCAAGCCTACGATGGAATTACTCACGCACGGCGGTGAGCATCATGAAATTGGTGATGGAGGATGGTTGATGATGACGACGGCGACGAATCCCCCTCTCCGGAGCCCCAAACAGACTCCAGATCAGCCCTCCCGAGAGAGATTCGGGCTTGGCGGCGGCTCCATATCGTAAAACGCGATGAAACTTTCTCTCTGATTTTTTTGTCCCCAAAAGCCAATATATGGAGTTGGAGTTGGCGTCGGAGGGTGTCCAGGGGGGCCACGAGGTAGGGGGGCGCGCCCAGGAGGGGGGCTCCCCCCACCCTCGTGGACAGGGTGTGGGCCCCCTGGTCTTCATCTTTGGCAAGGATTTTTTATTATTTTTTATAAGACATCGCGTGGAGTTTCAGGTCATTCCGAGAACTTTTGTTTTCTGCACATAAAACAACATCACGGCAATTCTGCTGAAAACTGCGTCAGTCCGGGTTAGTTTCATTCAAATCATACAAGTTAGAGTCCAAAACAAGGGCAAAAGTGTTTGGAAAAGTAGATACGACGGAAACGTATCATACAGCAAGGATGATTTTAGTAAACTAAAAAGCAAATACTAATATCATACACGACGCTTCAAGCAAAACACATATCATGTGGCGAATAAAAATATAGCTCCAAGTAAAGCTACCAATGAATGAAGACGAAAGAGGGGATGCCTTCCGGGGGCATCCCCAAGCTTAGGCTTTTGGCTATTCTTGAATATCTTGGGGTGCCATGGGCATCCCCAAGCTTAGGCTCTTGCCACTCCTTATTCCATAGTCCATCAAAGCTTTAACCAAAACTTGAAAACTTCACAACACAAAACTCAACAGGAAATCTCATAAGCTCCGTTAGTTAAAGAAAGAAAACCACCACATAAGGTACTGTAATGAACTCATTCTTTACTTATATTGGTGTTAAACCTACTGTATTCCAAGTTCTCTATGGTTCATACCACTTAATACTAGCCATAGATGCATCAAAATAAGCAAACAACACACGAAAAACAGAATCTGTCAAAAACAGAACAGTCTGTAGCAATCTGTAACCTACGAATACTTATGGAACTTTAAAATCCTACCAAAATCGGAAGTCCTGGGCAATTTGTATATTGATCTACAGCAAAAAGAATCAACACAAAAGCATGTTTCTATGATTTAACAAAACTAATTTCGTGCGTGCAAAGTATCTGTTTTTCAGCAAAATCAAATTAACTATCACCATAGGTTATCAAATAGGTTCTACTTGGCACAAACAATAATTAAAGCATAAAAACACATCTAAACAGTGGTAGATGCAAAATTTATTACTAAACAGAAACAAAAACACAAAACATAAATAAAATTGGGTTGCCTCCCAACTAGCGCTATCGTTTAACACCCCGAGCTAGGCATAAAAGCGAGGATAGATCTAAGTAGTGCCATCTTTGGCACTCAATTCATAAGTAGCTCACATGATAGATTCATAAGGTAATTTAATTTTATTTCTTGGAAAGTGCTCCATGCCTTTCCGTAATGGAAATTGGAATCTAATATTCCCTCCCTTCATATCAATAATCGCGCCAATCGTTCTAAGGAAAGGTCTACCAAGAATAATAGGGCAAGAAAGATTGCAATCTATATCAAGAACGATAAAATCTACGGCACCAAATTTCTATTTGCAACAATGAGGACATCATTGATCCTTCCCATTGGCTTTTAATGGTGGAATCCGCAAGGTGCAAATTTAAAGAACAATCATCAAGATCATGGAAACCTAGAATATGACATAAAGTTTTCGGAATCGTGGAAACACCAGCACCCAAATCACACAAAGCATAACACTCATGATATTTAATTTTAATCTTTATAGTAGGTTCCCACTAACTTCCAAATTAAGTTTTTCATCAAAAGATTGCATCAAGGCATCAACAATATGTTTGGTAAAAGCTTTATTTTGACTATAAGCATGAGGAGAGTTCACAATGGATTGCAACAAGAAATACAACCTTCTAAAGAACAATTATCATAATCAAATTCCTTGAAATCCAAGATAGTGGGTTCAACGCTATTTAAAGTCATGACCTCTCCAATCCCACTTTTACCAAATTTAGCATCAAGATCTAAAAACTCCGAATTATTGGGACGCCTTCTAACTAAAGTTGACTCATCTCCAGTCCCCTTATTATTAAGATTCATATTGCAAAACAAAGATCTAATAGGATACACATCAATTACTTTAAGATCTTCATCATTATTTTCACCTAACTTTTCTGGTTTGGCAGCCATCTTATTGACTAAGGTAGCTTGCTTATCAGAAATTTTGGCTATAGAATTTTCAAGCCGGGTAATTTGAGAGTTCAAACCATAAAATTCTTTGGACATATCATCAAGATCCTTGTTCATATACCCCAAAAAACCTTTTTGTTCTTTAAGCTCTTTTCTGAAAAATTATTATGCTCAAATTTTAAAGTGATAAAGCTTCTAATGTTTGATTCAATCTCTTCCAACCTTCTAAGAAGGATGTCGGTATTATTAGGCAAAGCCATAAGGACAAACAGGCACACAAAAAGACAAGAGAGAGAGAGAGAGAGAAGAATATTGGGAAGGAGAAGGCGAATAAAACGGCAAGGGTGAAGTGGGGGAGAGGAAAACGAGAGGCAAATGGCAAATAATGTAAATGCGAGGGAGATGAGTTTGTGATGGGTACTTGGTATGTCTTGACTTGAGCGAAGACCTCCTCGGCAACGGCGCCAGAAATCCTTCTTGCTACGTCTTGAGCTTGCGTTGGTTTCCCTTGAAGAGGAAAGGGTGATGCAGCAATAGTAGCGTAAGTATTTCCCTAAGTTTTTGAGAACCAAGGTATCAATCCAGTAGGAGGATCCTCAAAATTCCCACGCACCTACATAAAACAAACAAAGAACTCGCAACCAACGCAATAAAGGGGTTGTCAATCCCTTCACGGCCACTTACGAAAGTGAGATCTGATAGAGATAGTATGATAAGATAAATATATTTTTTGTATTTTATAATATAGATTGGAAAAGTAAAGATGCAAATAAAAGTAGATTGAAAGCTTATATGATAAAAGATAGACCCGAGGGCCATAGGTTTCACTAGTGGCTTCTCTCAAGATAGCATAAGTATTACAGTGGGTGAACAAATTACTGTCGAGCAACTGAAAGAAAAGTGAATAATTATGAGATTATCTAGGCATGATCATGTATATAGGCATCACGTCCGTGACAAGTAGACCGACTCCTGCCTGCATCTACTACTATTACTCCACACATCGACCGCTATCTAGCATGTGCTACGTCTCGAGCTTGCGTTGGTTTTCCCCGAAGAGGAGAGGATGATGCAGCACAGCAGCGTAAGTATTCCCCTCAGTTTTTGAGAACCAATGTATCAATCCAGTATGAGGCCACACGCAAGTCCCTCGTACCTGCACAAAACGATAGCTACTCGCAACCAACGCGATTAGGGGTTGTCAATCCCTTCACGGTCACTTATGAGAGTGAGATCTGATAGAGATAATATTTTTGGTATTTTTGGTATAAAGATGCAAAGTGAAAAGTAAAAGCAAAGCAAGTAAATAAAGTGATGGAGATTGATATGATGAGAATAGACCCGGGGGCCATAGGTTTCACTAGTGGCTTCTCTCAAGAGCATAGATATTCTACGGTGGGTGAACAAATTACTGTTGAGCAATTGATGAATTGAGCATAGTTATGAGTATATCTAGGCAATGATCATGTATATAGGCATCACGTCCGAGACAAGTAGATCAAACGATTCTGCATCTACTACTATTACTCCACTCATCGACCGCTACCCAAAGATGCATCTAGAGTATTAAGTTAAAAACAGAGTAACGCCTAAGCAAGATGACATGATGTAGAGGAATAAATTCATGCAATATGATAAATACCCATCTTGTTATCCTCGATGGCAACAATACAATACGTGCCTTGCAACCCTTCATCCTTTGGGTAAGGACACCGCAAGATTGAACCCAAAGCTAAGCACTTCTCCCATTGCAAGAACTACCAATCTAGTTGGCCAAACCAAACAGATAATTCAAGGACTTGCAAGGATAACTCAATCATACATAAAAGAATTCAGAGAAGAATCAAATATTTTCCATAGATAAGCTAGATCATAAACTCACAATTCATCGGCCTCAACAAACACACATAAAAGAAGATTAGATTGAATAGATCTCCACAAGAGAGGGGAGAACATTGTATTGAGATCCAAAAGAGAGAAGAAGCCATCTAGCTACTAGCTATGGACCCGAAGGTCTGAAGTAAACTACTCACACTTCATCGGAGGGGCTATGGTGTTGATGTAGAAGCCCTCCATGGTGGATGCCCCTCCGGCGGAGCTCCGGAACAGGCCCCAAGATGGGATGTCGTGGATACAGGAAGGTACGGTGGTGGAATTAGGTTTTTGGCTCCGTCCCTGATGTGTTGGGGGTACGTAGGTATATATAGGAGGAAGGAGTACGTTGGTGGAGCGTCAGGGGGCCCACAAGGCAGGGGGCGCGCCCAGGGGGGCGCGCCCTCCACCCTCGTGACCGCCTCTGGCACTTTTTGGAGTAGGGCCCAAGTCTCCTGGATAACGTTCGGTGAGAAGATAACGTTCCCGAAGGTTTCATTCCGTTTGGACTCCGTTTCTTCGAAACACTGAAATCGGCAAAAAAACAGTAATTCTGGGCTGGGCCTCCGGTTAATAGGTTAGTCCCAAAAGTAATATAAAAGTGGAAAATAAAGTCCATTATAGTCCAAAACAATAGATAAAGTAGCATGGAGCAATCAAAAATTATAGATACGTTGGAGACGTATCAGGCATCCCCAAGCTTAATTCCTGCTCGTCCTCGAGTAGGTAAATGATAAAAAGAGAATTTTTGATGCGGAGTGATACTTTGGCATAATTTCAATGTAAATCTTCTTAATTGTGATATGAATATTTAGATCTGAAAGATTCAAGACAAAAGTTCATATTGACATAAAAATAATTATACTTCAAGCATACTAATCAAAAATAATTATGTCATCTCAAAATAACATGGCCAAAGAAAGTTCATCCCTACAAAATCATATAGTTAGGCTATGCTTCATTTTCGTCACACAAAGATGTTCCCAACTTCTATACCCCCGATGACAAGCCAAGCAATTGTTTCATACTTAAATAATCTCAAACTTTTTCAACCTTCACGCAATACATGAGCGTGAGCCATGGATATATCACTATGGGTGGAATAGAATATGATGATGGGGATTGTGTGGAGAAGACAACAAAAGGAGAAAGTCTCACATTGACGAGGATAATCAACGGGCTATGGAGATGCCCATCAATTGATGTCAACATGAGGAGTATGGATTGCCATGCAACGGATGCACTAGAGCTATGAATGTTCAACAAAATAAAACTAGTGGGTGTGCATCCAACTTGCTTGCTCATGAAGACCTAGGGCATTTGAGGAAGCCCATCGTAGGAATATACAAGCCAAGTTCTATAATGAAAAATTCCCACTAGTATGAAAAAAGACAACTTATGAGACTCACTATATGAAAAACATGGTGCTACTTTGAAGCACAATATATGAGACACACTACATGAAGAACAAGGTGCTACTTTGAAGCACAAAATATGAGACTTACTACATGAAGAACATGGTGCTACTTTGAAGCACAAGTGTGGAAAAAAAGAGATAGTAGCATTGCCCTTTTCTTTTCTTTTTCTTTTTTTGGGCCTTTCTTTTTTTTGGCCTTTCTCTTCTTTTTTGGGCAATGCTCTAATAATGATGATCATCACACTTCTTTTGATTACAACATAAATATTACAACTCGAAACTAGGACAAGGTATGACTCTATATGAATGCCTCCGGCGGTGTACCAGGATGGTGCAATGAATCAAGAGTGACATGTATGAAAATAATGCATGATGGCTTTGCCACAAATATGATGTCAACTTCATGATCATGCAATGGCAATATGACAAAAGTAATGTATGTCATGATGATGATGAACGGAACGGTGGAATGTTGCATGGCAATATATCTCGGAATGGCTATGGAAATGCCATAATAGGTAGGTATGGTGGCTGTTTTGAGAAGATATAGGGAGGTTTATGTGTGATAGAGTGTATCATATCACGGGGTTTGGATGCACCGGCGAAGTTTGCACCAACTCTCAATGTGAGAAAGGGCAATGCACGGTACCGAAGAGGCTAGCAATGGCGGAAAGGTAAAAGTGCGTATAATCCATGGACTCAACATTAATCAAAAGAACTCATATACTTATTGCAAAAATTTAGAAGTCATCAAAAATCAAGTACTACGCGCATGCTCCTAGGGGGATAGATTGGTAGGAAAAGACCATCACTCGTCCCCGACCGCCACTCATAAGGATGCACTAGCCAGGTACACTTCATGTTTCAAATTTTTTACACAAGTTTAACCATACGTGCATGCTACGGGATTTGCTAACTTCAACACAAGCATTTCTCAAATTCAAAACTACTCAACTAGCATGACTTTGATATTATTACCTCCATATCTCAAAACAATTATCAAGCATCAAACTTATCTTAGTATTCAACGCACTCAAAAGAAAGTTTCACATATCTTGAATACCAAGTATATTAATATTAAGCAAATTACCATGCTATTGACGACTCTCAAAATAATCTAAGTGAAGAATGAGAGATCAAGTTTCTTTAAAACAAATCCACCACCGTGCTCTAAAAGATCTAAGTGAAGCACTAGAGCAAAAATTATCACGCTCAAAAAGATATAAGTGAAGCACTATGAGCAAACTATCAAGCTCAAAAGATATAAGTGAAGCACATAGAGTATTCTATCTAATTTCAATTCATGTATGGCTCTCTCAAAAGGTGTGTAAAGCAAGGATGATTGTGGTAAACTAACACGCAAAGACTCAAATAATACAAGACGCTCCAAGCAAAACACATATCATGTTGGTGAATAAAAATATAGCTCCAAGTAAATTACCGATGGAAGTAGACGAAAGAGGGGATGCCTTCCGGTGCATCCCCAAGCTTTGACTTTTTGGTGTCCTTGTATTATCTTGGGGGTGCCATGGGTATCCCCAAGCTTAGGCTCTTGCCACTCCTTGTTCCATAATCCATCAAAAGAATTCACCCAAAACTTGAAAACTTCACAACACAAAACTCAATAGAAATCTCGTGAGCTCCGTTAGAGAAAGAAAACAAAAGACTACTTTAAGGTACTGTAATGAACTCATTATTTATTTATATTGGTGTTAAAACTAATGTATTCCAACTTCTCTATGGATTATAAACTATTTTACTAACCATAGATTCATCAAAATAAGCAAACAATACACGCAAAACAGAATCTGTCAAAAACAGAACAGTCTGTAGTAATCTGTAACTAACTCAAACTTCTCGAACCCAAACAATTCTACCAAAAGACCTGGAAAATTTGTTTATTGATCAGAAGCAATTTGAATCAGTATTTTATCACGTTCTGGTGATTTTTAACAATTCGGGCACTGAGCACAAATATTCTGGAAATTACAGCAAGATCAAATAACTATCATCCAAGAAGATCCAATAGGTTCAACTTGGCACAAACACTAATTAAAAGATAAAACCACATCTAAACAGAGGCTAGATGGATTATTTATACCTAAACAGAATCAAAAACAAAAAACACAAAAAATAAAATTGGGTTGCCTCCCAACAAGCGCTATCGTTTAACGCCCCTAGCTAGGCATAAAAGCAAGGATAGATCTAGGTATTGCCATCTTTGGTAGGCAATCCATAAGTGGCTCTCATGATAGATTCATATGGTAATTTTATTTTATTTCTAGGAAAGTGTTCCATGCCCTTCTTTAAAGGGAATTGGAATCTAATATTTCCTTCCTTCATATCAATAATTGCACCAATCGTTCTAAGGAAAGGTCTACCAAGAATAATAGGACATGAAGGATTGCAATCTATATCAAGAACGACAAAATCTACGGGCACATAATTCCTATTTGCAACAATAAGAACATCATTAATTCTTCCCATAGGCTTTTTAATAGTGGAATCTGCAAGATGCAAGTTTAGAGAGCAATCATCAAAATCACGGAAATCTAGCAAATCACACAAAGTTTTGGGAATAGTAGAGACACTAGCACCCAAATCGCTCAAAGCATGAAACTCATAATTTTTAATTTTAATTTTTATAGTAGGTTCCCACTCATCATGGAGTTTCCTAGGGATAGAAATTTCAACTCAAGTTTTTCTTCATAGGATTGCATCAAGGCATCAACAATGTGTTCGGTAAAAGCCTTATTTTGACTATAAGCATGAGGAGAATTTAGCACGGATTGCAACAAGGAAATACAATCAATTAAAGAGCAATTTTCATAGTTAAATTCCTTGAGATCCAATATAGTGGGTTTAGCAACATCTAGATTTATATTTCTTTCAATCCCACTTTTATCAATTTCATCATCAAGATCTAAAAACTCCGAATTCTTAGAACACCTTCTAGGTAAAGGAAGATCATATTCAGTTTCATCAAGATTCATATTGCAAAACAAAGATTTAATAGGGGACACATCAATAACTTTTAGATCTTCATCTTGAATATCATAGGAATTGGAAGAACATGCTTTAATAAAGGCATCTTTGGAAGCACGCATCCTAGCGGTTCTTTCCTTGCACTCATCAATGGAAATTCTCATGGCTTTGAGAGACTCATTGATATCATGCTTAGGAGGAATAGATATAAGCTTTAAAGATCAATCTCAAGAGAAATTCTATCAACATTCCTAGCCAAATCATCAACTTTAAGCAATTTCTCTTCAAGCAAAGCATTAAAATTCTTTTGTGAATTCATAAACTCTTTAACACTACTCTCAAATTCAGAGGGCATCTTATTAAAATTTCCATAAGAGTTGTTGTAGGAATTTCCATAATTATTAGAAGGATTACCAGGATAAGGCCTAGGATTAAAATTCCCTCTATAAGCGTTGTTACCAAAATTATTCCTACCAACAAAATTCACATCCATAGATTCATTATTATTCTCAATCAAGGTAGACAAAGGCATATCATTAGGATCAGAAGAAACACTCTTAGTAAATAACTTCATAAGTTCAACCATCTTTCCACTCAAAACATTGATTTCTTCTATAGCATGCACATTTTTATTAATAGATCTTTCAGTATGCCATTGAGAATAATAAACCATAATATTATCTAGGAGTTTAGTAGCATCTCCTAAAGTGATTTCCATAAAAGTGCCTCCCGTGGCCGAATCTAAAAGACTTCTAGAAGCAAAATTCAATCCAGCATAATTTTTTTGTATAATCATCCATAAGTTCAAACCATGAGTAGGACAATTACGTATCATTAATTCCATTCTCTCCCACGCTTGTGCAACATGTTCATGATCAAGTTGCTTAAAATTCATAATATCGTTCCTAAGAGAGATAATCTTAGCGGGAGGAAAATACTTAGAGATAAAAGCATCTTTGCACTTGTTCCAAGAATCAATACTATTTTTAGGCAAGGATGAAAACCACGCTTTAGCACGATCTCTAAGAGAAAAAGGAAATAGCTTCAATTTAACGACATCATTATCGACATCTTTTTTATTTTGCATATCACATAAATCAACGAAGCCATTCAGATGAGTACCGGCATATTCACTAGGAAGGCCGGCGAATTGATCTTTCATAACAAGATTCAACAAAGCAGTATTGATTTCACAAGATTCAGTATTGGCAAGAGGAGCAATCGGAGTGCTAAGGAAATCATTATTATTGGTATTGGTGAAGTCACACAATTTGGTAGCATCTTGAGCCATCGCGACAAACAAGCAAACTAACACACGAGCAAACAAACAGACGAGGAAAAAGGCAACGGAAAGAGAGGAGGAGATTGGGAAAGAGAGGGCGAATAAAACGGCAAGGGTGAAGTGGGGGAGAAGAAAACGAGAGGAAAATGGCAAATAATGTAATACGAGAGATAGAGATTGTGATGGGTACTTGGTATGTTGACTTTTGCATAGACCTCCCCGGCAACGGCGCCAGAAATCCTTCTTGCTACGTCTCGAGCTAGCGTTGGTTTTCCCCGGAGAGGAGAGGATGATGCAGCACAGTAGTGTAAGTATTTCCCTCAGTTTTTTAGAACCAAGGTATCAATCCAGTAGGAGGCCACACGCAAGTCCCTCATCTATGCACAAAACGATAGCTACTCGCAACCAACGCGATTAGGGGTTGTCAATCCCTTCACGGTCACTTACGAGAGTGAGATCTGACAGAGATAATATTTTTGGTATTTTTGGTATAAAGATGCAAAGTGAAAAGTAAAAGCAAAGCAAGTAAATAAAGTGATGGAGATTGATATGATGAGAATAGACCCGGGGGCCATAGGTTTCACTAGTGGCTTCTCTCAAGAGCATAAATATTCTACGGTGGGTGAACAAATTACTGTTGAGCAATTGACAGAATTGAGCATAGTTATGAGTATATCTAGGCAATGATCATGTATATATGCATCACGTCCGAGACAACTAGATCGAAACGATTCTGCATCTAATACTATTACTCCACTCATCGACCGCTATCCAGCATGCATCTAGAGTATTAAGTTAAAAACAGAGTAACGCCTTAAGCATGATGACATGATGTAGAGGAATAAATTCATGCAATATGATAAATACCCCATCTTGTTATCCTCGATGGCAACAATACAATACGTGCCTTGCAACCCCTTCTATCACTGGGTAAGGACACCGCAAGATTGAACCCAAAGCTAAGCACTTCTCCCATTGCAAGAACTACCAATCTAGTTGGCCAAACCAAACGGATAATTCGAAGAGACTTGCAAAGATAACTCAATCATACATAAAAGAATTCAGAGAAGAATCAAATATTTTCCATAGATAAGCTGGATCGTAAACCCACAATTCATCAGTCACAACAAACACACCGCAAAAAGAAGATTACATCGAATAGATCTCCACAAGAGAGAGGGAGAACATTGTATTGAGATCCAAAAAGAGAGAAGAAGCCATCTAGCTACTAGCTATGGACCCGAAGGTCTGAAGTAAACTACTCACACTTCATCAGAGGGGCTATAGTGTTGATGTAGATGCCCTCCGTGGTGGATGCCCCCTCTGACGGAGCTCCGGAACAGGCCCCAAGATGGGATCTCGTGGATACAGGAAGGTACGGCGGTGGAATTAGGTTTTTGGCTCCGTCCCTGATCTGTTGGGGGGTACGTAGGTATATATAGGAGGAAGGAGTATGTCGGTGCAGCGTCAGGGGGCCCACGAGGCAGGGGCACGCCCAGGGGGGCGCCCTCCACCCTCGTGACCGCCTATGGCACTTCTTGGAGTAGGGTCCAAGTCTCCTGCATCACGTTCGGTGAGAAGATCACGTTCCCGAAGGTTTCATTCCCTTTGGACTCCGTTTGATATTCCGTTTCTTCGAAACACTGAAATAGGCAAAAAACAGCTACTCTGGGCTGGGCCTCCGGTTAATAGGTTAGTCCCAAAAGTAATATAAAAGTGGAAAATAAAGCCCATTATAGTCCAAAACAATAGATAAAGTAACATGGAACAATCAAAAATTATAGATACGTTGGAGACGTATCAGCATGCATCTAGAGTATTAAGTTCATAAGAACAGAGTAACGCATTAAGAAAGATGACATGATGTAGAGGGATAAACTCATGCAATATGACATAAACCCCATCTTTTTATCCTCGATGGCAACAATACAATACGTGCCTTGCAACCCCTATTGTCACTGGGTAAGGACACCGCAAGATTGAACCCAAAGCTAAGCATTTCTCCCATTGCAAGAAAGATCAATCTAGTAGGCCAAACCAAACTGATAATTCGAAGAGACTTGCAAAGATGACTCAATCATACATAAAAGAATTCAGAGGAGATTCAAATATTTCTCATAGATAAACTTGATCATAAACCCACAATTCATCGGATCTCGGCAAACACACCGCAAAAAGAGTTATATCAAATTGATCTCCAAGAAGATCGAGGAGAACATGGTATTGAGATCCAAGAAGAGAGAAGAAGCCATCTAGCTAATAACTATGGACCCGAAGGTCTATGGTAAACTACTCACAACTCATCGAAGCGGCTATGGTGTTGATGTAGAAGCTCTCCGTGGTCGATTCCCCCTCCGGTGGAGCACCGGCGAAGGCTCCAAGATGGGATCTCGCGGATACAGAAGGTTACGGCAGTGGAATTAGGTTTTTGTTGGCTCCCCGGATGTTTTCGGGATACATAGGTATATATAGGAGGAAGAAGTACGTCGGTGGCCGCCCGAGGGGCCCACGAGATAGGGGGCGCGCCCTCCACCCTCGTGGCCGCCTCGGTTGCTTCTTGACTTGCACTCCAAGTCCTCTAGATCACGTTCGTTCCAGAAATCACGCTCCCGAAGGTTTCATTCCGTTTGGACTCCGTTTGATATTCCTTTTCTTCGAAATACTGAAATAGGCAAAAAAAATAGCAATACGGGCTGGGCCTCTGGTTAGTAGGTTAGTCCCAAAAATGATATAAATGTGTAAAATAAAGCCCATAAACATCCAAAAGGGGTAATATAATAGCATGGAACAATCAAAAATTATAGATACGTTGGAGACGTATCACACTCCAACGCCACAACACAAAGAATGGTGACGAATGGCGAAGATGATGAAGTTCTTCACTTCAGCCCAAACTGACAATCCACCTTAGCAGCTTCCACTTTGACAGCTCCAACCTTGGCACTGTCAACACTGCTGCCTCCGTGCTTTCGCACCCAGGCGGAGTAAGCTTGTTCTGCTGCCTGCCTAGTCTTGAACCCTCTATAGTTGTTGTTGCTATATGATGCCACTTGTGCATTGGCTTCTTCCCATGAACTATAAACCCCTGGAACCTCACCGATGAACACGACATACCACTTGCCCTAGCAATGCACAAGAGCAAGAGTTGAAGCAGCAAATCAATGGAGCACAAGTAGCAAGCAAAGTAGCACAGAAACAACAATGGAGCAGAAGAGAAGTAAAGCATGCATGATCATACGGCATAGCAAGTTCAACCTAGCACTACCTTGGTGTTAACCTACCACCACATCCAAAAAGAGGGTGTCATCCTACCACTGCAAGTTCACCATCAGCGTGAGGGGTTAGTATATACCACCTCACCAAAATATACAGACCATCAAATAGTTTTTGAACCCTAGCTACACAAAATGTACGTCATCATCGTCATCGTCATCATCATCGCCACCGCCATCGCCGTCGGGGATCATGCACGCTCACAGGCAGCACTACTCTAGTAGTAGTGCTTGCCCACCAGCTCTGAGCCATAGCACCTGTGAGCGTCTGCCATGGCAACGAACCCAGCACCCTACGCCTTGTTGTCAAGCAGGTGGCTGAGAGCTGCCATGAGAGCCTCGTCGCTGAAGCCACCCTGGGTCATGACAACGCCATACAGGTCAGGGTGGACATCGAGGGGCTTGCACTCCCTGATGGCTGTTGCCACCTCCTTCACCGCCTCAGTCATGCTGCAAAAAACATTGATCTCCTCCTCCATCAGGCCTCCTCTCTTCCTCTTCCTATCATGGACGGGGTCAAATGGCTTGTCGAAGGGCTTCGCAGCGGGCTTGTCAGGGCCATCAAGGACCTCGACGTCCGGTGTCCCAGGGAAGTCTGGCATGGGAGAACCAAGAGAATCACCCGAGCCCATGGCATGCTTCCCAGTTGCCAGCCCGAAGGAGAAGATGTGCTGCATCTGGCTGTAGTTCTGGATGGGTGTGTTGAGGAAAGCGTCCCTTGGGTGGTCCTAAGAATGAAACACAAGTGTTGTTAGTTGCAATTAGGAGTCGGCAATGGTGGACAGTATGAAAAGGAAGAGGGCTGTGAGCTAACCGCAACATGGCTGGCGTAGTGCTGTGCCTCCAGAACTATGGAGCAAGTGTTCTCATCCCATGAGGCGCCACTAAGGTCTCTCAGCTTGGACACTTGGATCCATCGACTTCTCCACTTCCTCAGGTGGTTGTACACCTGGGTGGCAGACACCTCTTGCCCACAGAACTCAAACACATGCTTCACAACGGTGTTCAAGTGCACCTCCTTGAAGCCCTTGTCAGTCCTAACTCCACTAGAGATGAGCTCACACATCTTGTTCAGTATGAACGTGGACATGAACGGCTGCCACTTCATGTTGTTTGACCTACCATCCTTCTTTGCCTTTGCTGCCGCTAGCTTGATTGCAGCGGCAGCGGCAGCAGCAGCAGGAGTTGGCTCAACGAGCACTACTGGCACATAGAGGGAATCAGACTCGAACACCTCTGAATCAGGTGCCATCTCAGACATAGGCTGCGAGTCCTCAACAAACAATGGACCAAATTGGCTGTCGGACACGACAAGGGCCTAACTAAGATTTTGCGTCTGCGTGGTCATGTCCTACAATCGTAGCACACATTGACAGTGAGCATAGCACACAACATACCAGACAATCCATGAAAGCAGGAGCATACATGTACATGGTTCATCACTATCATAGCAAGCACATGCTTCATCACTATCATACTAAGCATACCGGACAATCTATGAGCAGGAACATACATCTACAACAAACAACATGCTACAAATGGACCACCAATAGCTACAAATCACAGACCTAAGCATGATTCAACACAAGCACAAGGTGTTGGGGAACGTTGCAGAAAATTAAAAAATTTCCTACGGTTTCACCAAGATCCATCTATGAGTTCATCTAAGCAACGAGTCATGGGAGATGCATCTACATACCACTTTGTAGATCGCGAGCGGAAGCGTTCAAAAGAACGGGGTTGAGGTAGTTGTACACGGCGTGATCCAATCACCGGAGATCCTAGCGCCGAACAGACGGCACCTCCGCGTTCAACACACGTACGGTCAGCGTGACGTCTCCTCCTTCTTGATCCAGCAAGGGGGAAGGAGAGGTTGATGAAGATCCAGCAGCACGACGGCGTGGTGGTGGATGCAGCAGGATCCGCAGGCTTCGCCAAGCGTCATGGGAGGAGGAGGTGTAGCAAGGGGAAGGGAGGTGCCAAGATGCGGGTCTTGCTGCCTTCCTCCCTCCACTATATATAGGGGCTAGGGGCGATGCCCCTGGAGATCCCATCTAGATGGGGGCGGCGGCCCCGGGGCAACGGCCCCTTAGGGTTTCAACCAGGGGCGCATGCCCCTGGGGCAACGGCCCCTAGGGTTTCCAACCGGGGCGCATGCCCCTGGGGCAACGGTCCCCAACCCTAGGCGCCTGGGCCCTTGGGTGGGCGCACCAGCCCACCAGGGGCTGGTTCCCACGCCACTTCAGCCCATGGGGCCCTCCGGATAGGTGGCCCCACCGGTGGACCCAGGACCCTTCGGTGGTCCCAGACAATACCGTGACCCCAAAACTTTCCGGTGGCAAAACTGGACTTCCTATATATAATCTTTACCTCCGGACCATTCCGGAACTCCTCGTGGCGTCCGGGATCTCATCCGGACTCAACAACTTCGGGTTACTGCATACTAATATCTCTACAACCCTAGCGCCACCGAACCTTATGTGTAGACCCTACGGGTTCGGAGATATCTGAACATGACCGAGATGCCTCTCCGGTCAATAACCAACAGCGGATCTGGATACCCATGTTGGCTCCCACATACTCCTCGATGATCTCATCGGATGAACCACGATGTCGAGGATTCAATCAAACCCGTATACAATTCCCTTTGTCAATCGGTACGTTACTTGCCCGAGACTCGATCGTCGGTATCCCAATACCTTGTTCAGTCTCGTTACCGGCAAGTCACTTTACTCGTACCGTAATGCATGATCCCGTGACTAACCACTTAGTAACTTTGAGCTCATTATGATGATGCATTACCGAGTGGGCCCAGAGATACCTCTCCGTCATACGGAGTGACAAATCCCAGTCTCGATCCGTGTCAACCCAACAGACACTTTTGGAGATACCTGTAGTGCACCTTTATAGTCACCCAGTTACGTTGTGACGTTTGGTACACCCAAAGCACTCTTACGGTATCCGGGAGTTACACGATCTCATGGTCTAAGGAAGAGATACTTGACATTGGAAAAGCTCTAGCAAAACGAACTACACGATCTTGTGCTATGCTTAGGATTGGGTCTTGTCCATCACATCATTCTCCTAATGATGTGATCCCGTTGTCAATGACATCCAATGTCCATAGTCAGGAAACCATGACTATCTGTTGACCAACGAGCTAGTAAACTAGAGGCTCACTAGGGACATGTTATGGTCTATGTATTCACACGTGTATCACGATTTCCGGATAATACAGTTATAGCATGAATAAAAGACAATCATCATGAACAAAGAAATATAATAATAACACTTTTATTATTGCCTCTAGGGCATATTTCCAACATAAGGTTCAACTTCGAACTCTACTGCTAATCTAGCCTACGAGATGCTTGAACATCTAGCCCTACCACAAATTGCAACCGCAGCATAGCAACCAACCATATCAACTCACAGATTAGACCACTAATCAACCATGCATTTAGATCGAACCCTAGCTGCAGCTCAGATCTAGCTAGAAGGAACAGAGAGAAAGGGGTATTGAAATCACACAGGCCATGGCTGCCGCTCGAGGACGAGGGGGGACGGTCGTGGAAGATGAACACCGGCCGGTGAAGGAGTGCCGACGCCGTGGACCGCCGGCGGATGAAGATGCGCCGCTTACCTGCTCGTCGGTGCCGATGCACGTCGGCGGGAAAGCTCGAACGGAGGAAGAATGGTGGCGGGAGTTGGGGCGGTGAGGGAGGGGCTAAATAGGGGTGGTCTCGGCGGGAGGTGAGCCGAAATCCTCCCGCCGATTTTTTGGCGACGCGGATGAGCTCGTGCCATTTCCCCTACTCGCACGAGGGGAGAAGCGCGTCGCCCTCCCCTGCCTCGCCCGAGCCAGGCTCGCGAGCTACTGTCGATTCGTGCGCTTCCCCTGGGCCTGGCCTGGACGTGCTTTAAGTTTCGTGCGATGCGGGCCACACAGTGAATGCAGGAAACCAAACGGGCCAAATTCTACTCGCGCGGGCCAGGCTGGGCCTAATGCAGGCAACCAAACACATCCTAATTATATCTCGCATACATATTCCAAATCTTCTTGCACACCAGGCTGCCTTGGAGAATTCTTATTTTACCGATAAATCACTCTCATTTTATTCCTTCAATTTTTTCTCCCAACGAAAAATGTTTCTCACAGTGATATGTGAATGGATATATTGACAACCGTAATATAATATCAAGAGCTAAATACACTTAATTCAAAGAATTTAAGGATGTATCCATGATGCATTGACATTGATTGTTTTCCATAAATGTGCCTTGTGTAATTGATTAGGGATCACCGTAATGGATTCATTTCCTAAATTTGGTAGATAAAACCAGATTAAATATATTAGTGGGCTAAAAACCAGTTCAAATAAATTGGTGGGATAGAAAAAAACAATGGGGGAGGTTTAACCAGAATGGAGGCAACGCTATCAACTCACCATGGCATACGCGTCTGTAACAATTCCGATAGTATGCAGATCACAAAACCAACCTATTCCTCATAGAAAAAATGAAACATAAAAAAAAGAATACCAAAAAATTAAGCATAGAAAAAATACGCGTGCACGCGTCAAATGGGTCGGCTAACTTTGATTATACTTGATGTTTTGGTAAGATTTGATTTGATTTGGGTATGAATAGTGGAAGACAAGGAAAGTTTTGATTTAGGTCAGATTTTCTTAAGATTGGATTTGAATGCAGGTCTGCTGATTCCGATAGTATGTCGAGCCAAAAACCAACCAATAGTTCACATAAAAATGAAACAGAAAAAAGAATAGCAAAACACATAACATATAAAAACCGGAAAATAAAAACGGGCGCAGCGCGTCAAATGGGCCTGCTAACTTTGATTATAGTTGATGTTTTGGTATGGTTTGATTTGATTTGGTTATGAGTAGTGAAACACAAGAAAAACTTGGAATTAGGTGAGATTTTCTTAAGATTTGATTTGAACGAGTTAATGGATGAAGTTGTTTTGGAAAAGTGCAGATTTGATTGAGTTAATGCACCCATCAAATGAGCCCGCCCAAATTGGTTGCGCTTGAGCGAATGTTCGTCTCTAAGACGCTCATGGGCGTAATATAGGATTTGTCGAGGGGTTGGTGGGAGCGAGGCGAGGTTACCAACTCCCCCTTTAGGAGTAGAGATTTTCTTTAGATTAGATTTGAACGAGTTAATGGATGAAGTTGTTTTGGGGAAGTGCGGATTTGATTGAGTTAATGCATGCATCAAATGTGCCCACCCAAATTGGTTGCGCTTGAGAAAATGGTCATCCGAAGATGCTTGTGGGCGTAATATAGGGTATGCCAAGGGATTGGTGGGAGTGAGGCGAGACTACCAACTCCCCCTTTAGGAGTAGAGATTTTGTTAAGATTTGATTTGAACGATTTAATGGATGGAGTTGATTTGAAAAAAATGAAGATTTGATTGAGTTAATGCACACATCAAATGGGCCCGCCCAAATTGGTTGTGCTTGAGCGACTGGTCGTGTGTAAGACGCTCGTGGGTGTAATATAGGGTTTGTCGAGGGGTTGGTGGGAAGGAAGCAAGACTATCAATTCCCCCTTTAGGAGTAGAGATTTTCTTAAGATTTGATTTGAACGAGTTAATGCATGAAGTTGTTTTGGAAAAGTGCAGACTTAGTTGAGTTAATGCATGCATCAAATAGGCCCGCCCAAATTGGTTGTGCTTGAGCAAATGGTCGTCTGTAAGACGCTCGTGGGCGTAATATATGGTTTGCCGAGGGGTTGGTGGGAGTGAGGCGAGACTACCAACTCCCCTTTAGGAGTAGAGATTTTTTAAGATTTGATTTTAATTAGCGAGTTAATGAATGAAGCTGATTTGGAAAAGAGCAGATTTAATTGAGTTAATGCACGCATCAAATGGGCCAGCCCAAATTTGTTGCGCTTGAGCGATGGTCGTCTTTAAGACGCTCGTGGGCATAATATAGGTTTTTTTGGCAATCATAACATAGGGTTTGCCGAGGGGTTGGTGGGAGTGAGGCGAGACTACCAACTCTCCTTTTAGGAGTAGAGATTTTCTTAAGGTTCAAGTTGAACGAGTTAATGGATGAAATTCTTTTGGAAAAGTGCAGATTTGGTTGAGTTAATGCACGCATCAAATTGGCCCGCGCAAATTGACTGCGCTTGAGCGAATGGTCGTCTATAATACGCTCGTGGGCGCAATATAGGGTTTGCCGAGGGGTTGGTGAGAGTGAGGCAAGACTACCAACTCCCCCTTTACGAGTAGAGATTTTTTGATGATTTGATTTGAACGAGTTAATGGTTGAAGTTGTTTTGGAAAAATGCGGATTAGATTAAGTTCATGCACGCATCAAATAGGCCCTCCCAAATTGGTGGCACTTGAGCAAATGGCCATCTGTAAGATGCTCGTGGGCCTAATACAAGGTTTGCCGATGGGTTGATGGGAGTGAGGCGAGACTACCAACTCCTCCTTTAGGAGTAGATATTCTGGCCCATTGACTTGTGAAACTACCAAAGAACGTATAGAGCCGAACGAAAATTGTGGGAGGGAGGTGGACGGATGAAATTACAGTGGTAAGAAACGCTTCTCTCTTTAATAATAGGTATAGATTTAAAGCTTCTTGTATATTGCTTCGCTATGAAAACAATAATTATTCCCCTTTATTATTGTACTCCTACTCCATTTTTCCTTCCAAAAAGGACATAATCAACCAATCATGTCTAAAACTAGGCGTTAGGATATATAAAGGCACCAGCCATGTTTAGATGTGGATTTAAAACTAGCTAGACATTAGGATAAGCATTGATAGCATGCATTAATATCTTACCAAATAATCGTGTCAACATCGACATACTTTTGCTATAAATACTCACACAGCCATCAGTTTCATTTAGAAAAAACAACACACATTACCTCTTCGATATGGCACAGTACATGAAGAAGGAAATTAGTTAAGTTGATGGTTAATTTGTATTGTCTATGGATGGATGCAGAAAAAATGGAGTCGCATGGCTGCTTAAAGCGGAAGAGCGGGAAGTGGACCAACGACACTTGCATCATACGAGGCACCTGCAACGGGCCCTGCCGGGACGAGGGCTTCGACAAAGGCCATTGCCATAACACCTGGACATGCATCTGCTACAAGAACTGCGGCTTATCCCTCCAGCCGCCGCATGCATGAACGATCGGCATGTACTCCGACTAAGATAAATTAACAAGTTCTATTCGTGGCATAAACTTCTATTCCCTTTTTTCCACAATATAAGACGTTCAAGTTCGGTTGACATGCACTCCCACTGAAACAAACTAATAAGTTTTATTCATGGTATAAATATCTACTCCCCCTGTCCTACAATATAAGACGTTCAACTTTGTGAAAATGTCTTATATTGAGTGATGGAGGGAGTAATACTATGCTCCTTAATTTTAGAGCCCCCATTCAATTGAGGTGTTATATTTAAATTTTGTTTTATGATTTTGACCGGATCAACGATTTCTCAAGGAGCTCTCTCGGTAATCAATTTTGAATTTGATTCATGAATTTGGTTGGATTGACAATCTCTCAAATGAATTTGGCGCGGCTTCTCGATGCAGAACGGCGGGGGCGCTGGATTGGCGGCGGCGGCTGGAGCTTGCAGAACGGCAACAGCGGCAGATGGAGCTTGCAGAACGGCGGCGGCGACGGATGGAAGCGGCTGACGGATGAGACTGGAGGTTGGAGTGGCGAACAGGGGCGGGGAGCGGGATCGAGTGTCGCTGGTTGCTGCCTCTATGCGCATGTGCTTTTTTTGTTGAGAAAAGGTGTGCATGTGCGTGTGACGCACTAGGAGAAGATGGGGATCGGAGGCTGAGGTGATCGGCTAGGGTTAGAGTAGTGGGGGCGAATGGGCTTTAGGGGTTAGGTGGGCCGGCCTGCTAAGTTGCTCCTTTTTTTGTGCAGGCTGGAAAAAAAAGCTATATGAGTGCTCTATTAGGGTTTCGCCAAGGCCCAAGTGGGCTCCTAATCAGCCTTTTCATTAGAAAATAGTCCCACCCTTGCTAAACAAATTAGTCCCACGTTGCTTTCTAACACTGAATCTCACCAATTTAAATATGTGATGAAGTTGTCTAAGAGCAAGCCTTCTTGGGAATTAATAAGTGGAGGATGAGGCATGAATTTGATGGATAAACGAAAGAGAGGGCCAAGCTCAGGAATGAGCAACATTAAAAGAAAGCCGTCTTTGGACCGTGAACACTTTTTATAACTCACGAACATTTTTTTCGAAATTGTGAACATTTTTTTAGAAATTTGTGAACAACCTCTTAAGTCATGAACATGTTTTTGAATCATGAACAGTTTTTCTAAATAATGAACATTTTATAATTATAGACTAAGTTAAAAAAATCTTCTACATTTTTTGAATTAGTGAACATTTTTTTTGAATCATCAACATTTTTTTTCCAAATTCGTGAACATTTCTCGAATTAGCGAACATTTTTTTTAATGGTGAACATTTCTTTTCAAATTTGTGAATGTTTTTCGAATTAGCAAACATTTCTTGAATCACGAATTGTTTTCTCAAATTGACGAACATTTTTCGAATTAGCGAACACTTTTTTGAATCATGAACATTTTTTTCAAATTCGTGAATATTTTTCGAATCAGCAAACTTTTTTGAATCGTGAATATTTTTTCCAAATTCATGAACATTGTTTGAATTTGTGAACATTTTTCTAAAATTCGTGAACATTTTTTGAATTAACGAGCATTTTCTTGAATCATAATTTTTTTCAAAATCATGAATTTTTTTAAAATTTGTGGACATCTTTTACAAATTCGTAAATAGTTTCTGAATTTCTGAGCGTTTTTCTCTAATCATGAATACTATCGTGATTGTTTTATTAAAACTAGCAACTTTTTCTAGAATTTTAGAACCTTTTGATATCCTGAATTGCTGAAAAAAAGGAAAAAACAAGGCGGCGTCCCGGCCCGCACATGGGCCGGCCCAGCAGTGCGCGAAGCGGGGAGCAGGGGGTTGCGCGCTCGTTTCTTCCGCAGCGCGTAGCTTGCCATATAGGCGCTCCCGTGGCAATACCCACCAATGCCACCTAGAGAAGCCTTTTTTCCCCTAGGGTTTCTAGGGTTCCAACTTTCCTCCGGCGATTTTTCGGCGAAGTCCACGTAAAACACCGTCGACGACCGGATTTCCGGCCGGCGACGGGGAGTACCACCTATCTCCACCACGCGGGCTTGCCTGCATGGCGGAAACATCGATGAGTCAGGGCGTAGATGGGAGTAGGGAAGAAAGGAAGGAAGTAGAGAAGGAGGTAGAGAGGGCGGCGGCACCGGATCAGTCTCAGGCTGGGGATCAACCAGGGAGGAGTTTGTGTCGTGGAGGGGAGACAAAGGGGGCGGAAGATCTGGAGGAACGGGGGGATGATGCGGCGGCTGATGGGTCGGGAGATTAAGATCTTCGATACGCAACAGAGGAAGAAGAGTACGATCTGTTTGGGCCGGAGGCGGAACTAGATGACAAGTTTGCAGGGCTGACACTTCATGGGGAGGAGGAGGAGGATCTTGATTTCTCCAAAGAGGTTGACGAGCTGATTAGCGATGTGCGTTGGCTGGCTTTGTTTAGGGTTCACACGACTCACCCGTTCAGCCATGCCGCTTTGCTCAAACAGATGAGGAACGCATGGGCGGAAGCGCAAGGAGTTACTTTCAACATAAAGGGACCAAATCTCTTTCTGGTTCAGTGTCATTGTTTGGGGAACTGGAGGAAGATCATGGACGGAGGGTCGTGGCTCTTTCGTAGAGCGCCGGTGGTGATACATGAATACGATGGTTATTCGGATGTCAACGAGTACATGCTAAACAAGATACCAGTTTGGGCAAGAATCAAAGGGCTACCGGACGGACTGACAAGGAAGAAGGAGTTGGCGGAAAGAGTAGCAGCCAAGGTTGGAGAGCCACCTTTCACAGTTATTGTCAATGAAGGTCGAATCAATCCAGCGAGTACACTTCGGGCTCGGGTGTTTCTGGATGTGACCAAACCCTTGGTGAGGTTTGTACCAATAACTTTGAAGGAAAGCAGGAGGTATAGTATCTACTATGAGAAGCTGCCGGACTTTTGCTTTGTATGTGGATTGATGGGTCATATTGCTGAGGAGTGTGGTGATGGTGTTCATGATCCAAGAGAATTTGAATGGGGCGAATGGCTTATGTGGGTTCCTGAACCACCAGCTGATCAAACCATAGGAGTGAGGGGTGGTAGGGAGGGAGGACGACGGGGCGGAGGAGGAAGAAGTAATCGTGGTGGAAGGTATGGACGTGGGGGTACAGAAGGTAGAGGAGGAGGAGAGTGGAACGGAGGGTATGGTAGGACAGAAGCACCTACTGATATGGATGTAATCACTAGTAGAAAAAGGGTCATACGTGAAGCACATTAGTGCCGGTTTGAATTTGAGCCGGTACTAATGTATACATTAGTGCCGGTTCGTGGGGCCGATCAATAGCACCGGTTCGTGGCGAACTCAGTAGTACCGGTTCATGCCACGAACCGGTACTAAAGAGGCTGTGTCAGCCAGCGGTCGAGCTATGGCCCCACCATCACCATTTAGTACCGGTTCATGCCACGAACCGGTACTAATGACGTTAATGGCAGGATGTTTTAATTAGTCCCACCTCGCTCCCTAACAAGCCTTTTACCACCTTAAATATGTTATTTCTCAAACTATCATAAGCACTTGGTCTTCATTGAACTCTATGTGTAGAATTTGTGGCCTCAATATGAGTCTTCATCGGTTTATAAATCGTTGATGACTCATATTAACAATTCAGATTGTACACACAAAGATCATTGATGATCAAAGTATTTTTGATGTTATATGATCATATTGACAATTTAGACTGTAAAGAAATATAAGATCATGATGTAAATGCTCTTATATTTTTTGCGTTCAGTATGCACCATTCAAAGCGACGCCATCAACTTTCAACTATTTCTGCCTTCATTTGCTATTTTCATGCATTCAATGATTTTTTGAGAACTAAATGACCTGGAAATTGAAAAGCACTACAAATGAACTCTGAAAAGTTGAAACTTGGCATGGTATCATCATTTCACCCACATAGATTGTTCAAAAAGTAGAGAGGGTTACGGCAAAACTAGATGCACTTCGTTCACAAACTGGACAATCTCTTTCGAAATATTCAGGTTTCGGACGAAATTAAACTCATCTGTTATACAAAGGCATTTCATCTTTTTTAAATTATTACAACTCCAGACTTTTTGTGCGTTCAGTATGCACCATTCAAAGCGACGCCATCAACTTTCAACCATTTCTGCCTTCATTTTGCCTCCAACCGGTACTAAAGGGTGACCAGTACTACAGTTGCTTAGGAAGCTGTTTTTTAGTCCCACCTCGCCAAGAGAGAGGGACTAGGAGCGGTTTACATGCCCTGAGTGCAGAGACGATGAAGAAGAGGCTCAATGCTCACGTTGCTTAGCTTCAAGCCTTGCGGAATATGGTAGATTGCACGGAGCTATGCGCAGTGCAGTTTACACTATTCTGAAAGGCTTGAAGCAAATTAACGAGCATTGCACCTCTTTTTTAATAACTTATTACAACTCTGGACTTCTTCTGTTATGGCAAAAACTAATTGCACGTCGGCATTTCTTTTTTTTTTTAACTAGATGAAAAACTAGTCAGAAATAAATAGAACAAAATAAATATAGCAGAAAAATTATAAAATACAAGGAAAAATTATAAATATAGCAGGAAAAAATTATATTTTCTATTTTTCAATCATTTACAAAATGACCGTGAAATTTAAAATCACTACAAAATGAACTCTGAAAATGTTGAATTTTGGCAAACTAGATGAAAAACTACTCACAAATAAATAGAAGAAAATAAGTATAACAGAAAAGAAAAAACTATACAAAAAACTACACAGAAAGAAATAGAAGAAAAAATAGCAGAAAAGAAAAAAACTACAAAAAAAATTGGGGCGCTGCCCTATGGGCCTGCTAGGCCACAAGAGTGCAACTACAGGCCTTAAAGGCCCAGCAGACTCACAGGGCAGCGCGCAGAATTTAGGCCCGCAAGCCTGCTATATAGAGGAGTTCAAGAGGTAGCCGCTGCTGGGTTTATAAACCAGTCGCGCTGCCCTTCGCCTGGCGAGGTGGGGCTAAACTTTGGGGTTGCAGCGCGAGGCCTTTTAGTACCGGTTGGTGGCTCCAACCGTGCATTAAAATCACCCTTAGTACCGGTTGGAGCCACCAACCGGTACTAAAGGCCTGCTACTGGCCTTTAGTACGGTTGGTGGCTCCAACCGTACTAAAGGCTCACCTATATATACAGCACTTACGAAATTTCAGTTACATCTCCCACTTCTTTCGTCAACCTCTCTCGCTGCTGCGCTCCGTCGTCGCCGCCGCCATCGCCTGTTAATCGTCGCCGTGCTGCCCCCGCCGCCGCCCGAACGCCCAGCATGCGTCCGTCGTCGTCCAGCGCCGCCGTCCAGTCAGTATCTCTCTCTCGCGTACCGCCGCCGCCGCCATCATCCGCCTCAAGCGCCCTGTCTCGTCAAATCCCGTCCCAGAGCCCGAACGCTGGCGCCCCGACGCGTCTTGGCGCCCTTTCAGACACGTCTGAAGCGACGGCGCCGGCCGCACACACACACACACACACACACACACACACACACACACACACACACACACACATATATATATATACCACACACGGGCACACACACACATATATATACACACACGCATGTTAGATGAATTAGCTAGCTAGATAGAAAAATTGTCGAACTAGAGATTAGAACTAGTTCGATAATTAATATAACTAGTTTATTTTTAGTAAGAAAATTTAGGTATATGAGATTTGAACTAGTTCAATAATTAATATAACTAGGTTAATGAGTTTTTTGTTTATTTAGTTTTTATATATTTTGAGTTTATATAAATGTTAGATTAATGTCGAATGTTAGATGAATTAGATTTGAACTACTTAGAAAGTGTTTAATGGACTTAGTTAGAACTAGGAAACTTGTTTATTTTTAGTAAGTACTACATTATTCTATTTATAGTAAGTGCTTAGTAGTTGAACTAGTTGATTTAATAAAACTGGTTCATTTTACTATAGAAGTAGTTTATTTTTAGCAAGAAGATTAGTAAAACTAGTTCTAGCTGTACTGACGTGTATTAGTGATAATATTCGATGTACGGACACATGGAGATGATGTAGTTTTTCTTATTGAATGCTCAAATTGGAGAGCACTATGCAAGGCATATGCATATGATTAGTTGAATAATAATGATCTAATTTAGTCTTTGAATTATGAACGTATAGGAAATGTCATCATCGGAGGACGAAAGTCTCCCGGGGGAGTGCGACTGGTGCCACGACGATCGAGGTGAGTGCGACAGGCCTCACCTGGATGATGGTCGGCGCTTCAGATTAAGCTCGAGGAGACCTTCGAAGTTGAAACGATGCACGCAACGCATTTACAAGTGTTTTTTTCATAATTAAGCATGACTTCAACTATTTAAACGTGTAATTTTCATCTTTTACAATTCGAGTATAGTTAATCCCATGCCATGCAAGACGTTATGTCTTGGAGAGGATGGATTTTGAAGACCATGAAAATTTTGAAACGAAGAAAATTCACCTAAGGACCCATCATGATGTGGATTTTGAAGTAAAGTTGTATAATGCTGAGAGCGTAACCCATTTTGGTTGCAAAATTGGGAAGCATTTTGCAAATTGTATGGTTTTGATGAGGGTATGCTTGTCACCATGGATCTTGGTGATCCTGAAATCGAGCAAGACAATATGGACATTTGGGTCCTTGTTGATACTCCTCCAGTTCTACCGCTATGTGAGTTTCTCAAACATAGTTAATTATTAATAGAACTTATATTGTTCATTTCAAAATAGTTGACAGCTTATTTCCATTGATAGCTTATTTTGAAGTATCAAAGAATGTGCAGAAGATGGTAGATAGAACTTACTACACCGATGGCTCTGAGTTAACTTACAAGGAGAAAACTCATCTGGTTGGATTTTGTAATGATATTGAGAATTACAATATCTACAATCGAACTCCTCAACATTATGGTCAATACGTGCCACTAGTGCACGTGTTGAACTACGGTAACTACCATGGAGATGCCCTGGTAAGTTTTGCATACTTCTAAAACTAGTACATCATTGCTAACTACGAAGTTATTACTATGTTTTTCAACAGAGAATCCCAGAGGATTGTATGCCTCATTTGATGTATCAGAATGGCGGCAGCCTTCGTGTTTTGAACATATATCCAGGTCATCCTACGAATCTCAACTGTCCATACCGGATTTCTAAAACAAGTGGAGACATGACAATCAAAGGATGGAAAAAATGTATGGACAGTCGTAAGGAGCTTCTTGGAAGCAAAAGGAAGCGAGGCACAATAATTGGAGACAGGATGATCTCCATTCTTCATAATGGAGAGTCAGGGTCTATATTGTTTTATGCTATTTTACCTTAAGTGTGTTTAGGTCCGATCCTACCTGATACTGATGATCATGTGCTAAGAACAATTATGTAGGGTTCAGTTTGATGACTATGAGGATGATGATCGTATGACTTATTATTAATAACGAGTAGAAGTTGTATGATGATGCTTGATTAATTAGCTAGTAGGACTTGTTATTATATATGATGATGTATGATGCGAGCATGCATGAGTTATTATATATATATCTGCGGGTGAAACAAAAATAATTAAAATGGAAAACACAAAATTAAATGAAAAGAAATCATAAAACCAAAAACCCCAAACATTTTAGTACGGTTGGTGTTACCAACCGGTACTAAAACTCCGCCCCGGAGCTGCCTCGTGCCACGTGGTTGGCCTTTAGCACCGGTTCGTGCTGAACCGGTACTAAAGAGGGGCCTTTAGTGACCACACTTTAGTGCGGTTATGTAACCGGAACTAAAGGTTTTACTGAACAGTGCTATTGCCCGGTTCTGCACTAGTGAATGCCTCCTTTAATGGAGGAAGGAGGAGGGAAGATGGTTCGGAAGCGTCTAGTATCCCAGGATGGTTCCCTCAACATCATGGGGCAGCCAATGCCAAATCTAGCTGGAAGAGTTGCGGGGACAGTTTTGAGGACTGAAGAGGGAGCATCTAGTAGTGGTGGAGTCCCAAGTACACCGGGTAAGGTGCAAGTTGTGAAGAGGAGGAGATAGGGGGATGAAGGAGTAGAGATGGATTACACAAATGTCGCGGCCCCTAATGAGGGGGGTCGCGGGCAGTGATGCAGACCTTGTGCTAGAACTGCCGTGGGATTGGCGATCCCGCGACGGTCCGAGAGCTCCGCGACCTCGTGGAGGCTAGTGCGCCGTCGATTCTTTGTATCGTTGAAACTCAACTTGCAAAAGATCGAGTGGAAGGTTTGGCGGGTACTTTAGGTTTCTCTAATAGGTTTGCAGTAGCTAGTAGGGGGCGTAATGGAGGTTTGGGTTTGTTTTGGAAGAATGATGTAAATCTGGAAATACAAATTTTTTCACAATATCACATTGATTCAGTGATTATGGGGGCAGATGCGCAGCAATGGCGCCTCTCTTGTTTCTATGGGGAGGCAAACATGAGCCTTCACTACAAGACCTGGGAGACAATGGTCAGGCTAAGGGGAGAGAGCACTCTCCCGTGGATCTGCATGGGCGACTTCACTGAAATATTACGACCGGAAGAGCAATGGGGGCCTAATGAACATGATAGTTCTCAGATTGTAGGATTCCGAGAAGCGGTTGATCTCCGTGGTTTAGATGATCTGGGATACAAAGGCCTCGATTGGACCTTTGAAAGGAGAATCGCAGGCGGTGATTTTTGCAGGGTGCGGCTGGATCGTGCCCTTGCGTCCCCGTCATGGTCGGCTATGTTCCCCTTTGCCTCTTTGGAACACCTGACGGCTGCGAAATCAGATCACAGCCCTATCTTATAATCAAATGATCTTGAGCAAAGTGCGGTTCAACATAAAATGAAGAAGTCGTTCAGATACGAAGTGGTTTGGGAGACTGACAGAAGGTTTGGTGGAGCTCTTGAGGACATGTGGAGGTCAGAAGGGCCGGCAGGGTCGGTCTCAGCTATGGCGGACAAATTGTCGGTGATGGCCAGCGCACTGCGAAGATGGGGCAGGAACACCTTTGGCTCGATAAGGCAGGAGCTAAGGATACTGCGGCTGTGACTTGCAGCCCTTCGGGCTGATCCAGTTCGGGTCGGTCCAGGCCAAGAGGAGAAAGAAGTGCAGGATAGAATGATTGAGTTGTCATATAGGGAGGAGATCATGATGCGCCAACGATCCCGGATTCAATGGCTGACAGAGGGAGATAGCAACACACAATTTTTTCAGAAAAATGCAAGTGCGAGGAGGGCAAAGAATAAAATCACACAGCTCCAGAAGGAAGATGGCTCGATGACTAATGATCCGGAAGAGATGGCGCAGATGGCTAGCATTTTTTATTCGGACCTCTATGCATCTGAGGGTACTATTGGGATGGAAGAGGTCCTTTCTCACATACCTACAAGGGTTGATGGAGCTATGAATGCGGCTTTGAACAAAGCGTATAGCAATGAGGAGGTAAAGGAGGCCTTATTTCAAATGTTTCCCACTAAAGCCCCTGGGCCTGACGGTTTCCCAACACATTTTATTCAGCGTCATTGGGAGCTATGTGGTGATGAGGTAACTAGTATGATTATTCGAGTGCTAAATGGAGAGGACTCACCGGAAGATATCAATAGTACGTTCATTGTGTTGATTCCCAAGATAACAAGTCCAAAACTTTTAGGACAGTTCCGGCCTATAAGTCTTTGTAATGTGATTTTTAAAATTGCTTCAAAGGTCTTAGCAAACAGGCTGAAACTAATTCTTCCTGAGGTCATCTCTAAGGAGCAGTCGGCTTTCGTTCCAGGACGGCTCATTACCGACAATTTTATCACTGCATATGAGTGCCTACACTATATGAAAACGAGGAGAATTAAGGGGAACCGATTTTGTGCTTTGAAGCTGGACATGATGAAAGCGTATGATCGCTTGGAATGGTCGTATCTTAGGGCTGTGATGCTCAAACTTGGCATAAGCCCACGCTTCACGGAAACAGTCATGAGGTGCGTCACATCAGTATCATTTTCTGTGTTGTTTAACGGTGGAGTTTTAGACTCTTTCAGGCCATCCCGTGGTGTTAGACAGGGAGACCCGATCAGCCCATATCTGTTTTTGTTGGTGGCCGAGGGATTATCTTGTTTGCTAAAAGGGGTGGAGGGAGTGAGAGGTATCAAAGTTGCTCCTCCAGCCCCGAAAGTGAATCATCTACTTTTCGTAGACGACAGTCTGTTGTTCTTCGAAGCGAACAACATGGCAGCGGCTCGCGTTCAGGAGTTGTTGCACATATATTGCAACGCATCGGGCCAAAGAATCAACATGGATAAATCCTCAATCTTTTTCAGTCGAGGGGTACCGGAGAGTACCCGGGTGGAGGTGAAGAATGAGTCTCTGACAGAGAAGTATCTTGGCCTGCCTTTGGACGTTGGAAGATCAAAGGAGGGGTGTTTCAAATACTTGAAAGATAGAGTTTGGAAGCATGTCCAGGGGTGGATGGAGAAGTGTTTGTCGGCAGGAGGAAAGGAAGTGTTGATCAAGTCGGTTGCTCAAGCCATTCCGACTTACTCCATGTCATGTTTTAAATTACCCCATGGGCTCTGTGAACACATAAATGGTTTGTTGAGGAAGTTTTGGTGGGGAAGTAAGAGGGGGGAGAGGAAGACGCCTTGGGTTTCGTGGAAGATAATGTCAACACCTAAGTACATGGGTGGAATGGGCTTTCGGGACATAGAACTATTCAACTTGGCACTTCTTGCGAGGCAAGTTTGGAGATTATTGCAAGAGCCAAACTCTCTTAGTGCTCGGATTATCAAAGCAAGGTATCATCCAGATAGTGATATACTAACAACAAACATTGGTACGAATCCATCTCAAGTGTGGAGAGCCTTGTTGGAAGGAAGAGATGTCCTCAACTTGGGTTTGATAAAACGGATCGGCACGGGGCAGCAGACCAGGATCTGGCATGACAATTGGCTGCCAAGGAACACTGTGATGCCTACAGATCGCGCTAGGAGGACCAACATATGGCTGAAACCAGCAACTGGTAATGTGAAGATGAATGTAGATGGAGGGATCTCGAGGAGTGGCGCACGAGGAGCATCGGCTGTCATTTGTAGAGATGAGGCGGGAGTTTTTTTCCGGAGCTTCTGCTATTGTTTTTGATGGCCTAGTGGATCCACCCAGCCTGGAAGCGCAAGCATGCAATGAAGCTTTGGCATTAGCCAAAGATCTGAACCTACAGAGAGTACAGGTTGCTTCGGACTGCCTTGAGTGGGGAACAATATCAACAAGGGAGGGGCACCGGTCTATGGTCCGGTTCTTCACGAGATAAAGGATCGCATGGAGGAGCTAGATTTTGTTAATTTTTCTTTTGAGTGTCGTGAGTCCAACTATGAAGCTCATGCTTTGGTTAAGGCTGCTACTTCTCTAGCAGTAGGGCGCCATGTTTGGCTAGGGATTATGCCTGATATCATTTGTATTCCGCACTATATAAACAGTGAGTAAAATCCCTTTTGTCCCTCAAAAAAAAACCAATGCCACCTTTTTTAGACAACCAATGCCACCTATAAGTTTTCACACGGGAGAATCCCCGCGTGGGCCGGCCTGGACCATGCAGTGGCCTCCTGTACGGCGCTCTACGCGTAGGGAGACGCAACACACTCGTCTATGCCTACCCCTAAAAAAAACTCGGCTGTACCCCATGTCCATGCGGTCTGTTTTTTAAATTTCGATTTTACTTTTTCTTGTCCTTTCCCGTTTTCGTTCTTTCTACTTTAAATAATTTGGGACTTCAAAAAAGTTTCAACAATAAGTAAATGATATTTTTTATAAAATATATAATAAATCATAAAATGTTTCGAGTCAAAAAATGTTCGCGATTTTATGATTTTTTATCTATTCAAAAGATGTTCCAAAATTTTGAAAACAAATTATTAGGAAATCTATAAATTTTCAAGATTTTTATCAAAGTCTGTGTATAAAAAAATGCTAATGCACTTCAACAAAATTTCACAAATTCAAAAAAAATCATGAATGGAGGAATATCCTAAAATTTCAAAAAATGTTCTTGACTTACGAAATAGTTTATTCATTAACAGAACGTTCATTGATTCAGAAATGATCATGCATTTGAAAAAATATCTGTTAAATCAACAAAATTTTCGTGAATTTCAAATATTGTTTCACCAAATTCCAAAACAATGTTTGTCCATTCTTGAAATGTTCGCCGATTCACGATTACTGTTAAAAAAATGTTCACAATTTTAGAGAAATGTTTGCAAATAGTATAAAATGTTCATAAGTTGGAAAATGTTCTTGATTTTAGAAAATGTTCGAAAAAATTTAGAAGCATTCATGAATTTGAAAAATGTTCATGAGTTTAAAAATATATTCATGATTTCACGATATTGACAGAGATAGTGAATCTCGATGATGCAGCAAAATGTGATTAGGGCCATTGGAGATTATGTTTGAATGTAAGTAGTTCGTGGTCATTTAGTGATCATTACTAGTTTGCGACCCTTTGCGTAGCTTCTCATCTTACTCTTATACTCGTAAGTTAGCCACCATACAATGCTTAGTCGCTTGTTGCAACCTCACCACTTATCCATTCATTTCCCATTAAGCTTTGCTAGTTTTGATACCCATGGTAATGAGATTGCTGAGTCTTCGTGGCTCACAGATTACTACAACCATAGTTGCAGGTACCGGTTATGAGATGATCATGACGTGATAACGATGTATGCTTGTCTTGGGGTTCTTCTTCTGCTTCTTCTTCATTCAGGGGTTAGGTTCCTGGTCAGCAGGCTGATCTAGCAGGGTGGATGTCGTTTGAGTTTCTGTTTGTGTTTCATCCGTAGTCGGATGTTCCTCCTATGTATGATGTTGATGTATTCAGGTGGCATTGTATGCCTTTTGTACGTATCCCCATCTATTATGTAATGGTACGATGTAATGATATCCACCTTGCAAAAGCGTCTCCCGTATGCGGCTCTATCCTTGGTGGGACCTTCGAGTTCCTCTCGGATAGGATCGCATATTGAGCGTGACAACTTTCTAAATCATATATACAACTACAAATTATTATATGTGCAATTACAACTATTGGATAATCTACTCAGGCAAAAAAGCACACTTGATAATCAACCAAGACTGAAGGTTGTGCAGCCGTGCAGGCTAAATTTTTTTATTAGCATTCAGGTGAGCACCATGTCCGTAAGCTCTGAACAGGACGACGTTGCCTGGCTATTCGGTGGGCAGTAGGTACAAGAGCTGAGCGCCAAAGATGTCGGGCACCATAACTCCATGAGCAGCAGCGTGTGCACACCAATGGACTTGCACAGCTCCACCAGCAGCGGCAGCAACACCATGGGGGTGCGTCCAAGGCAAACACGACCGCGCTGCTGTGGTCCGACCGGTTTGGGAGAATTTTGTCTGGCTTCATGCCTCGCCGGGAGGAGTAGCGGGGCGTAGGGTGGCCCTCAGGCGTGAGTTCCATGGTGGCTCCGGCTCTAGCTCATAGAAAGAGGGCGGAGGAGGTGGCGGTACTGCTGGTCCGGCTCCTTGCCTGACCTGCTCTCCAGGTTTCTCCGGTTGGCCACCTCGGCTTGGCCTCCGGTCGGGGCACACTGCTTCCTCGCCGGATTCGATGGAGACGATGAAAAGATGATAAGGATAAGCCTTTGTTTTTTCAGGAGAGAAAGTAAGGGAGCGATTGGTTCACACCAGCTTTGTCGGATAGTGCACGAGCCAACCACGTCTCGCCCGGACCAGGAAACACGCGGTCGTGGGCCGCACGATGCGCTCGCAATGAGCGGTCCAAGCGCGACCGCTCGGTTCAGCAAACTCGTGGGCGTGCACCATGAAGTATTTAGGTTATCGATTCAATTCGAATCCACGAATAGAACGCGTGTACAGTCGGTCGGTCTGTCTCGAAGCCGCACGTGCCTCCTTTTTGTTTCCAGCCACGGCGAGCAATCTTGAGTCTTCTTTCTGCGCTCTATCGATATGCTACCCAGGCTCGTCGATAGCCATATAGTGTCATGGTGGTCACCCTCGCGTTCCACGAGAAATGACAACAAACAGATTGCTATAGTCATGGATGCCAACTAAAAATATGACTGACAAAAATAGATCAATTTAAGCAAAAACATCATCTAGCCAACTTAGTATCATCGTGTTGTGCAACTTTTTAAATCATATATACAATTACAGACTATTATATGTGCAACTACAACTATCGGATAATCTACTCAGGCAAAAAAGCACTCGTGATAATCAACCAAGACCGAAGGTTGTGCAGTCGTGCATGAACTAATTTTTTATTAGAATTCAGGTGAGCACCATGTCCGTAAGCTCTGAACAGGACGACGTTGCCCGGCGATCCGGCGGGCAGTAGGTACAAGAGCTGAGCGCCAATGATGCCGGGGACTCCAGGAGCAGTAGCGTGTGCACACCAATGGACTTGCACAGCTCCACCAGCAACGGCAACAACATCATGGGGGTGCGTCCAAGGCAAACACGACCGCGGCGCTGCGTTCCGACCGGTAAGGGAGAATTTCGCCTGGCTTCATGCCTCGCCGGGAGGAGTAGCGGGGCGTAGGGTGGCCCTCTGGCGTGAGTTCCATGGCGGCTCCAGCTGCAGCTCACAGAAAGAGGACGGAGGAGGTGGCGACATTGCTGGTCCGGCTCCTGGGCTGACCTGCTCTCCAGATTTCTCCGGTTGGCCCCCTCGGCTTTTCATCCGGCCAGGGCACATTGCTTCCTCGCCGGATTCGAAGCCTTTGTTTTTTCAGGAGAGAAAGTAAGGTGTCACACCGGCTTTGTCGGATAGCGCACCAGCCAACCACGTCTCGCCCCGGCCAGGAAACACCTGGCGGTCGTGGGCCGCATGATGCGCTCGCAGTGAGCGGTCAAAGCGCCGCCGCTCGGTTTAGCAAAATCGTACGTGTGCACCATGAAGTATTTGTTGGGGAACGTAGTAATTTCAAAAAAATTCCTACGCACACGCAAGATCATGGTGATGCATAGCAACGAGAAGGGAGAATGTGTCCACATACCCTCGTAGACCGAAAGCGAAAGCGTTATGACAACACAATTGATGTTGTCGTACGTCTTCACGATCTGACTGATCCAAGCAGGGTGTCGGAGATGAGTTCCGTCAGCACGACGGTGTGGTGACGATGATGATGTTCTACCGACGCAGGGCTTCGCCTAAACTCCACGACGATATGACCGAGGTGGAATATGGTGGAGGGGGGCACCGCACACGGCTAAGGAACGATCACGAAGATCAACTTGTGTGTCTTTGGGGTGCCCCCCTGCCCCCGTATATAAAGAAGCAAGGGAGGAGAAGGCCGGCCCTTGGAGGGGGCGCGCCAAGTGTGGAGTCCTACTAGGACTCCCTAGTCCTAGTAGGATTCCACCTCCCATATGAAATAGGAAAGGTGGAAAGGAAAAAGGAGAAGGAAGGAAGGGGGCGCCCCCCTTCCCTAGTTCAATTCGGACCAGACCAAGGGGAGGGGTGCGGCCACCCTTGAGGCCCTTTTCCTTCTTTCCCGTATGGTCCAATAAGGCCCAACACGTATTCCCGTAACTCTTCGGTACTCCGAAAAATACCCGAATCACTCGGAACAGTTCCGATGTCCGAATATAGTCGTCCAATATATCGATCTTTACGTCTCGACCATTTCGAGACTCCTCGTCATGTCCCCGATCTCATCCGGGACTCCGAACGCCTTCGGTACATCAAAACTCATAAACTCATAATATAACTGTCATCAAAACCTTAAGCGTACGGACCCTACGGGTTCGAGAACTATGTAGACATGACCGAGACTCGTTTCCGGTCAATAACCAATAGCGGAACCTGTATGCTCATATTGGCTCCTACATATTCTACGAAGATCTTTATCGGTCAAACCGCATAACAACATATGTTGTTCCCTTTGTTATCGGTATGTTACTTGCCTGAGATTCAATCGTCGGTATCCCAATACCTAGTTCAATCTCGTTACCGGCAAGTCTCTTTACTCGTTATGTAATGCATCATCCCGCAACTAACTCATTAGTCACATTGCTTGCAAGGCTTATAGTGATGTGCATTACCGAGAGGGCCCAAAGATACCTCCCTGACAATCGGAGTGACAAATCCTAATCTCGAAATACGCCAACCCAACATGTTGTTGGGGAACGTAGTAATTTAAAAAATTTCCTACGCACACGCAAGATCATGGTGATGACATAGCAACGAGAGGGGAGAGTGTATGTCCACGTACCCTCGTAGACCGTAAGCGGAAGCGTTATGACAACGCGGTTGATGTAGTCGTACGTCTTCACGATCCGACCGATCCAAGTACCGAACGTACGGCACCTCCGAGTTCAGCACACGTTCAGCTCGATGAGGATCTCCGGGCTCCGATCCAGCAAAGCGTCGGGGATGAGTTCCGTCAGCACGACGGCGTGGTGACGATGATGATGCTCTACCGGCGCAGGGCTTCGCCTAAGCTCCGCGACGATATGACCGAAGTGGAATATGGTGGAGGGGGGCACCGCACACGGCTAAGGAACGATCCGTAGATCAACTTGTGTGTCATGGGGTGCCCCCCTGTCCCCGTATATAAAGGAGCAAGGGGGAGGAGGCGGCCGGCCTAGGAGGAGGCGCGCCAAGGGGAGTCCTACTCCCACCGGGAGTAGGACTCCCTCCTTCTTTGTTGGAGGGGGAAAGAGAGGGAGAGGAGGAAGGAAAAAGGGGCCGCACCCCTTGTCCAATTCGGACCAGAGTGGGGCTGCGCGCCTCCTTCCTTTCGGCCTCTTTCCTCTATTCCCGTATGGCCCAATAAGACCCATATACTCCCCGGCGAATTCCCGTAACTCTCCGGTACTCCGAAAAATACCCGAATCACTCGGAACCTTTCCGAACTCCGAATATAGTCGTCCAATATATCGATCTTTACGTCTCGACCATTTCGAGACTCCTCGTCATGTCCCCGATCTCATCCGGGACTCCGAAGTCCTTCGGTACATCAAAACTCATAAACTCATAATATAACTGTCATCGAAACCTTAAGCGTGCGGACCCTACGGGTTCGAGAACTATGTAGACATGACCTAGAACTATTCTCGGTCAATAACCAATAGCGGAACCTGGATGCCCATATTGGCTCCTACATATTCTACGAAGATCTTTATCGGTCAAACCGCATAACAACATACGTTGTTCCCTTTGTCATCGGTATGTTACTTGCCCGAGATTCGGTCGTCGGTATCCAATACCTAGTTCAATCTCAAGCATTGGCAAGTCTCTTTACTCGTTACGTAATGCATCATTCCGTAACTAACTCATTAGCTACATTGCTTGCAAGGCTTATAGTGATGTGCATTACCGAGAGGGCCCAGAGATACCTCTCCGACAATCGGAGTGACAAAACCTAATCTCAAATCGCCAACCCAACATGTACCTTTGGAGACACCTGTAGTACTCCTTTATAATCACCCAGTTACGTTGTGACGTTTGGTAGCACCCAAAGTGTTCCTCCGGTAAACGGGAGTTGCATAATCTCATAGTTACAGGAACATGTATAGATCATGAAGAAAGCAATAGCAATATACTAAACGATCAAGTGCTAGGCTAACGGAATGGGTCAAGTCAATCACATCATTCTCCTAATGATGTGATCCCATTAATCAAATGACAACACATGTCTATGGTTAGGAAACATAACCATCTTTGATTAATGAGCTAGTCAAGTAGAGGCATACTAGTGACTATATGTTTGTCTATGCATTCACACATGTATCATGTTTCCGGTTAATACAATTCTAGCATGAATAATAAACATTTATCATGAAATAAGGAAATAAATAATAACTTTATTATTGCCTCTAGGGCATATTTCCTTCACATGTACCTTTGGAGACACCTGTAGAGCTCCTTTATAATCACCCAGTTACGTTGTGACGTTAGGTAGCACACAAAGTGTTCCTCTGGTAAACGGGAGTTGCATAATCTCATAGTCATAGGAACATTTATAAGTCATGAAGAAAGCAATAGCAGCATATACTAAACGATCGGGTGCTAAGCTAACGGAATGGGTCAAGTCAATCACATCATTCTCCTAATGATGTGACCCCATTAATCAAATGACAACTCATGTCTATGGCTAGGAAACATAACCATCTTTGATCAACAAGCTAGTCAAGTAGAGGCATACTAGTGACACTCTGTTTGTCTATGTATTCACACATGTATCATGTTTCCGGTTAATACAATTCTAGCATGAATAATAAACATTTATCATGATATAAGGAAATAAATAATAACTTTATTATTGCCTCTAGGGCATATTTCCTTCAGTCTCCCACTTGCACTAGAGTCAATAATCTAGTTCACATCTTTATGTGATTTAACACCAATATTCATATCTGTATATGATTAACACCCATAGTTCACATTGTCATGTGACCAACACCCAAAGGGTTTACTAGAGTGAATAATCTAGTTCACATTGCTATGTGATTAACACCCAAGAGTACTAAGGTATGATCATGTTTTGCTCGTGAGAGAAGCTTAGTCAATGGGTCTGTCACATTCAGAACCGTATGTATTTTGCAAATATTCTATGTCTACAATGCTCTGCACGGAGCTACTCTAGCTAATTGCCCCCACTTTCAATATGTATCCAGATTGAGACTTAGAGTCATTTGGATCGGTGTAAAAAGCTTGCATCGATGTAACTCTTTACGACGTACTCTTTTATCACCTCCATAATCGAGAAACATCTCCTTAGTCCTCACTAATGATATTCTTGACCAATGTCCAGTGATCTACTCCTTGATCATTATTGTACTCCCTTGCCAAATTCAGAGCAAGGTATACAATAGGTCTGGTACATAGCATAGCATACTTTATAGAACCTATGACTGAGGCATAGGGAATGACTTTCATTCTCTTTTCTATTTTCTGCCGTGGTCGGGATTTGAGTCTTACTCAATTTCACACCTTTGCAACACAGGCAAGAACTTTTCTTTGACTGTTCTATTTTGAACTACTTCAAAATCTTGACAAGGTATGTACTTATTGAAAAAACTTATCAAGCGTCTTGATCTATCTCAATAGATCTTGATGCTCAATATGTAAGTAGCTTTACTGAGATCTTTCTTTTAAAGAACTCCTTTCAAATACTCCTTTATGCTTTCTAGAAAAATTCTACATCATTTCTGATCAACAATATGTTACTCACATATATTTATCAGAAAGGCGGTAGTGCTCCCACTCACTTTATTGTAAATACAGGCTTCACCGCAAGTCTGTATAAAACTATATGCTTTGATCAACTTATCAAAGCGTATATTCCAACTCTGAGATGCTTGCACCAGTCCATAGATGGATCGCTGGAGCTTACACATTTTGTTAGCACCTTTAGGATTGACAAAACCTTCTGGTTGCATCATATACAACTCTTCTTTAAGAAAACCATTAAGGAATGCAGTTTTGACATTCATTTTCCAGATTTCATAAAATGTGGCAATTGCTAACATGATTCGGACAGACTTAAGCATCGCTACAGTTGAGAAAATCTCATTGTAGTCAACACCTTGAACTTGTCGAAAACCTTTTTGCGACAAGTCGAGCTTTGTAGATAGTAACACTACTATCAGCATCTGTCTTCCTCTTGAAGATCCATTTATATAATATGGCTTGCCGATCATCGGGCAACTCCATCAAAGTCCACACTTTGTTCTCATACGTGGATCCCATCTCAGATTTCATGGCCTCAAGCCATTTCGCGGAATCTGGGCTCATCATCGCTTCCTCATAGTTTGTAGGTTTATCATGGTCTAGTAACATGACTTCCATAATAGGATTATCGTACCACTCTGGTGCGGATCTCACTCTGGTTTACCTACGAGGTTCGGTAGTAACTTGATCTGAAGTTACATGATCATCATCATTAGCTTCATCACTAATTGGTGTAGGAATCACTGGAACTAATTTCTGTGATGAACTACTTTCCAATTCAGGAGAAGGTACAAATTACCTTATCAAGCTCTACTTTCCTCCCACTCACTTCTTTCGAGAGAAACTCCTTCTCTAGAAATGATCCATTCTTAGCAACAAATGTTTTGCCTTTAGATCTGTGATAGAAGGTGTACCCAACAGTTTCCTTTGGGTATTCTATGAAGACACACTTCTCCGATTTGGGTTCGAGCTTATCAGGTTGAAAACCTTTTTCATATAAGCATCGCAACTCCAAACTTTAAGAAACGAGAGCTTAGGTTTACTGCTAAACCATAGTTCATACGGCGTCGTCTCAACGGATTTAGATGGTGCCCTATTAAACGTGAATGCAGCTGTCTCTAATGCATAACCCCAAAACGATATTGGTAAATTGGTAAAAGACATCATTGATCGCACCATATCAAAATAAAGTACGGTTACGACGTTCGGACACACCATAACGTTGTGGTGTTCCAGGTGGCGTGAGCTGTGAAACTATTCCACATTGTTTTAATTGAAGACCAAACTCGTAACTCAAATATTCATCTCCACGATCAGATCGAGAAACTTCATTTTGTTGTTACGATGATTTTCCACTTCACTCTGAAATTCTTTGAACCTTTCAACTATTTCAGACTTATGTTTCATCAAGTAGATATACCCATATCTGCTCAAATCATCTGTGAAGGTCAGAAAATAACGATACCCGCCACGAGCCTTAATACTCATTGGTCTGCATACATCAGTATGTATTATTTCCAACAAGTTTGTTGCTCGTTCCATTGTTCCGAAGAACGGAGTTTTAGTCATCTCGCCCAAAGGCACGGTTCGCAAGCATCAAATGATTCATAACCAAGTGATTCCGAAAATCCATCTTTATGGAGTTTCTTCATGCGCTTTACACCGATATGACCCAAACGGCAGTGCCAAAAATAAGTTGCACTATCATTATTAACTTTGCATCTCTTGGCATCAATATTATGAATATGTGTATCACTACGATCGAGATCCAATAAACTACTTTCATTGGGTGTATGACCATTGAAGGTTTTATTCATGTAAACAGAACAACAATTATTCTCTGACTTTAAATGAATAATCATATTGCAATAAAACATGATCAAATCATATTCATGCTCAACGCAAAAGCTAAATAACATTTATTTAGGTTTAACACTAATCCTGAAAGTATAGGGGGTGTGTGATGATGATCATATCAATCTTGGAACTACTTCCAACACTCATCGTCACTTCCCCTTCAACTAGTTTCTGTTTATTCTGTAACTCCTGTTTCGAGTTACTAATCTTAGCAACTGAACAAGTATCAAATACTCATGGCTACTATAAACACTAGTAAGGCACACATCAATAACCTGTATATCAAATATACCCTTGTTCACTTTGCCATCCTTCTTATCCACCAAATATTAAGGGTATTTCTGCTTCCAGTGATCATTTCCTTTGCAGTGTAAGCACTCAGTTTCAGGCTTTGGTCCAGCTTTGGGCTTCTTCGCGGGAGTGACAACTTGCTTGTCATTCTACTTGAAGTTCCCTTTCTTTCCCTTTGCCCTTTTCCTGAAACTAGTGTTCTTGTCAATCATCAACACTTGATGCTCTTTCTTGATTTCTACCTTTGTTGATTTCAACATCACAAAGAGCTCGAGAATCGTTTTCGTTATCCCTTGCATAGTATAGTTCATCACAAAGTTCTAGTAACTTGGTGATGGTGACTAGAGAACTCTGTCAATCACTATCTTATCTGGAAGATTAACTCCCACTTGATTCAAGCGATTGTAGTACCCAGAAAATATGAGCACATGCTCACTAGTTGAGCGATTCTCCTCCATCTTTTAGCTATAAAACTTGTTGGAGACTTCATATCTCTCAACTCGGGTATTTGCTTGAAATATTTAACTTCAATTCCTGGAACATCTCATATGGTCCATGACGTTCAAAACGTCTTTGAAGTCCCGATTCTAAGCCGTTAAGTATGGTGCACTAAACTATCAAGTAGTCATCATATTGAGCTAGCCAAACGTTCATAACGTCTGCATCTGCTCCTGCAATAGGTCTGTCACCTAGCGGTGCATTAAGGACATAATTCTTACATGCAGCAATGAGGATAAACCTCAGATCACGGATCCAATCCGCATCATTGCTACTAACATCTTTCAACACAATTTTCTCTAGGAACATATCAAAATAAACATATGAAAGCAACAACGCAAGCTATTGATCTACAACATAATTTGCAAAATACTACCAGGACTAAGTTCATGATAAATTTAAGTTCAATTAATCATATTACTTAAGAACTCCCACTTAGACAGAGATCTCTCGTGATCCAAATCAACTAAACCATGTCCGATCATCACGTGAGATGGAGTAGTTTCAATGGTGAACATCACTATGTTGATCATATCTACTATATGATTCACGTTCGACCTTTCGGTCTCCGTGTTCCGAGGCCATATCTGTTATATGCTAGGCTCGTCAAGTTTAACCTGAGTATTCCGCGTGCGCAACTGTTTTGCACCCGTTGTATTTGAACGTAGACCTATCACACCCGATCATCACGTGGTGGCTCAGCATGAAGAACTTTCGCAACGGTGCATACTCAGGGAGAACACTTCTTGATAATTTTTAGTGAGAGATCATCTTAAAATGCTACCGTCAATCAAAGCAAGATAAGATGCATAAAGGATAAACATCACATGGAATCAATATAAGTGATATGATATGGCCATCATCATCTTGTGCTTGTGATATCCATCTTCGAAGCACCGTCGTGATCAATATCGTCACCAGCGCGACACCTTGATCTCCATCATAGCATCGTTGTCGTTACGCTATCTATTGCTTCTACGACTATCGCTACCGCTTAGTGATAAAGTAAAGCAATTACAGGGCGTTTGCATTTCATACAATAAAGCGACAACCATATGGCTCCTGCCAGTTGCCGATAACTTTGGTTACAAAACATGATCATCTCATACAATAAAATATAGCATCACGTCTTGACCATATCACATCACAACATGCCCTGCAAAAACAAGTTAGACGTCCTCTACTTTGTTGTTGCAAATTTTACGTGGCTGCTACGGGCTGAGCAAGAGCCGTTCTTACCTACACATCAAAACCACAACAATAGTTCGTCAAGTTAGTGTTGTTTTAACCTTCACAAGGACCGGGCTTAGCCACACTTGGTTCAACTAAAGTTGGAGAAACAGACACCCGCCACCTGTGTGCAAAGCACGACAGTAAAACCAGTCTCGCGTAAGCGTACGCGTAATGTCGGTCCGGGCCGCTTCATCCAACAATACCGCTAAACCAAAGTATGAAATGCCGGTGAGCAGTATGACTTGTATCGCCCACAACTCACTTGTGTTCTACTCGTGCATATAACATCAACGCATAAAACCAGGCTCGGATGCCACTGTTGGGGAACGTAGTAATTTCAAAAAAATTCCTACGCATACGCAAGATCATGGTGATGCATAGCAACGAGAAGGGAGAGTGTGTCCACGTATCCTCGTAGACCGAAAACGGAAGCGTTATGACAACACGGTTGATGTAGTCATACGTCTTCACGATCTGACCGATCCAAGCACCGAACGTACGGCACCTCCGTGTTCTGTACACGTTCAGCTCGATGACGATCCTTGGACTCCGATCCAGCAGGGTGTCGGGGATGAGTTCCGTCAGCACAACGCAGGGCTTCGCCTAAACTCCGCGACGATATAACTGAGGTGGAATATGGTGGAGGGGGGCACCGCACACGGCTAAGGAACGATCACGAAGATCAACTTGTGTGTCTTTGGGGTGCCCCCCTGCCCCCGTATATAAAGAAGCAAGGGAGGAGGAGGCCGGCCCTTGGAGGGGGCGCGCCAAGTGTGGAGTCCTACTAGGACTCCCTAGTCGTAGTAGGATTCCACCTCCCATATGGAATAGGAAAAGAGGAAGGGAAAAGGAGAAGGAAGGAAGGGGGCGCCCCCCTTCCCTAGTCCAATTCGGACCAGACCAAGGAGAGGGGTGCGGCCACCCTTAAGGCCCTTTTCCTTCTTTCCCGTATGGCCCAATAAGGCCCAATACGTATTCCCGTAACTCTCCGGTACTCCAAAAAATACCCGAATCACTCGGAACCTTTCCGATGTCCGAATATAGTCGTCCAATATATCGATCTTTACGTCTCGACCATTTGGAGACTCCTCGTCATGTCCCCGATCTCATCCGGGACTCCGAACTCCTTCGGTACATCAAAACTCATAAACTCATAATATAACTGTCATCGAAACCTTAAGCGTGCGGACCCTACGGGTTCGAGAACTATGTAGACATGACCGAGAGTCATTTCCGGTCAATAACCAATAGCGGAACCTGGATGCTCATATTGGCTCCTACATATTCTACGAAGATCTTTATCGGTCAAACCGCATAACAACATATGTTGTTCCCTTTGTCATCGGTATGTTACTTGCCTGAGATTCGATCGTCGGTATCCCAATACCTAGTTCACTCTCGTTACCGGCAAGTCTCTTTAGTCGTTATGTAATGCATCATCCCGCAACTAACTCATTAGTCACATTGCTTGCAAGGCTTATAGTGATATGCATTACCGAGAGGGCCCAGAGATACCTCTCCGACAATCGGAGTGACAAATCCTAATCTCGAAATATGCCAACCTAACATGCACCTTTGGAGACACCTGTAGAGCTCCTTTATAATCACCCAGTTACGTTGTGACGTTTGGTAGCACACAAAGTGTTCCTCTGGTAAACGGGAGTTGCATAATCTCATAGTCATAGGAACATGTATAAGTCATGAAGAAAACAATAGCAACATACTAAACGATCGGGTGCTAAGCTAACGGAATGGGTCAAGTCAATCACATTATTCTCCTAATGATGTGACCCCATTAATCAAATGACAACTCATGTCTATGGCTAGGAAACATAATCATCTTTGATCAACAAGCTAGTCAAGTAGAGGCATACTAGTGACACTCTGTTTGTCTATGTATTCACACATGTATCATGTTTCCGGTTAATACAATTCTAGCATGAATAATAAACATTTATTATGATATAAGGATAACTTTATTATTGCCTCTAGAGCATATTTCCTTCAGTATTTAGGTTTACTCGATGCGAATCTACGAATGGAACGCGTGTACAGTCGGTCGGTCTGTCTCGAAGCCGCACGTGCCTCCTTTCCGTTTCCGGCCGCAGCGAGCAGTCTTGAGTCTTCTTTATGCGCTCTGTCGATACGCTATCCCGGCCCATCGATAGCGATATAGTGTCTTGGTCGTCACCGTCCCGTTCCACGAGAAATGACAGCAAACACATTGCTATATTATAGTTTAGTGTCATGGACGCCAACTAAAAATATGATTGACAAAAATAGATCAATTTAAGCAAAGACATCATCTAGCCAACTTAGTATCATCGTGTTATGCAACTTCCTAAATCATATATACAACTACAGACTATTATATGTGCAACTACAACTATTGGATAATCTACTCAGGCAAAAAAGAACTCGTGATAATTAACCAAGACTGAAGGTTGTGCAGCTGTGCAAAATCGTGCGCGTGCACCATGAAGTATTTAGGTTTATCGATTCGATTCGAATCCACGAATGGAACACGTGTACAGTCGGTCGGTCTGTCTCGAAGCTGCACATGCCTCCTTTCCGTTTCCAGCCGCAGCGAGTTGTCTTGAGTCTTCCCTCTGCGCTCTATTGATACGCTACCCCGGCCCGTCGATAACGATATAGTGTCATGGTCGTCACCCTCGTGTTTTACGAGAAATGACAGCAAACACATTGCTATATTATATGAGAGTGTCCCCCGTCCCCTATATATCTGTGTCATCTGGAAATAGTCTAGCTAAGAAAGACGGATCCTTTGGATGGATGGATCCATGTATAACATGCATGATCATATCATTGGGTCGTATGTACATAGTTTTTGTTGTGGAGCGCGTACGTACATATACACGTATACATACATGACAGCAACCTCCAAGCATGCCATGAATGCATGGCGCGTACGTGCTCGCAGCTGGCCTGGTCGCTCACCGCGCGCCGTAGCTAGCTCCTGTTAAACATTGTGTTCATGTATATACACAGTATATGTATAAACCGCGTGTGTCAAGTTTATTGGGAGTGCGTGTTTGTATTCTGTTGGGGTTAGGCCGGTAGGATCGATCTCTCCCTGTAACTATCTGTGGATTAGATGAGATCGATCCTAACCTCCTTTCCCTTTCCGTAGCTAGCAGTCTTGAGTCTTCTTTCTGCGCTCTATCGATACGCTACCCCGGCCCGTCGATAGCGATATAGTGTCATGGTGGTCACCCTCGCGTTCCACGAGAAATGACAGCAAACACATTGCTATATTATACGAGAGTGTCCTCCATCCCCTATATATCTACCAGATCGAAGTGCACAACACGTACAGCACTGAGAGATAGAGATCGTCGGCAATGGCAGGCCAGGCAGAGAAGGTGTTCGTCCCCACCGACACGGAGCTGCTCCAGGCGCAGTCGGACCTGTGGCGCCACAGCCTCTGCTACCTCACGCCTATGGCGCTCCGGTGCGCCGTCGACCTCGGCGTCCCCACGGCCATCCACCGCCTCGGCGGCGCCGCGTCCCCATCCGAACTCGTCGCTGCCCTATCCCTCCCCACGTCCAAGCTGCCCTTCCTCGCCCGCCTGCTGCGCCAACTCGCCACGGCGGGCGTCTTCAGTGCAACCGATGCCGGAACGTACCGCCTCAACCCGCTCTCGTACCTCCTGGTGGACGGCGTCCGCATCGACGGCGACGCCAGCCAGACGGCCCTCGTGCGCGCCGCGGCCTCGCGCTACTATGTGGAGGCGGCCATGGGGCTGGCGGACTGGTTCAGGAAGGACTTCGATGGAGCCGTCCCCTCGCCGTTCGAGGACGTGCATGGCGCGGCCATCTTCGAGGAGAGCATGGTGCTCCTCGACCCGGAGATGGATCAGCTGCTCCACGACGCCCTGGCTGCCCACGACCACATGGGGATCGGCCCCGTGCTCCGGCAGTGCCGTGAGCTGTTCGATGGGCTTGAGTCTCTCACTGACTGCGGCGGTGGCGATGGGACTACCGCGAGGTCCATCGTCGAGGCCTACCCTCACATCACGTGCACTGTGCTGGACCTTCCAAAGGTCATGGACAAAGTTCTTCCCACTGAAGAAGGAGCAGTTAAGTATGTTTCCGGTGACCTGTTCCACGTTGTCCCACCTGCTCAAGCCGTGTTGCTCAAGGTATATATGATATGAATGTTGCACATTCCATAATGTTTATTCCAAGTGAAATATCAAAGCACCATAATTTAATATTCCAAGCGAAATATTAAGGGTGTGGCCAGGTCTCAGTCGATTGAGACTTAAAAGTCTCAGTCAAGTAATATAGTATATAGAAGTAAAAAGAAAAACTGAAAATCATTTTTTATATGAATCTCTATGCAAGATCAAATCAATATAACATCGATTGATACATAACAAAGTCTTAATCCACTAAGACTTAGAAAAATTGAAATATTAAGGCAATGATTAATTAGTTTTCATTTCTGAAATAATAACAAATTAAATTAATAGAAAACCCTTCATATTTTCATCCTAGTCAGGCTTGATTAACCTTAAACTACAAGTTTATCCATGCATGGTAATGTAGCTTGTACTGCACTTCTGGAGCGACGAGGATTGCGTCAAGATCCTGGCACAATGCAAGAAGGCTGTTCCTCCCCGGGATGCAGGAGGAAAAGTCATCGTCATAGACATTGTGCTTGGATCTGTTTCAGGGCCAATGCTGGAAACCCAGCACCTCATGGATATGGTCATGCTAGTGGTCACAAGAGGCCGACAGCGGGACGAGAAGGACTGGAGCGAGATCTTCATCAAGGCAGGGTTCAGTGGCTATAAGATTGTGAAGAAGCTGGGAGCTCGAGCTGTCATTGAGGTCTATCCATAAGGTTGTGCTCCCAAAGTAAGATGCTTACATATGTTGTGGATTGTTGTGTGCTCGCTCTAAGGATGCAAAAATAAAGGAGCGCCTTGTCATTTTCCAAAGAGAAGTCCTATGCAGATCATAGAATAGCAAGGCGGTTATGTCTTGTTACCTTATGATACCCGTGGAACTTTCTTTTGGAAGAAATAGTATGCATATAGAGTGCTTATCATATATGCACTGTGTACAATATCATATACCATAAGATCAAGTCGTGTATTTGTTATCGAAACCTTGTCTTCTATATGGTCCAAAAATATTTAGCAAATTTTAATTATGCCCTCTCTAGGGCCTCTAGTGGTTTGTTTGTAGCTTGGAATGAAGTTGCGTTTTCTGGAGAACCTTTATTTCATAATGAATTTGCTATATCCATCAGGTTCACCTCAATACACTTAGGTGAGTCTTGGATTCTAACCAATACATATGGACTCTATCATGTTAAAAACTTAACTACTTTCATTGACCGATTCCAAAATGTGCATATGCTAGTTTATCAGGATTAGTTGGTGGTTGGAGATTTCAATTACGTCATATGCCCTAAGAACAAAAAATAGAGAAGACTATAGTGCCATGTTTTCTTTAAATGAAGCCATCAGTTCCCTTCCTCTTATTGAAATTCCCTTAGAGGCAGAATGTTTACTCCGAGCAATATGCAGAGTGCTCCTCTCTTGGAAAAGCTTGATTGGGTATTCTCCTCTAAATCCTAGACTACTAATTATCCAAACACTATGGCTATTCCTCAGCCCAGACCTATTTTTTACCACATCCCTTGTTTCATTTGGATTGGTACATCTATTCTTGAGTCCTCTATTTTCTGGTTTGAAATTTACTGGCTGCAACACCCAGACTTTAAAGATACTTTTAATACAATTTAGGACCAACAAATTCACAAACATGCTAGTTCCAAAAGAGTAACTGCAAATTTCAGAAGACCAAGAAAAGGTTTAAAACTGTGTTCCAAAATTATTTCTAATCTCTCTACCACTATCAAAGCTACCAACTCAGTGATTAATTCTATGACACTATTGAAGAATTTAGAAATCTTGCAATTCATGAGTGGAACAATCAGACAAATCCTCCAAAATCATCTCCTTCAGCTTCTCTCACACCAGCAAATCTACTGGAAACAAATAGACACTATTGCTTGTGCACCTTTCTATATTAAGAGATAAGCAGAGGCATGAGCACTCTGAACATCATGCCAAGGCTGCTTTCTTTGGCAGATCTTTCAAGCAAAGACTTGGATATACTGTCGAAACATTCAACCTTACAAATTTGGATTCTTTGCTTACGAGAAATGATGGTCTACTTTTTTCAGAGAAATCTTTCACCAAAGAGGAAATAGTTAAAGCAGTCAGAATTTGCCCTCTCACGAATTCCCAGGCCTAGATGGTCTTAATTCAGATTTATTAAAGTTTGTTGGGAGACTATTGCCCCTGATTTTTGTGCATTGTTTGAGGAGTTTTACCATGGTTCAATGAATATTTAGAGCATTAACTCTTCTTTCATTACTCTAATTCCAAAAATGGCTCTGCAATTTAGGATAATGATTTCAGACCTATTTCCTTTTTGAATTTCTCCATCAAGATGATAACCAAGATTTTGGTAAACATGCTTCAAAAATTTATTTTTAAATTAGTGCATTCCAATCAATATGTTTTTTCTGATCTCATGCAAGTGCACACAGTATAGGTGTAGCCATTTTGAAGTAATAGTCTTGTTCTGAAAGAAAAATTAAGAAATTGTCTTTTGCCTCTACTAGAGGTTTATCAGAAAGTGCATGCTAATTATTTTAAATCCCAATCAAAGCGGTGTGAAAGTGAAAATATTGCAAGAGTTTGTGAACAAGAATTAAGGTGCGCTAAAATAATAGTAACAAGAACAAGAGAGTAATGAAATGATGGGAACTACAGGAGGGCTAAAGGCATTCACAGGGAGTTCGATTCACTACTAATATTTTTGTCACCAAATTATGCGAAAACACAATTTATTGGCGCAAATATATAATCCTCGTTATGTGTTTATTGTGTCGGTGGAAACAAATAATGTCGTTCCGTGCATACAATCGTAGCTTTATATCACGCATGTCAGCATGTCACATTGTGATCTAACTATTTATGGCAATCAGCATGTCACATTGTGACTGTTGTGTCCCTTTTTATACTAAATTGAAAAATACAATTATAGCAAAGTAGTAGTTTTTGAAGAAATAACATATACTATTATGGTGTATTTGGATCTTGATGCCTCGTGTAATCTTCACATGTCACAGTAGGGTGCAAAATTGCTTGTGCACCTTTCTATATACTCTCAATATGCTAGCTTAATTTTGATCATTTTGATTGCTCGTACATATGTATCACGGGTTTGGATCGATAGACCCAACCAACATATAAACATGCTTGTGTTTGATCATTAAATGTTGATATGATATTCCACGTGACCAATTCAACAGTTTGATTTGCGGAAGGCTCGCATGATTCTCCTGGAAAAGTTTAATCTTTGTTCGATCATGACTGAAATATAAAACCCAAATATCTTAACAATGTTCATGTGTTCAATGCAAAGGACCTAGCGTAGACTTTAATTGGCACTCCTCCGTCCTAAAATAAGCTTCTCAACTTTAGTACAACTTTAGAAAGTTGTACTAAACTTGAGAGACTTATTTTCGGATGGAGGGAGTAGTATATATATCATATATCAAGGGGAGTTGGTGAATGAGTGATGGTGTCACACCTCCATTCCGACTCTCCCCTCTTCACACTCTAGAAATCCTTGCACCAACATGTACTCCCAAAAGCTCACGCCATTAACAAAAACTAAACAAACTCCACCATATTTTTCCATCTTGTTTGGTAAGACCTTGTGCCGCTGCAAGCATAACATTTTTATTGTTCCATCAACTTTTCCTCTCAACCTTTCCATCTTGAATGCCTCAACCACACCATTTCCTCATTTGCCTCCCCGTAGTAACCTCAATCTTCATGTGCATAATCCAACACCATGCAAGATGCCCTCACCAAGAAGATGTCGTCCAAGTAGCGAACCTCAAGATAGGTGAAAAGCAACCAAGAATACATAGTTGAAGATTGGAAGAATGCTTGATTGCTTGGCTCCATCGAGTTGACATTTGCAAAAACAAGAGTACAAGATAATGGTAAATATTACTCCCTCCATTCCATAACATAGTACATATTTTTTTCAGAAGTCAAATTTTGTAAATTTTGACCAATATTTTGGAGAAAACTATTTACAGCTGGAATACTTATTTATATCACTAGATAAACTGCGAGACATATTTTCATATTGTATATGTGCGGCACTGTAGATATAGATAATTTCCACTCTAAACTTGGTCTCTCTAAGCTGAAATAAGGATACATAGTGATTCCAAAGGAGCTACTTGTTTGTTGTTAGATATTGGAGGTATATCGGTTCTTCAACTGAAGATGTTGCTCACAAACAATTTAGCAACCAAGATTTCGTCAGCAACAATGACTTTAAGCTGGCAAACATATCACTTGTGTTTTTAAGCAGGAGTATGTATAGTTACAAAAGTGTATATCAAACAAAATAAATCCCTTGCACGGTTGTAGCTCACTGCTACAAAGACTTCAATAATTAGGTTGAGTTTTGTGATCCTCATTAATATATTCGTTGTAGCATAGGACCTCGACTAATGATGAATGGATATTACTGATATCCAGCTTAACCAAAAGGTACGCCTTGCTAAATAAGGTTCTTTTGAGTTGTGATGCATAAGCTGTAGTGGAAATAATCCCCTGAAAAGTTGCGGCGAAAATAAGCCCTTGAGAATAAGTCATCCAATTCTTTTCGGTTTCTGCCCCTTTAGCTTATTTTTTGATATACCCGGTAAAAAGTTTGTAAGGCGAACGGAAACAAAATAACTTTCCTTGCTTTTGGGATTGTTTATTCCATTGAACATACACCCATTTTTTCCTTTTTATTCCTTAGAATATTTTTCTTTTTGTGACAGTACCTCTGGACTATAATTCTGCTCTTATTAAATGATATTGAGTTATTAAATAGCTTTTGCCGCACATATGAACATACAATTAATTTTTCAACATCATGAAATGTTACAAGTTGAGCAAAAGGAAGATTATTGTTACACATACGAACATCATACAATCGTCATTGTCTCACATAGGAGTATCACATAAGTGTACTAGTGTTACAATAAAATCCATGAAGTCACCATAGGCGCCTTCGTAGTCGATGGAAATATCTCCGCCCACTGAATGAACATTGCCGGAAGGTCTGAAATAATTCCAATAAAATACAAGCACCAGTGGTGGCTAGTTCCATCATAAGGAACCTAACGATCCTAGCTACCGTCAGTTGCCAAGGTATTATTTTGACGAGCAAATATGCTCGTGCATTGCAACGGGAGAAAAAATATTAAATTATGCACGTGTGATAGATATAAAAGAAGTCTGAATCAAATGCCGGGATGAGATAATGACTTTTAAAATGTCATTTTAGAAACTATGTCTGAGTGATGTCATGACGAGATAAGGGACCTTTAAAAGGTCATTTAAAAAATGAAAAAATGTGATGGTCTCATCACGACTTGATTTCCTAAAGCGTCACAATGAAAAAATAATCGCTGAGTAGATTGCATTGATGGACCCTGCCTGAGCTAGACTATTGAATGAGTGTCTCACCTTGACCTAGTGTAGTTGGGTTTATCATAATCAGTAATGTGGCACCAGAATAAACATAGTTGTGTATGGAGGCAAACTGGAAATTTAGTCATTTTTATATAGCTTATAAAAACTAATCCATAGAAACTTGTGTCAATTTTTGGGGGCTTGGCGTTGTACAAGACACGGAAACCTTTTTTTACTAAAGTGAGGGACTAAATAACATCATAAAATGACCTATACAGATCGATCTGTATAGGTCATTTTATGATGTTATTTAGTCCTCACTTTGGTAAAAACCGGTTAGTCCCGGTTCAAGGCACAAACCGGGACTAAAGGGCACAGGTGAACCGGGACTAATGCCTTAGCCGCACGAACCGGGACCAATGCTCACATTAGTCCTGGTTCGTGACCGAACCGGGACTAATGTGAATATTGGCCCGGAACCAAAGCCCTGTTTTGTACTAGTGATCCTCTAATGAAACATATATGTAAGCAAGGGTTCGCTATGTTAATTATTTACGGATCAGTTTAATTTTTGTGAACATATTCTAAAATTTCATAGACATTTTTTTAAAATTCCAGAATATTTTTTGAATAATGTATCTTTTAAAAAAATCATGCACATTTTTTATTTCATGAACATTTAATTCAAATTGTGATAATTTTTACTATAATATGTGAACAAATTTTTTTGAAATCATTGTCATTTTATGACTTTCGAATGTCTTTTGAAATCACAAACAATTTATGATTTCCCAATACTTTTTTAAAAAAACTCACAACCTTTTGAAATTTTGTTCTTCTAGAAATCATGAATTAATTGAAGAAAATCTATAACGGAGATGAGAAAGTAAAAAGAAAAATAACCTACAAATGGGCCGGCCCATTACAACGTGCGGGAGGAGCAGGCGCACTTGGGAGAGGAAAAAAAGGAGAGAAAAAGTGTAGTAACCAGGGAACGAACCTGGTCTCCCTTGAGGAGGGTGGATGTCATAGCCACTGCACTGCTCGGGTGCTCACGTTCTTTAACTGCAGCGGTCTGTATAAGAACTATGGAGTCCGGGCGCGATTTCAAAAAAAAAATGAATAGTTTTTTCTTCACTTATGGGTGGCATAGTGGATAATTTATGACAACTTTGGGTGCAATTATGGTGACGTACGGCCATAAGCAATAGCCGCTTTATTATTAGGGAAAGATCAAACCAATGTATTGTAGCATATTGTACAAAAAAATATTGAGGTGTTGTAGTATTATTGTTTTTAGGGTTTAAGGTGTTTTACTCCCTCTGTTCCTAAATATAAGTCTTTTTAGAGATTTCAAATGGACTACCACAAACGGATGTATATGGACATATTTTAGAGTGTAGATTCATTCATTTTGCTCCGTATGTAGTCACCTGTTGAAATGTCTAGACAGACCTATATTTAGGAGTGGAGGGAGTAGTATTGTACTGCATGCATGCATTGGACACGAAGCACTGGGCAGGCCCAATAAGCTGAGGATCGGGTCAGTCCAGTCCAGTCGAACTTTTAAAGCCACGCTCCTTGACCGCCTGATCCACAGTGAAAAGAAGCCAACTTGTCCTCCCCTGCTACGGACATGGACTCCACATCGTCACCGGCGTCAGCAACGCCATCGGCCACCGGAGGTAACCGTCTCCGTTAATGCCCCGATCGTTGTCACTTAGATTAGAGGGAGGGGTTTATTTAGGGTTTGGTCGAAATTCGATCCCACACCTGGGTCCGCGGTTCTCCTATTCTTATAGCGCCATTGAGAGGCATGCTTTTTGCCCTTGCTCCCAACAAGTTGAGATGCCAAACGCACAAATCTGGAGCATAATTTCGATGCCATTGATTCACCTTTCTTCTCTGATGAAAGAATTGATATGATGTTTCAGCTTGTGCGTACCTTGTGATGTTGGAGCAAATTGCTGCCTCCTTTGTGGATATTTAGCTTAAAGGAATAAAAAGTATGGAAGGAAATTCGAACCAGATTAAGTGCTTGCTAATACGAACTGGTCGTGGTTCTATTTCTGTTTGCAGTTTTGCACCCCCATAATGAGTAATAGTGGATGATGCCTAGTTAGAAAACCATAACAAGCCTCGTCCAGCTTTTAGACTATAACAGGCATTGTCAGTGGTGGAAGAATATCATTGAAGAAGGGGGCATTGTCAGTGGTGAAACAATGCCGGCACCACCTAATCACTTAACCTTGAAGAAATGGTTACATGTAGGAGTTCAAAACAAGCAGGAACAAATGATACTTACTTTTCCGTATCATTTACAATTTTTGTTTAGCAAAGTGATGTCCCTCTTGAATAATCATATGCTGCTATCAGTCCAGACATTGCACTTCGCAAATGTAATCTTTTATGGGATTGGATGTGATTTTCTATTCCCTTATACTGATTCTAACATTAATGGGATATTGCGTACAATGTTTCAATGTTAAGATGTTGTAAGTTCTCAGTTATAAAAAAAACTGTTGTAAGTACTCAGTGTGGTTTTAGCATGATGCTTGGTATATGGAATTTTTAGTATTAATCTGATGCATTAGCCTTTCCAAATTAATTCAACTTGTCTGAATTTTACTTTCTTTTCTTCTCTCATCCTTAAGTTTCTTGCTTGTGTTTACTATGATGAGCAAGAGAGTTGATGCCCGCCGAGTTCCATCTATGAAGGATGTGCATCTCATTTTACCTAAACCAAGCACTCCAAGTAGCAAATCCCAAATGGAATGATGTTTCTTTTTCCTCTGGCATGGTCGATTACTAGCTTGTGTTCTAAAAAGCACAGACAGGATAATGATAATGCATTTATCTACAGGAACTTGTCTGGTTATTTTTCTTGTAGTTTATTGCACTCATGGGATGCGAAAGAACTAAATCAACTAATTTGCAGGGTCAATATTGACTTACTATTTTCATTCAGGATGGTGACCAGATAAGGAAGCAATTTTTGGTGCACCTACTCAACTACATCAATAATGAAGCCGCACACAACATTCCGGATGTTTATGAGAATTCACTAGCCTTATTAGGAAATAATGGGATAATTTTTTGGCTCTATGCATACGACGAGTCAGTGATACATTAAGGCTGCATTTGGCAGCTCAGTTGTTTTGAAGTATTTGGAGAATACTATGGCTTTCTCATAAACCAAAGTTTTCAAAACTTTGAGGTGTTTGGCTTCAACAAATATCATAGCTTTATAAACCGTAATATCTCCAATACCATGGTTTTTTTCGTAGTATTTAAGACAGAGGTCTTGGCCACTTTTTTATAAATTGAAAAAATTGTGGTTTTTAAAAACTGAAGAATTCATTGCCTAGGCAATTGAATACTAAGGTTTTTGATTACTGTTGTTTTGAGGAAACTATGTTGCCAAACTTGGCCTAAAGTGTTTCTTGATTTGTAATAGCCTTTTGAGTGCAATCAAAATATCTTTATGTGTATGTTAATTCATACATATGTTTGTCATATTAGCCGAGACATGCATTTGCACGTGCAAGCTTACTAGTCGAAATTTAAGGAATAAAAAGAAAAATTTTGCTGCTTGCTTGCGATTGGTCCGTCACCGCCTACCAGGATTGATCCACGTCTCTGACTGATCCCAGCCGTCTGCACCGATCCGACGGCTGGTCAAGATGTATTATTTCAGCCTTAATGACTGGACTATACTACTCCGTCCGAGTGGGTCATGAATCTCAGATATTCCCATAAAATTAATCAGCATGCATTAAATTAGGCAGATTACCGGAGCATTTTACTCAGGTAATACAGCATGCTGCATGGATAAACAGACTTTACTCCAAAGGACCAGGGATTGGCCGGATATGGTGCTGCATGCAGGAGCCCAAAGACCGGGGCATTAACGAGTGGTTCAATCACTTATTATCTAGCAATTTAGGGTAAGTTAATGGTACTCGTCTTGGTTGCAATGAAGTGGTTGATCCCGCTCGTCCGCACAGATCTGACGGCCGGATCCATCAATCTTGCGTTGATGAGTACTAAGTAGTACATAGTTTAATATGCCTACACATCAAAATATGCACGCACACACCTTTTCCTTTCTTGAAGTTTTTGTTTTTGTTTTTTGCGGTGTAAAGAGAGATTTCATTACTCAAGGAGGCTTGTCAGCCTTAGAAAGGTTTACAACAAAGTCTTGCCCAGAGCACAGCCACACTGCAGTGCAGGGTCCATACGCGGCGAGCGCGTGACCAACCTTATTCTGCAAACGACTAATAAGTGTAAATGAAATGTCACTATGAGCATCTTCTACTACTATCCTTTGACGCCCGGATAATTAAGCTACATAAAGCTCTGCTAATGAGGCCACGTCACAAAAATTATTGTTGTTAAACTCGCGTTGTTTTGAAATCGGTTCAAATTTAAATTTAAATTAAGGTCAAAGAAATAAAGTTTTCAAAAATAAAAAATAAATTGTTCTAAATGTGTCAAATATTCCATTGGAATTATTGGTGGAGAAATCAACATTTTATAAAATTGTTTAGTGCCATTAAGTAAATAAACAGTGTCCAAAACAATAAATTAAATGCCTTTTTGATTTATAAAAATGCTAATCTATTTTATTTACTTGACAATCTTTTTTTTGGTAGTGACCTAATTTGCAATAATAATATTGGGGTAAGTCTCATATTTTATAAAACTAAAATGCTTTGTAAAATAAAATAAAAACAGAAAGCAAAAGCTAAGAAAAGAAGACAAAATGAAAAATAAGAAGGGGACCTAAACCTACTAGAACCTTAGCCCTTTTAGCAAAACAGGTCCAGCCCACCCCTGCCATTCCCAACTTCCTGCTACAGGAAGGCACGGGGGTCGTGGCACCCATCGGCAGGCCATGGCTGTTGGGGAACGTAGCGGAAATTCAAAATTTTCTACGCATCACCAAGATCAATCTATGGAGAGACTAGCAACGAGAGAGAGAGAGAGTGCATCTTCATACCTTTGAAGATCGCTAAGCGGAAGCGTTACAAGAACGTGATCGGTGGAGTCGTTCACGAAGCGATTCAGATCGCGGACGAATCCGATCTAAGCACCGAACGACGGTGCCTCCGCGTTCAACACACGTACAGCCCGGGGACGTCTCCTCCTTCTTGATCCAGCAAGGGGAGAGGAGAAGTTGAGGGAGAACTCCGACAACACGGCGGCATGGTGGCACTAGTAGAAAAAGGTCAAACGTGAAGCACATTAGTGCCGGTTTGTATTTGAGCCGGCACTAATGTATACATTAGTGCCGGTTCAAACAGCTAGCCGGGCCGCTTTCATTAGTACCGGTTCGTGGCGAACCTTTAGCACAGGTTCATGCCACGAACCGGTACTAATGAGAGTGGTGGCAGGATGTTGTCAGACTGGGGCCCATGCCTCGAGATCGAGCCCATGCCTGTGCTTACAGAGGATGAAATAAAACGAAAATATGTCCGGGGCCAACCTTTGGTCAAGCCAGACAAGGTCAAGAACCTCTCAACGAGAATGTATGAATTGCATCAATGGTACATGAACATTACCAAGATTTCCAATCGATTGTCCCTCATGGTGAATGTCAAGGAGGAGCATTACTTCCATGAGAAAGCTCTGTCCGTTGAGTATTCTGAACTGTTTCAGTTATACAATCAAGACGCACTCGACAAATCTATCGCCGCCTGCTATTATGCGTAAGTGATTTCTTTCTGTAATTTAAGTCTCAAGCTAGCTGTAGTGATCCTTTTGATCAATCATTATCTGTAATTATCCTCACTATATTCTTTTCTGTGGTATTATGCAGGATGAAGATATATGAAATGAGAAAAGGTGGACGCTTTGGCATTGGGTTCATTGACCCAAACACCGTTAATGAATACACATGGAAAATAAATGCACATCATCAAAAGGCCGTAGAGGACAACATGCAAGAGTTCTTTAAGCGCCTCAAATACAATGAAGATATACTACTTCCTTACAACTTCCAGTGAGTCACACTGTCTTGTACTACAAATTCTCTGTTTTTGCCTACTAGCTAGCTACATGTTTTGGCTTACATATGCCCGCTAATTAAGACATGCAAACGTGTGTGCATGCAGATTTCACTGGATGTTGTGTATCATTAAAGTTGACGCCGGAACAGTTGAAATACTGGACTCACTACTCAAAGCAAATACTGACTATAACAACTTGTTTGGGATAGTCAACAGGTAATTTCAATCATTATTAACTATATATCTCGGTCTATTTAGTTCGTCATTTCATGATATGAACTATTTAATAACCCCTTTATTCATTTTCTTTGTCGGCGGGCAGGGCTTGGGCAAGGTTCATCAGCGTCACGGAAGGCGAATGGAAAAAAGCTTAAATGGTTTCACCCAAGGTAAGTAATTAAGTAGTACTAGCTAGCTAGCTAGCTGCCATCTCTTTAATTATCATGCTTGATTAATTATTATCTGATCAAATTCCATTCTCGTAAAGGCCACAAAGCGGTAGCGCAGGGACTGATCTGTGTGCATTCTGCGTTTGCGAGAACATTCGCATGATGGCGTCCGAAAGGAGCAGATCTCAAAGACAGGAATGGGTACGCTTGTCAGAACACTATTCACAATTTTTACACCATTATCGATATCTAGTCACACAACTAATACACATGCATATTGATCTCTTTCTTAACAGTTCACAGAGGTGGGGGACAAGCTCATAGAAACGGAGCGCGCAGAAGCACTTCAAGAGGAAATAGCGGGATTTTTGCTCGACCAGGTCATAAATCCGAAGGGAGAATACTATTACCCGCTACCGCCCCCATGAAAACCACTTCCAATTGTCATAAAACTAAAAAATACAATGTGTAGTATCGTAAAATACCAGCAAACGAAAAAGAATTAAAATGGAAACACAAAATTAAATAAAAAAGAAATCATAAAACTAAAAAAACCCCCAAACCTTATAGTACCGGTTGGTATAATCAACCGGTACTGAAGGGCTCCCTGCCCCCGGAGCTGCCTCGTGCCACGTGGTTGGCCTTTAGCACCGGTTTGTGTTGAACCGGTTCTAAAGGGGGGGGGGGGCTTTAGTGACCACACTTTAGTGCGGTTGTGGACCCGGCACTAAAGGGCGTTACGAACCGGTGCTATTGCCCGGTTCTGCACTAGTGTGGTGATGGAGCTCGTGGTTCCCGGCAGGGGGTTCGCCAAGCACTACGGAGGAGGAGGAGGTGTTGGAGGAGGGAGGGGCTGCGCCAAGGAAGAGGTCACCGCTGCCCTCCCACCTCCTCACTATATATAGGGGGAAGGGAAGAGGGGGAGGCGCCCTAGGGTTTCCCTAGGGGAGGGGCGGCGGCCACAGGGGAAACCCAAGATGGGTTTGGGCGCCCCACCCCTAGGAAACTTGCCCCCCCAAGCCGGGAGGGGTGGCTGCCGTAGGGGTGGGGCCCCCACCTCTCCAGGTTACGTGAGATGGGGTGGGAGGGGCGCTTAGCCCCTTAGTGGGCTGATGTGCCCCCTCCCCTTGGCCCATAAGGCCCCCCAACGCTTGCTGGGGCCTCCGAAACCGCTTTCGGACATGCTGATCATCACCTGGTACCCCCGGAACAATTCCGGACTCCAATGCCTTCTTGCAATATACCGATCTTCACCTCCGGACCATTCCGGAGCTCCTCGTCATGTCCGAGATCTCATCCGGGACACCGAACAACCTTCGGTAACCACATACTGTTTCCCATAACAACTCTAGTGTCACCGAACCTTAAGTGTGTAGACCCTACGGGTTCGGGAACCATGCAGACATGACCGAGACGTTCTCCGGTCAATAACCAACAGCGGGATCTGGGTACCCATGTTGGCTCCCACATGTTCCACGATGATCTCATCGGATGAACCACGATGTCAAGGATTCAAGCAATCCCGTATGCAATTCCCTTTATCAATCGGTATGTTACTTGCCCGAGATTCGATCATCGGTATCCCAATACCTAGTTCAATCTCGTTACCGGCAAGTCACTTTACTCGTTCCGTAATGCATGATCCCGTGACTAACTACTTAGTCACATTGAGCTCATTATGATGATGCATTACCGAGTGGGTGACAAATCCCAGTCTCGATTCGTGCCAATCCAACAAACACTTTCGGAGATACCTGTAGTGCACCTTTATAGTCACCCAGTTACGTTGTGACGTTTGGTACACCCAAAGCACTCCTATGGTATCAGGGAGTTACACAATCTCATGGTCTAAGGAAATGATACTTGACATTATAAAAGCTTTAGCAAACAAACTACACGATCTTGTGCTAGACTTAGGATTGGGTCTTGTCCATCACATCATTCTCCTAATGATGTGATCCCGTTATCAATGACATCCAATGTCCATGGTCAGGAAACCATGACCATCTGTTGATCAACGAGCTAGTCAACTAGAGGCTCACTAGGGACATGTTGTGGTCTATGTATTCACACATGTATTGCGGTTTCCGGTCAATACAATTATAGCATGAACAATAGACAATTATCATGCACAAGGAAATATAATAATAACCATTTTATTATTGCCTCTAGGGCATATTTCCAATAGTCTCCCACTTGCACTAGAGTCAATAATCTAGTTCACATCACTATGTGATTATAATGAATCCAACACCCATGGGGTTTGATCATATCTCGCTTGTGAGAGAGGTTATTAGTCAACGGGTCTGAACCTTTCAGATCCGTGTGTGATTTTACAAATCTGTGTCATCTTGTAGATGCAACTACCACGCGCTATTTGGAGCTATTCCAAATAACTGTTCTACTATATGAATCCGGTTTACTACTCCGAATAATCTGGATTAGTGTCAAAGTTTGCATCAGCGTAACCCTTTACGACGAACTTTTTACCACCTCCATAATCGAGAAAATTCCTTAGTCCACTAGTTACTAAGGATAACCTTGACCTTTGTCCTGTGATCCATTCCTGGATCACACTTGTACCCCATGACTGACTCATGGCAAGGCACACTTTAGGTGCGGTACACATCATAGCATACTATAGATCCTACGTCTAAAGCATAGGGGACGACCTTCGTCCTTTCTCTCTCTTCTGCTGTGGTTAGGTCTTGAGTCTTACTCAATACTCACACCTTATAACTCAGCCAAGAACTCCTTCTTTGCCAATCTATTTTGAACTCCTTCAAAATCTTGTCACGGTATGTATTCATTTGAAAGTACTATTAAGCATTTTGATCTATCCTTATAGATCTTGATGCTCAATGTTCAAGTAGCTTAATACAGGTTTTCCATTGAAAAACACTTTCAAACAAACCTATATGCTTTCTAGAAATTCTACATAATTTCCGATCAACAATATGTCAACAACATATACTCATCAGAAATTCTGTAGTGCTCCCAATCACTTCTTTGGAAATACAAGTTTCTCATAAACTTTGTATAAACACAAAATCTTTGATCATCTCATCAAAGCATATATTCCAACTCCGAGATGCTTACTCCTGTCCTTAGAAGGATTGCTGGAGCTTTGCATACTTGTTAGCATCTTATAGGATTGACAAAACCTTCTGGTTGTATCACATACAACCTTTCCTCAAGAATATCGTCGAGGAAACAATGTTTTGACATCCTATCCGCAAGATTTCATAAATCATGCAGTAATTGCTAATATAATTCCAACAGACTCTTAGCATCGCTACGAGTGAGAAAGTCTCATCGTAGTCAACTCCTTGAACTTGTCGGAAAACATCTTAGCGACAAGTCGAGCTTTATTAATGGTGATACTTACCATCATTGTCCGTCTTCCTTTTTAAAATCCATGTGTACCCAACAGCCTTACGACCATCAAGTAGTTCTTCCAAAGTCTATACTTTGTTTTCATACATGGATCCTCTCTCGGATTTTATGGCCTCAAGCTATTCGTCGGAATCCGGGCCCACCATCGCTTCTCCATAGCTCGTAGATTCATTGTTGTCTAGCAACATGACCTCCAAGACAGGATTACCGTACCACTCTGAAGGAGTACGCGTCCTTGTCATCCTACAAAGTTTGGTAGTGACTTGATCCGAAGTTTCATGATCACTATCATCATCTTCTACTTCAATTGGTGTAGGTGCCACATGAACAACTTCCTGTGCCCTGCTACACACTGGTTGAAGTGATGGTTCAATAACCTAATCAAGTCTCCACCATCCTCCCACTCAATTCTTTTGAGAGAAACTTTTCCTCGAGAAAGGACCCGTTTTAGAAACAATCAATTTTGCTTTCGGATCTGAAATAGGAGGTATACCCAACTGTTTTGGGTGACCTATTAAGATGCATTTATCCGTTTTGGGTTCGAGCTTACTAGGATGAAACTTTTTCACATAAGCGTCGCAGCCCCAAACTTTTAAGAAACGACAACTTAGGTTTCTCTAAACCATAGTTCATATGATATCGTCTCAACGGAATTGCGTGGTACCCTATTTAAAGTGAATGCGGTTGTCTCTAATGCCTAACGCATAAACAATAGTGGTAATTCGATAAGAGACATCATGGTATGCCCCATATCCAATAGGGTGCATCTATGATGTTCGGACACACCATCACACTATGGTGTTCCAGCCGTATTAGTTGTGAAACAATTTCCACAATGTCTTAATTGTGTACCAAACTCGCAAATCAAATATTCATCTCTATGATCATATCATAGACATTTTATCTTCTTGTCACTACGATCTTCAACTTCTCTCTCAAATTACTTGAACCTTTTAATAATTCAGACTTGTGTTTCATCAAGTAAATATACTCAGCATCTACTCAAATCATCTGTGAAGTAAGAACATAACGATATCCACTGCGTGCCTCAACACTCATTGGACTGCACACATCAAAATGTATTACTTCCAACAAGTTGCTTTCTTGTTCCATCTTACTGAAAATGAGGCTTTTTCAGTTATCTTGCCCATGTGGTATGATTTGCATGTATCAAGTGATTCAAAAGCAAGTGAGTCCAAACGATCCATCTGCATGGAGTTTCTTCATGCATACATACCAATAGACATGGTTCGCATGTCTCAAACTTTTCAAAAAACGAGTGACTCCAAAGATCCATCAACATGGAGCTTCTTCATGCGTTTTATACCAATATGACTCAAATGGCAGTGCCACAAGCAGGTGGAACTATCATTACTATCTTATATCTTTTGGCATGAACATGTGTATTACTACGATTGAGATTTAATAAACCATTCATTTTATGTGCAAAACCATTGAAGGTATTATTCAAATAAATAGAGTAACCATTATTCTCCTTAAATGAATAACCGTATTGCGATAGACATAGTCCAATCATGTCTATGCTCAACGCAAACACCAAATAACAATTATTTAGGTTTAACATCGATCCTGATGGTAGAGGGAGCGTGCGATGTTTGATCACATCAACCTTGGAAATACTTCCAACACATATCGTCACCTCGCCTTTAGCTAGTCTCCGCTTATTCTGTAGCATTTTATTTCGAGTTACTAACACTTAGCAACCGAACCGGTATCTATTACCATGGTGCTACTAGGAGTACTAGTAAAGTACACATTAATAATATGTATATCTAATATACTTATGTCGACCTTGCCTGCCTTCTTATCTACCAAGTATCTAGGGTAATTCTGCTCCAGTGACCGTTCCCCTTATTACAGAAGCACTTAGTCTCTGGTTTGGGTTCAGCCTTGGGTTTCTTCACTGGAGCGGCAACTGATTTGCCGTTTCATGAAGTCTCCCTTCTTGCCCTTGCCCTTCTTGAAACTAGTGGTTTCACTAACCATCAACAATTGATGCTCCTTCTTGATTTCTACTTTCGCGGTGTCAAACATCGTGAATATTTCAAGCATCATCATATATATCCCTGATATGTTATAGTTCATCACGAAGCTCTAGTAGCTTGGTGGCAATGACTTTGGAGAAACATCACTATCTCATCTGGAAGATTAACTCCCACTCGATTCAAGTGATTGTTGTACCCAGACAATCTGAGTACAAGCTCAATGATTGAGCTTTTCTCCCTTAGTTTGGAGGCTAAGAAACTCGTCAGAGGCCTCATACCTCTTGACGTGGGCACTAGCCTGAAATCCCAATTTCAGCCCTTGGAACATCCTCTATGTTCCGCGACATTTCAAAAATCGTCTTCGGCGCCTCAATTCTAAGCCGTTTAACATTACCGAACTATCACGTAGTCATCAAAACGTGTATGTCATATGTTCGCCACATCCACAGACGATGTTTGAGGTTCAGCACACCGAGCGGTGCATTAAGGACATAAGCCTTCTACGCAGCAATGAGGACAATCCTCAGTATACGAACCCAGTCCGCTTAATTGCTACTGTCAACTTTCAACTAAATTTTCTCTAGGAACATATCTTAAACTGTAGCATTAAAGCACAAGCTATGACATAATTTGCAAAGTCCTTTTGACTATGTTCAGGATAATTAAGTTCATCTAATGAACTCCCACTCAGATAGACATCCCTCTAGTCATCTAAGTGATACATGATCCGAGTCAACTAGGCCGTGTCTGATCATCACGTGAGATGGACTAGTCATCATCGGTGAACATCTTCATGTTGATCGTATCTACTATACAACTCATGTTCGACCTTTTGGTCTCTTGTGTTCCGAGGCCATGTATGTACATGCTAGGCTCGTCAAGTCAACCTAAGTGTTTCGCGTGTGTAAATCTGGCTTACACCCGTTGTATGTGAACGTTAGAATCTATCACACCCAATCATCACGTGGTGCTTCGAAACAATGAACTTTCGCAACGGTGCACAGTTAGGGGGAACAGTTGCGTCGTTTTAAGCAAATAAGATGTAACCATGACAAACATCACATGCAAATCATAAAGTGACATGATATGGCCATTATCATCTTGCGCCTTTGATCTCCATCTTTGAAGCGCGGCATGATCACCTTCGTCATCGGCATGACACCATGATCTCCATCATCGTGTCTCCATGAAGTTGTCTCGGCAACTATTACTTCTACCACTATGGTTAACGGTTAGCAATAAAGTAAAGTAATTACATGGCGTTGTTCAATGACACGCAGGTCATACAATAAATTAAGACAACTCCTATGGCTCCTGCCGGTTGTCATACTCATCGACATGCAAGTCGTGATTCCTATTACAAGAACATGATCAATCTCATACATCACATATCATTCATCACATTCTTTTGGCCATATCACATCACATAGCATACCCTGCAAAAACAAGTTAGACGTCCTCTAATTGTTGTTGCATGTTTTACGTGGCTGCTATGTGTTTCTAGCAAGAACGATTCTTACCTACGCAAAGCCACAACTGTGATATGCCAATTGCTATTTACCCTTCATAAGGACCCTTTTCATCGAATCCGATCCGACTAAAATGGGAGAGACTAGCACCCGCTAGCCACCTTATGCAACAAGTGCATGTCAGTCGGTTGAACCTGTCTCACATAAGTGTAAGTGTAATGTCGGTCTGGGCCGCTTCATCCCACAATACCGTTGAAACAAGATAGGACTAGTAACGGTAAGCATATTGAACAAAACCAACGCCCACAACTATTTGTGTTCTACTCGTACATAGAATCTATGCAATAGACCTAGCTCATGATGCCACTGTTGGGGAACGTAGCAGAAATTCAAAATTTTCCACGCATCACCAAGATCAATCTATGGAGAGACTAGCAACGAGAGAGAGAGGGAGTGCATCTTCATACCCTTGAAGATCGCTAAGCGGAGGCGTTACAAGAACACGGTCGGCGGATTCGATCACGAAGCGATTTAGATCGCGGCCGAATCCGATCTAAGCACCGAACAACGGTGCCTCCGCGTTCAACACACGTACAGCCCGGGAACGTCTCCTCCTTCTTGATCCAGTAATGGGAGAGGAGAAGTTGAGGGAGAACTCCGACAACACGACGACATGGTGGTGATGGAGCTCGTGGTTCTCCGGCAGGGCTTCGCCAAGCACTACAGAGGAGGAGGAGGTGTTGGAGGAGGGAGGGGCTGCGCCAGGGAAGAGGTCACAGCTGCCCTCCAACCTCCTCATTATATATAGGGGGGAGGAAGATTGGGCGCCCCCACCCCTAGGAAACTTGCCCCCCAAGCCGGGAGGGGTGGCTGCCCTAGGGGTGGCGCCCTCACCTCTCCAGGTTACGTGAGATGGGGTGGGAGGGGCGCTCAGCCCCTTAGTGGGCTGATGTGCCCCCTCCCCTTGGCCCATAAGGCCCCCCAACCCTTGCCGGGGCCTCCGAAACCCCTTTAGGACACGCTGGTCATCACCTGGTACCCCCGGAACAATTTCGACTGCAATACCCTTCGTGCAATATACCGATCTTCACCTCCGGACCATTCCGGAGCTCCCGGGATCTCATCCGGGACTTCGAACAACCTTAGGTAACCACATACTATTTCCCATAACAACTCTAGTGTCACCGAACCTTAAGTGTGTAGACCCTACGGGTTCGGGAACCATGCAGACATGACCGAGACGTTCTCCGGTCAATAACCAACAGCGGGATCTGGATACCCATGTTGGCTCCCACATGTTCCATGATGATCTCATCGGATCAACCACGATGTCAAGGATTCAAGCAATCCCGTATGCAATTCCCGTTATCAATCGGTATGTTACTTGCCCGAGATTCAATCGTGGTATCCCAATACCTCATTCAATCTCGTTACCGGCAAGTCACTTTACTCGTTCCGTAATGCATGATCCCGTGACTTACTACTTAGTCACATTGAGCTCATTATGATGATGCATTACCGAGTGGGCCCAGAGATACCTCTCCGTCATACGGTGTGACAAATCCCAGTCTCGATTCGTACCAACCCAACAAACACTTTCGGAGATACCTGTAGTGCACCTTTATAGTCACCCAGTTACGTTGTGAGGTTTGGTACACCCAAAGCACTCCTACGGTATCAGGGAGTTACACAATCCCATGGTCTAAGGAAATGATACTTGACACTAGAAGAGCTTTAGCAAACGAACTACATGATCTTGTGCTATGCTTATGATTGGGTCTTGTCCATCACATCATTCTCCTAATGATGTGATCTTGTTATCAATGACATCCAATGTCCATGGTCAGGAAACCATGACCATCTGTTGATCAACGAGCTAGTCAACTAGAGGCTCACTAGGGACATGTTGTGGTCTATGTATTCACACATGTATTGCGGTTTCCGGTCAATACAATTATTACATGAACAATAGGCAATTATCATGAACAAGGAAATATCATAATAACCATTTTAGTATTGCCTCTAGGGCATATTTCCAATAATGGCCGCGTCGTGCCTTGCGTGGAGGCCATCCACAGCCTCCCCCTTGCCTATAATTAAGGACCCGCATCCCTCTCGCAGGAAACCCTAGGACACATTCCCCCTTGCCCTCTCCCTCGCATCTCACTCTCGAGCCGATCGTCGCTGCCCCTCACCACTGACGCGGCCACCACCCCTCTCTCGCCGCCCCTCCTTGACCAGGAGCTCCATCGATCTCCTCCACGTCGACTCTGCCCTGAAGATCGACCGGGCGGGCCCTGCAGCGGCGATCTCGACTCCTTCTTCAACCTTGGTCACCCGAGATCGCCGGCGCCGTCCATCCACCACCGAGCCTCCCCGAGCCGCTACGCAAACCCCTACAGGCTCGCTGTGAGCACCCCATGAGTCTTCCTCTCCCTCCTTTGCGAAATCGCCGTCGTAGTCCTCTCCTCGACCGATGCCATAGCCATCGTCCACCACGGCCATGGACTAGGCATGGCCGCGCCCGGCTGCGCTGTGGAGTGACCTGACTGCGCCTCGACTCGCTCCCGCCGCAGCCACCGTGAACGCTCGCTTATGCCTCCCCCCGCTGCGTCCTCTCACGCACGCACCGCACGCGCCAGACGCCCGCGCGTGACCACGCCGCTCGCTGCAGCTCGCCTGCTGTACTGCTTGCTGCTGCCGCTGGGCAATGCTGTGCTGGCCACCGTTGCTGCTGTCGCTGCTTGCTGCCGGCGCTGCCTACTGTCGCTGTTTCGCCCGCGCCCGCATCCGCTTGGACTCCACCGCCACTGTTCGTCTCCGCCTCGGCCTGTGCGTCGCGCCTCGCTCCTCACTACATCTCCCGCCGCTGCCCCGCCTACGTGCACGCGCCCATCGCTCATATCCGCTCTCGACCCCACCCGCCCCACGGTCGGCGCTGTCCGCCGTGCTATTTGGCGCGCCGCTGCTGCTCACCCCCCAGGCGACGGCCCGCTGCTTGAGACCACCGACACCTCTTCCCCTCACGCGTCGACGCTGGCACAACTAGGAAAAGGGCTACTAATGGCGCACCAGTTTTGCCTACTAATGGCGCATCACTGGTGCGCCATTAGTATCACGCCACTAGAATTTTTTTCTAATGGCGCACCACTGGTGCGCCATTAGTATCTGGTATACTAATGGCACACCAGGCAGTGCGCCATTAGTTTTGCCCACGGTGCGCCACTAGTGTCTGCTATACTAATGGCGCACCACACTGTAATGCGCCATTAGTAACAATTTTTTTAATTTTTTTTCTTAATCGTATGTCACTATTTCACCTATGAGATATCCAACACATATATATACAACAAGCATCCATATAACAATCATAGCCAACACACAATTTCCATCATATATACATACATAGCCAACACACAAGTTCCATCATATATACATACATAGCCAACACACAAGTTCCATCGTTACATATTACAAAAGTTTCACATTGTTCATCCAACACCGTTATCCATCAATTCACAAAAGTTTCACATTGATACAAAATAAAAACACAAATGGAAAAGAAGGACTCCATCCATGCAAGCTTCCGTGAATTAAATCAAATCTGCAAAATGATAAACAAGAAGTTAGAAGAAGAAAAAGAAGAAGACTAGAAGAATACTAGAAGAAGAAGAACACTAGAAGAAGAATAAGAAGAATTTTGGAAAAGAAATAAGAAGAAGACTATAAGCTTATTATGTAAACTTGATCATTTTCTGCTAACATAAGTTATTTTGGAGCTAACCTATAGGAAACTAAGCATATAAGCTCTAAGTTAGTATATTAGAGCCAACTTAGGTAAAATGAAGCTAACCTATGTCATTTTGGAAAAGAAGAAGAATAAGAAAAAGACTATAAGCTTATTATGTAAACTTGATCATTTTGTGCTAACATAAGTTATTTTGGAGCTAACCTATAGGAAACTAAGCATATAAGCTCTAAGTTAGCATTTTAGAGCCAACTTAGGTAAAATGAAGCTAACCTATAGGAAACTAAGCATATTAGAGATAACATAGGTAACTAAGTATATATATATATATATATATATATATATATATATATATATATATATATATATATATATATATATATATATATATATATATATATATATCATTTGGAGATCGACATACCTGACAAAGTTCATTTCTCATGCATTGTTCTTCTCCTTCTCCTTCCTCAGTCTGATGCGCCAAGAGCGGTGAGGCGGTGGACGTGGTGGAGGAAGTGGGATGTAGTCTTCTACCTCAATTGGCATGGTCATGTCGCCCAGCTGTGGGATCGCCGGCGCCACCACCGGTGCGTGGTCATTGTCAGGCACCACCACCATCGCGAGGCCACCTTCAGGCACGACCATCACTAGGTCATCCTCAGCCACCTCCATCTCTTGCCCATGGTCAGCCACCACCATCTCTTGCCCATGGTCAGCCACCACCATCTCTTGCCCATGGTGAGCCACCACCATCTCTTTCCCTTGGTCAGCCACCACCAGCGCTAGGTCATCCTCAGCCTGATGCCCATCGTCATCCTGCAGCTCCTCATCCCCACTCTGCACCTCTTCTCCCGCACTCCTGTCTGGATCATCCTTCTTGTTGTCTATGCTGCTGCCAGAATCCCTGCTGCTTTCGCTACAGCCAGAATCGCTGCTGCTTCGCTCTGCATACCATGGTCGCTGCTTCGCTTCTGACCATGGTCGCTGCTGCTTTGGCTGTAGCAATTGTCGCTGCTGCTGCTCCCATGACCTGTCCAAATGCAACAATGACCGTTAACAATCGATGTGAGACAAAGCCAAATGTAGAGGAATAAGAAGAGGCAGAACGTACCGGCATCATAATCTTCAGCGTAGCGCATGCGACACATAGTCGCGTTGAACACCTTCACGATGAGCATGGTGGCGTCGTCGTCGTACGTGAAGAGAAGGAAGTACCCCAGCCGCAGGTCGTAGGCATGGTAGAACTTCTCCCACCCACGAGACAAGTACATGTGGCCCTCCTTGATCACCAATTCCACATCCCACAGCCTGCGAAACCCGCTGCCGGCCTGTCACACCTTCACATTATTTGGCGGATCTTCACCCATCAGCATGTTCTTAAAACTGTCAGGCAGCCTCTGCAGTTTGGGACAATGAGTGATCTAGGCAAACAACAGATATCATAATGAGATGGGTGAAGCTAGGGGAGATCTCTCATTTTATATACCTGCATCATGGATGATACTGAAGTCCCAAGTATGATAGTGAAGAACTCGGAAGCATCCAACTCGTACTGCGGTGTCGCAGAGCGGCGGTGGCTGCTTCCCGCCATCTCTGATAATTAAACAGCAGAAGAGACCAATTAGTACCCTTACAACAGATCATAAAACATGCATGATAACAGGCATTAGTCGCAAGTACCCCATATGTCCTATTTTTAGCAAAGTAATGCTAAAATTTACGGAAAATTTAAGCATTACCTTTGCTGAAAATAGGACATATGGAGTACTCGAATTTGCCGGAACGGAAGTTAATCGACATTCCAGCAAACTCAAGGGCCTCTCGGGGTACCTACAACATCATCACAAGTGCAGCAGCAGCAGCAGTGAATACATGCATAACAACAGCAAAACTATATATTTTTATGCAGTAAACAAATGAACACTAAGAGTAGAATGTTCTTGCAACAAACATTATTGTGTGACATCGAAAGGCATCACTCTGCTTAAAGGGAAGGATGACTTAAGTGGCAGATGTATATGATTGCACCACTTGACCTGCACTTCTCTATATTATATGATGTACTGAAGAACTTGAGCAAAAAAAGATAAATAGGAACATATTTCTCACCTTGGAGGTGTTGCTGCTGCTGCACTCGTCTGAACTTCACTTCCTTTACCTCCTCGAAACCTGAAATATGCAGATGTTAGAAAGGTTAATGAACCAACAGATGCCCTAATGGAAGTAATAACAACATGACAGCAAACAACCAACAAACATGATGGGCTTAAGATTAATGAACCAACATCGAAAAAAGGTAGGCCAAATATTCATGTCACTTCCATTAGGGCATCATCTTCCTACAACTACTCATCTTCAGCAGCACATGATACTACTACTGTATCTAATACAACAACATGACACTTGTTACTGTATCTAATGTTCCTACAACTACAACTACTACAACAACATAAAACTACTATGCATCATCTTCCTACTATAATTGGTACTCATCTTTAGAACCAAACACCAGCCAAAACAGAACCAAACTACTATAATTTCTACTTAATTTCAGTATAATTTATAGTTCCCAAGCTATGCATGCAAATCAAAATACTAACATATCCAAACCTGATGAGCATCTAATAATGCTTATCTTAGTAACAGCAGTACCAGCGAAGCGATGCAAAAGCTTGTATGATCCCACAGGCAATAGCGATTGAGCAAACTACATAAACTAGAAGGAAGCACAGTTGGAGACTGAAAGTCAGATTGTGTCCTCAAATTAACAACCCATTAACTTTCTAGAGACGCACATTGGTCATTGCTGGCCTTCATTATATGCGTGTGTAGTGTAACTGCTTGTAAGACCTGGGTTAGTATTTTTTGTTGTTCTACAAATAGACAAACTTAGACTATAAAGAGGTAGCAAGGAAAATGATTTTAGCCCACCTCTGATGCAAACAATACTAAAACAGAAAAGTTTTACACAGGTATGGTTGAGCTAAATATGGCGTCTTTATACCATGACACAGTTTTACATAGTATATCTTCACCATATAAGAAAATAGCATCATCATCTTAGCTTCACAACACAGTTTTACCTGGCTGTTTATCGCTGCTTTTTGCGCTGCAGGGCGGAGGAAGGCGCCGCGGTGGAGAGGGCGAGGCCGAGGACGGCGTGGGGCTTGAGGGCCTGCGGCCTGGTGAGGCCGACGAGGTGGTCGTCCCCGACGCCGGCAGAGCTAGGGTTCGGGGAGATGGCGGGCGGCGCCGAGGGAACGGGCGGTGGAGAGGGGTAGGGGAGGTCGCGGAGAAGAGAGAGGAGGCGGACGGGCGCAACTGGGCTGGAGGGCCTTTACCGAGGCGGGCAACGGAGGGTTCGGCCTGCTGGCGCGCCAGGCGGTGGGCAGCAGCGTGGCGGGGTCGGGCAGCGCGCGCCGGGGACGGAGGGCGGGGGGCGCGGGGGGGGGGCGGGCGGCGCGCGCCAGGGACGGAGGCGGCGGGCGCGGCGGCGGCGCGCTGGTTGGGGCAGGGGCGGGGCGCGGCGCGGCGTCGGTTGGAGTGGGGAGGAAGGAGGAGGAATAAGTTTTTTGCCAAAAGAAAAAAAAATTACTGGCGCACTCTGTCTCCAAAGGCGCCATTAGTAGTTCTCACTACTAATGGCGCACTTTGCCCGGATGCGCCATTAGAATGTTTGAAAAAATGAAAAAAAATATTTGTTTTACTAGTGGCGCACCTTCTGCCTGGTGCGCCATTAGTGTATTCCACACTAATGGCGTATCTCCACCAGGTGCGCCATTAGTATATAGTAGTGGCGCACCACTTCTCTGGTGCGCCATTAGTGTCAATCCAATCTTTAGCCCTTTTCATAGTAGTGTGAGCCGCTGCCCAACTTGCCCCATCGACTCTCGTGGGCCACGCTTCGGCCGGCCAGCCTCCCCCCTCGCGTGCTGGGCGCTGGGTACGCCCCGCTTGGAGCCCGCGCCTGTTTCGCCCGCTACACCGTGCCCGATTGGCCCCTGGGCCACTGACGTGGGGGCCCGACTCCCCTTTTAAAAAAAGAGTTTAAAAATAATAATAATAATGATTAATTAGTTAATTAATTAAATTAAACTTACTTAATTAGACTAATGAACTAGATTAGTTCATTTAAACCTGTTTAATTAACTAAGTCAATGATAGATGGGCCCCATGTGCCAGGTTAGACTTAGTCAACATGTTGACCTGCTGACGTCACCCTGATGTGTGCTGATGCAATAACTCCATTTAGTTTTAATAATAATTTTGGAAAATGTTTAAACCTTTGAAAATCAATAGAAAATAATCCATAACTCGGATGAAAATGTTTTCTACATGAAATGTGCTCAGAACGACAAGACGAATACGAATACGCAGTCCGTTTGTCCGCCACACGTCCCTAGCATAGTGAACATGCAACCTTTTCCCTCCGGCTCGCTTGTCCGAAAATGCCTAACCCCGGGAAAACTTTCCCGGATGCTATTCCCCTTCGCGGTACCGTGTAGCACCGCGTTAGAACACCCCCTAGCACTGCTTTTGTCTTGTGATGCATAGTATTGCTCTTGTTTTCTCTGTATTTACTGTTTCTTCCCCCTCTTCTCTCCGGTAGACCCCGAGATGGCTGCTGAAGAGTCACTCCAAAGTCACTAATAGCGGAGAAACCACCTCAAGGTTATCCTTTCTGATCGATCTATTCAAGAGTCCGTAGTAAAATAACACGAAGCTATTCTTTCCGTACGATCTATCATAGAGTTCGTACTAGAATAACACCTTAAGACACAAATCAACCAAACCCCTAATGTCACCTAAATACTCCAATGTCACCTCAAGTATCCGTGGGCGTGATTATACGATATGCATCACACAATCTCAGATTCATCTATTCAACCAACACAAAGTACTTCAAAGAGTTCCCCAAAGTTTCTACCGAAGAGTCAAGAAGAAAACGTGTGCCAACCCCTATGCATAAGTTCACAAGGTCACTGAACCCGCAAGTTGATCAACAAAACGTACATCATGTTGTCACCACAGATAAGCACATGCAAGACATACATCAAGTGTTCTCAAATCCTTAAAGATTTAAGCCGATAAGATAACTTCAAAGGGAAAACTCAATCCATTACAAGAGAGTAGAGGGAGAGAAACATCATAAGATCCAACTATAATATCAAAACTCGCGATACATCAAGATCGTGCCAAATCAAGAACATGAGAGAGAGAGAGAGATCAAACACATAGCTACTGGTACATACCCTCAGCCCCGAGGGTGAACTACTCCCTCCTCCTCAGGGAAAGCGTCGGGATGATGAAGATGGCCACCGGTGAGGGATCCCCCCTCCGGCAGGGTGCCGGAATAAGGTCCCGATTGGTTTTTGGTGGCTACAGAGGCTTGCGGCGGCGGAACTCCCGATCTATTGTGTTCCTGGATGTTTTCGGAGTATATGGGTATATAGGAGGAAGAAGTAGATTGATGGAGCTGCAAGGGGCGCGCCCAGGGGGGCAGGCGCGCCTCCCTACCTCATGGCCTCCTCGCTTCTTTCTTTACGTCCACTCCAAGTCCTCTGGATCAAGTTTGATCCACAAATCATTCTCCCGAAGGTTTCATTCCGTTTGGACTCCGTTTGATATTCCTTTTATGCGAAACACTGAAATAGGCAAAAAAACAGTAATTTGGACTGGGCCTCCGGTTAATAGGTTAGTCCCAAAAATAATATGAAAGTGTATAATAAAGCCCATTAAACATCCAAAACATATAATATAATAGCACGAATACTTCATAAATTATAGATATGTTGGAGACGTATCAGCATCCCCAAGCTTAATTCCTGCTCGTCCTCGAGTAGGTAAATGATAAAAGAAATGATTTATGAAGTGTGAATGCTAGCAGGTGCACAAGTATAATCAATGATAATTTTAGTTACCTTTTCTAGCATCATTATATGTCATAACAGTAGCTCATCTCATAGAACGCTTCATGATCAAGTAAAAAGCTATTCACATGTTAAAGTATAGATCATAAACTTTCTTGAAACTAACAAACTATATTCTCAGTCATCAAACAACTGCGATTCATCTTATTTTCAGGAAGGGTCTATGTCAGAGCTTTGATTTAGCAAAGTCCACATACTCAACTATCATTTAATCTTTCACAATTGCTAACACTCACATGATATTTATGGGTTCAAAGTTTTAGTCGAACATAGAGAAAGATAGGGGCTTATAATTTCGCCTCCCAACCCTTTACCTCAAGGGTAATGTCAACAATAATAATTTATGAAAACCTACATCCAAGTGGATATATATATCCGGATCACTCCAACACAAAGTGCTAGCCAAAGGAAAAAGTGTAAAAAGGAAAGATGGTGATCACCATGACTCTTGTATAAGGGTAGAAGATAAAAGTAAAAGATAGGCCCTTCGCAGAGGGAAGCAGAGGTTGTCATGCGCTTTTATGGTTGGATGCACAAAATCCTAATGCAAAAGAACGTCACTTTATATTGCTGCTTGTGATAAAGACCTTTATTATGCAGTCTGTTGCTTTTATTTCCTCCCCATCACAAGTTCGTATAAAGCTTATTTTCTTCGCACTAATAGATCATACATATTTAGAGAGCAATTTTTATTGCATGCACTGATGACAACTTACTTGAAGGATTTTACTCAATCCTTAGGTAGGTATGGTGGACTCTCATGGAAAAACTGGTTTAAGGTATGTTTGGAAGCACAAGTAGTATTTCTACTTGGTGCAAAGAATTTGGCTAGCATAAGAGGGAAAGGCAAGCCCAACATGTTGGATGATCCAAGACAATATAACTTTTCGGATATAGGAAAACATAACCCATTAAGTTTTTTCCTTGTCCAACATCAACTTTTTAGTATGTCATATTTTAATGAGTGCTCACAATTACAAAATATGTCTAAGATAGTATATTTATATGTGAAATATATCTTCCTTTAATATTCTTTCATGAATTGTTCAAGTGACCAATACAACGTTTGCTAACCTTCAATAAATTTACCACCTCTACCTCTTATATGTGAAGTCATTACTCCCCATGGGATAAGCATATGAAACATATATAATTTCAGATTTATAATATTCAAATCATTCAACCATTTAATCATATGATATAAGTGAAGCACACAAGTAAATGACAAACTACTTACAAAAAGATATAAGTGAAGATCAATTAGTAGTTAAATAATTATGTAGCTATGTGAAGACTCTCTCTCATTTAAGAATTTCAGATCTTGGGATATTATTCAAACAGGAAACAAAACAAAATAAAACGATATTTCAAGGATAGCACTCATCATGTGAAGAAGCAAAACCTTAGGCTCAACCGATACTAACCGATAATTGTTGAAGAAGAAAGGTGAGATGCCTACCGGGGCATCCCCATGCTTAGATGCTTGAGACTTCTTAGAATATTATATTGGGGTGCCTTGGGCATCCCCAAGCTTGAACTTTTGCATCTCCTTAATTCCTTTTGTATCTCGGTTTCCCTAAATCTCAAAAAACTTCATCCACACAAAACTCAACAAGAACTCGTGAGATAAGTTAGTATAAACCAATGCAAAAACCTTATCATTCTCTACTGTAGAAAATCACAAAAATTATTATTCAACATTTCATACTAGATGTCTCTGCATATTTAATACTCCTATCCTAAAATAGAATCATTAAACAAGCAAACATATGCAAACATAACAACAATCTGCTAAAACAGTACAGTCTATAAAGAATTCAAGATTCATCATACTTCCCTAACTCCAAAAATTATAATAAAAATACACACTGTATAAAATTTATCGTAGCTTATTTTGCAAAAAGTTTCACCAATTTATCATATTTTGACTTTTCTAGGGAAGTTTTTCAACATCGATAAACTTTCTGTTTTCAAACAGCAACAAGTATACATGCAAAATAAGCATGGTAAATGCTATCATTGACATTTTTATTGAAAATAGAGATGCAAATCATTATTCTAAATAACATCAAGAAAATAAAAAGAAAATGACGCTCCAAGCAAAACACATATCATGTGGTGAATAAAAATATAGCTCCAAGTAAAGTTACCGATGACCAAAGACGAAAGAGGGGATGCATTCTGGGGCATCCCCAAGCTTAGGCTCTTGGTTGTCCTTGAATATTACCTTGGGGTGCCTTGGGCATCCCCAAGCTTAGGCTCTTGCCACTATTTATTCCGTAGTCCATCGAAACTTCACCAAAACTTGAAAACTTCACAACACAAAACTCAACAGAAAACTCGTAAGCTCCGTTAGTATAAGAAAATAAAACCACAACTTAGTTACTGTTGTGAATTCATTATAAATTCATATTGGTGTAATATGTACCGTATTCCAGCTTCTCTATGGTTCATACCCTCCGATACTACTCATAGATTCATCAAAATAAGCAAACAACACATAGAAAACAGAATCTGTCAAAACCAGAACAGTCTGTAGCAATCTGTAACTTTTGAATACTTCTGTAACTCAACAAATTCTGAAATAAATTGGTGGACGTGAGGAATTTGTCTATTAATCTTCTGCAAAAAGAATCAACTTTAAAGCACTCTTCTGTAAAAAATGAAAGCTAATTCCGTGAGCGCAAAGTTTCTGTTTTTTTACAGAAAGATCGCATTAACTTTCACCTATGTCTTCCCAAATGTTCTACTTGGCACAAACACTAATTAAAACACAAAACCACATCTAACAATAGGCTAGATGAATTAGTTATTACTAAACAGGATCAAAAAGCAAAGAACAAAAATAAAATTGGGTTGCTTCCCAACAAGCGCTTTTCTTTAATGCCTTTTAGCTAGGCATGATGATTTCAATGATGCTCGCATAAAAGATAAGAATTGAAACATAAAGAGAGCATCATGAAGAATATGACTAGTAAATTTAAATTTAACCCACTTCCTATGCATAGGGATTTTTTGAGCAAACAACTTATTGGAACAATAAACAACTATCATAGGAAGGCAAAGCAAGCATAACTTTAAAATTTTAATCACATAGAGAGGAAACTTGATATTATTGCAATTCCTACAAGCATATGTTCCTCCCTCATAATAATTTTCAGTAGCATCATGAATGAATTCAACAATATAACCATCACATAAAGCATTCTTTTCATGATCTACAAGCATAGAATTTTTATTACTCTCCACATAAGCAAATTTCTTCTCATGAATAATAATGGGAGCAAACTCAACAAAATAACTATCATGTGAGGCATAATCCAATTGAAAACTAAAATCATGATGACAAGTTTCATGGTTATCATTATTCTTTATAGCATACATGTCATCACAATAATCATCATAGATAGGAACTTTATTCTCATAATCAATTGGAACCTCTTCCGAAATAGTGGATTCATCACTAAATAAAGTCATGACCTCTCCAAATCCACTTTCATAATTATCAAAATAATATTCAACATCCTCCAAAATAGTGGGATCATTACTTCCTGAAGTTGACACTGTTCCAAACCCACTTTCATCAATATAATCATCATAAATAGGAGGCATGCTTTCATCATAATAAATATTCTCATCAAAACTTGGGGGACTCAACATATCATCTTCATCAAACATAGCATCCCCAAGCTTGTGGCTTTGCATATCATTAGCATCATGGGTATTCAAAGAATTCATACTAACAACATTGCAATCATGCTCATCATTCACATATTTTATGCCAAGCATTCTATGTAATTATTATTCTAGTACTTGAGCACAATTTTCCTTAACATCATTTTCACGAAAGACATTAAAAGGATGAAGCATATGAGGAACCCACAATTCCAATTTTTGTAGTTTTCTTTTATAGACTAAACTAGTGATAAAACAAGAAACTAAAAGATTCGATTGCAAGATCTAAAGATATACCTTCAAGCACTCACCTCTCCGGCAATCGCGCCAGAAAAGAGCTTGATTCTACTATGGAACCTTCTTCTTGTAGACGTTGTTGGGCCTCCAAGTGCAGAGGTTTGTAGGACAGCAGCAAATTTCCCTCAAGTGGATGACCTAAGGTTTATCAATCCGTGGGAGGCGTAGGATGAAGATGGTCTCTCTCAAGCGACCCTGCAACCAAATTACAAAGTCTCTTGTGCCCCCAACACACCCAATACAATGGTAAATTGTATAGGTGCACTAGTTTGGCGAAGAGATGATGATACAAGTGCAATATGGATGGTAGATATAGGTTTTTGTAATCTGAAATTATAAAAACAGCAAGGTAACTAATGATAAAAGTGAGCATAAATGATATTGCAATGCTAGGAAACAAGGCCTAAGGTTCATACTTTCACTAGTGCAAGTTCTCTCAATAATAACATAACTGGATCATATAACTATCCCTCAACATGCAATAAAGAGTCACTCTAAAGTCACTAATAGCGGAGAACAAACGAAGAGATTATTGTAGGGTACGAAACCACCTCAAGGTTATCCTTTCTGATCGATCTATTCAAGAGTCCGTAGTAAAATAACACGAAGCTATTTTTTCCGTTCGATCTATCATAGAGTTCGTACTAGAATAACACCTTAAGACACAAATCAACCAAAACCCTAATGTCACCTGGATACTCCAATGACACCTCAAGTATCCGTGGGCATGATTATACAATATGCATCACACAATCTCAGATTCATCTATCAACCAACACAAAGTACTTCAAAGAGTGCCCCAAAGTTTCTACCGAAGAGTCAAGATGAAAATTTGTGCCAACCCCTATGCATAAGTTCACAAGGTCACTGAACCCGGAAGTTGATCACCAAAACATACATCAAGTAGATCACGTGAATATCCCATTGTCAGCATAGATAAGCACATGCAAGACATACATCAAGTGTTCTCAAATCCTTAAAGACTCAATCTGATAAGATAACTTCAAAGGGAAAACTCAATCCATTAAAAGAGAGTAGAGGGGGAGAAACATCATAAGATCCAATTATAATAGCAAAGCTCGCGATACATCAAGATCATGCCAAATCAAGAACATGAGAGAGAGAGAGAGAGAGATCAAACACATAGCTACAGGTACATACCCTCAGCCCCGAGGGTGAACTACTCCATCCTCGTCATGGAGAGCGTCGGGATGATGAAGATGGCTACCGGTGTGGGATCCCCCCTCCGGCAGGATGCCGGAACATGGTCCCGATTGGTTTTTGGTGGCTACAGAGGCTTGCAGCGGTGGACCTCCCGATCTATTGTGTTCCTGGATGTTTTCGGAGTATATGGGTGTATATAGGAGGAAGAAGTAGGTCGGTGGAGCTGCGAGGGGCACGCTTGCCTGCCTCATGGCCTCCTCGCTTCTTTCTTGACGTCCACTCCAAGTCCTCTTGATCACGTTTGTTCCAAAAATCATTCTCCTGAAGGTTTCATTCCGTTTGAAATCCGTTTGATATTCCTTTTCTGCAAAACACTGAAATAGGCAAAAAAACAACTATTTGGACTGGGCCTCCAGTTAATAGGTTAGTCCCAAAAATAATATAAAAGTGTATAATAAAGCCCATTAAACATCCAAAACAAATAATGTAATAGCATGAATACTTCATAAATTATAGATACGTTGGAGACGTACCAGCGTCCAGGTTCCGCTATTGGTTATTGATTGGAGATGTATCTCGATCATGTCTACATAGTTCTCGAACCCGTAGGGTTCGCACGCTAAACGTTCGATGACGATTTGTATTATGAGTTATGTGTTTGGGTGACTAAAGTTTGTTCGGAGTCCCGCATGAGATCACGGACATGACGAAGAGTCTCAAAATGGTTGAGACATAAAGCTTGATATATTGGAAGGTTATGTTCGGACACCGAAAATGTTTGAGAAAGATTCGGGCATTTTTCGGAGTACTGGGAGGTTACCGAACCCCCCGGGGGATTAATGGGCCTTAGTGGAAGACAGGAGGCAGCAGCCAGGTGGAGGCGCCCGCCCCCTAGCCCAAAGCAAATTGGACTAGGGGAGGGAGCGTGGCCCCCCTTTCCTCTTTCGCCTCCACCTCTTTCCCTCTCCCCCCTCTTGGAATTAGGAAGGGGACTCCAACTAGGATTGGGAATCCTAGTTGGACTCCCCCTATAGGTGCGCCCCTCCTAGGTCGCCGGCCTCCTCCCTCCCGCCTTTACATACGGGGGCAGGGGGCACCCCAAGGCACACCAGTTATTCTTAGCCATGTGCGGTGCCCCCTCCACAGTTTAACACCTTGGTCATATCTTCATAGAGCTTAGGCGAAGCCCTGCGCCGGTAACATCATCAACACTGTCGCCACACCGTCATGCTGAAAGAACTCTCCCTCGTCCTCAACTGGATCAAGAGCTCGAGGGATGTCATCGTGCTGAACACGGAGGTGCCGTACGTTTGGCACTTGGATCGGTTGGATCGTGAAGACGTTCGACTACATCAACCGCGTTACTAAACGCTTCCACTTTCGGTCTACGAGGGTACATTGACACACTCTCCCATCTCGTTTCTATGCTTATCCTAGATAGATCTTGCGTGATCGTAGGAATTTTTTTGAATTACTACGTTCCCCATAGTGGCATCTGAGCCAGGTTTATGCATAGATGAAATGCACGAGTAGAACACAAAGAGTTGTGGGCGATAATAGTCATACTGCTTACCAACAACGTCTTACTTTGATTCGGCGGTATTGTTGGATGAAGCGGCTCGGACCGACATTGCATGACCACGTTCATGAGACTGGTTCTACCGACGTGCTTTGCACACAGGTGGCTGGTGGGTGTCTGTTTCTCCAACTTTAGTTGAATCGAGTTTGACTTCGGCCGGTCCTTGTTGAAGGTTAAAACAGCACACTTGACGAAAAATCGTTGTGGTTTTGATGCATAGATAAGAATAGTTCTTGCTAGAAGCCCGTAGAAGCCACGTAAAACTTGCAATAACAAAGTAGAGGATGTCTAACTTGGTTTTGCAGGGCTTGTTGTGATGTGATATGGTCAAGACATGATGTGATATAAATTGTTGTATGAGATGATCATGTTTTGTAACAGAGTTATCGGCAACTGGCAGGAGCCATATGGTTGTCGATTTATTGTATGAAATGCAATCGCCATGTAATTGCATTACTTTATCACTAAGCGGTAGCGATAGTCGTAGAAGCAATAGGTTGCGAGACGACAACGATGTTACGATGGAGATCAAGGTGTCAAGCCGGTGATGATGGAGATCATGACAGTGCTTTGGAGATGGTGATCAAAGGCACAAGATGATGATGGCCATATCATGTCACATATTTTGATTGCATGTGATGTTTATCTTTTATGCATCTTATTTTGCTTAGTACGTCGATAGCATTATAAGATGACCCCTCAATAAATTTCAAGGTATAAGTGTTCTCCCTGAGTATGCACCGTTGCTACAGTTCGTCGGGCCGAGACACCTCGTGATGATCGGGTGCGATAAGCTCTACGTTCACATACAACGGGTGCAAGCCAGTTTTGCACATGTAGAATACTCGGGTTAAACTAGACGAGCCTAGCATATGCAGATATGGCCTTGAAACACTGAGACCGAAAGGTTGAACGTGAATCATATAGTAGATATGATTAACATAGAAATGTTCTAGTAAAAACTACTCCATCTCACGTGATGATCGGACATGGTTTAGTTGATATGGATCATGTGATCATTTAGATGCCTAGAGGGATGTCTATCTAAGTGGGAGTTCTTAAGAAATATGATTAATTGAACTTTAATTTATCATGAACTTAGTCCTAATAGTATTTGAAAATTATGTTGTAGATCAATAGCTCGCGTTGTAGCTTCCCTATGTTTTTGATATGTTCCTAGAGAAAACTAAGTTGAAAGATGACAGTAGCAATGATGCGGACTGGGTCCGTGATCTGAGGTTTATCCTCATTGCTGCACAGAAGAATTATGTCCTTGATGCACCACTAGGTGATAGACCTATTGCAGGAGCAGATGCAGATGTTATGAACGTTTGGCTAGCTCAATATGATGACTACTTGATAGTTTAGTGCATCATGCTTTACGACTTAGAACCGGGACTTCAAAAATGTTTTGAAACGCCACGGAGCATATGAGATGTTCCAAGAGCTGAAATTGGTATTTCAGACTCATGCTCGTGTCGAGAGGTATGAGACCTCTGACAAGTACTTGGCCTAAAAAGATGGAGGAGAATACCTCAGCTAGTGAGCATGTGCTCAGAATGTCGTACTTCATGATGAACTCTAATATGCAAAGGATGACAAAAGTGATTCCCGAGTTCTTCATGATGCTGAAATCAACGAAGGTAGAAATCAAGAAAAATCATCAAGTGTTGCTGATTAAACAAGATCACTAGTTTCAATAAAAGGGCAAAGGGAAAGAAATGGAACTTCAAGAAGAATGGCAAGCAAGTTGTCACTCCCGTGAAGAAGCCCAAAGCTGGACCTAAGCCTAAAACTAAGTGCTTCTACTGCAAAGGAAATGGTCACTAGAAGCAGAGTTACCCCAAATATTTGGTGGATAAGAAGGATGGCAAAGTAAACAAAGGTACATTTTATATACATGTTACTGATGTGTACCTTACTAGTGCTTGTAGTAACCCTTGGGTATTTGGTACTTGTTCAGTTGCTAAGATTAGTAACTCGAAACAGGAGTTGCAGAATAAATAGAGACTAGTTGAGGGTGAAGTGACGATGTATGCTGGAAGTGGTTCAAAGATTGATATGATCATCATCGCACGCCCCCTACACTTTTGGGATTAGAGTTGAACCTAAATAAATGTTATTTTGTGTTTGCGTTAAAGCATGAATATGATTAGATCATGTTTATTGCAATACGGTTATTCATTTAAGACAAAGGATAATTGTTATTCTATTTACATGCATAAAACCTTCTATGGTCATACACCCAATGTTGATGGTTTATTGAATCTTGATCATAGTGATACACATATTCATAATATTGATGCCAAAAGATGCAAAGTTGATAATGATAGTGCAACATACTTGTGGCGCTGCCGTTTAGGTAATATTGATGTAAAGCGCATGAAGAAACTCCATGCTGATGGACTTTTGGAATCACTTGATTATGAATCATTTGATACTTGTGAACCGTGGCTTGGTACGTCTCCAACGTATCTACTTTTCCAAACACTTTTGCCCTTGTTTTGGACTCTAACTTGCATGATTTGAATGAAACTAACCCGGACTGACGCTGTTTTCAGCAGAACTGCCATGATGTTGTTTTATGTGTGGAAAAGATAAGTTCTCGGAATATCCTGGAAATCCACGAAGGCACTTTTTGGAATTAATAAGAATTTTTGGCGAAAGAATTAATGCCAGGGGGCCCACAGCCTGTCCACGAGACAGGCCCCCCTAGGGCGCGGCCTCCTATCTCGTGGGCCCCCTAGACCTCCACCGATTTCAACTCCAACTCCATATATTCCGTCTCAGGGAGAAAAAAATCAGAGAGAAAGTTTCATCACGTTTTACGACACGGAGCCGCCGCCAAGCCCTAATCTCTCTCGGGAGGGCTGGTCTGGAGTCCGTTCGGGGCTCCGGAGAGGGGGATTCGTCGCCGTCATCATCATCAACCATCCTCCATCACCAATTTCATGATGCTTACCGCTATGCGTGAGTAATTCCATCGTAGGCTTGCTGGACGGTGATGGGTTGGATGAGATTTACCATGTAATCAAGTTAGTTATGTTAGGGTTTGATCCCTAGTATCCACTATGTTCTGAGATTGATGTTGCTATGACTTTGCTATGCTTAATGCTTGTCACTAGGGCCCGAGTGCCATGATTTCAGATTTGAACCTATTATGTTTTCATGAATATATGTGTGTTCTTGATCCTATCTTGCAAGTCTATAGTCACCTATTATGTGTTATGATCCGACAACCCCGAAGTGACAATAATCGGGATACTTCTCGGTGATGACCGTAGTTTGAGGAGTTCATGTATTCACTATGTGTTAATGCTTTGGTCCGGTTCTCTATTAAAAGGAGGCCTTAATATACCTTAGTTTCCGCTAGGACCCCGCTGCCACGGAGGGTATGACAAAAGATGTCATGCAAGTTCTTTTCCATAAGCACGTATGACTATTTACAGAATACATGCCTATATTACATTGATGAATTGGAGCTAGTTTTGTATCACCCTATGTTATAGCTATTACATGAGAAATTGCATCCGGCATAATTATCCATCACTGATCCATTGCCTATGAGCTTTTCATATATTGTTCTCCGCTTATTTACTTTTCCGTTGCTACTGTTACAACTGCTACAAAAACCCAAAAACATTTATCTTTACTTTTGCTACTGTTACCATTATTATCATACTACTTTGCTACTAAATACCTTGCTGCAGATACTAAGTTATCCAGGTGTGGTTGAATTGACAACTCAATTGATAATACTCAAGAATATTCTTTGGATCCCCTTGTGTCGAATCAATAAATTTGGGTTGTACTTCACCCTCGAAAGCTGTTGCGATCCCCTACACTTGTGGGTTATCAAGACTAATTTCTGGAGCCATTGCTGGGGAGCATAGCTCTATTCCCTGAGTCACTTGGGATTTATATTTGTTGATCACTATGAAGAACTTGAAAGACGCTAAGACCAAGATTTTGCCCTCAACTACGAGGGGAGGTAAGGAGCTTCCATCTAGCTCTGCACTAGATTCTCCTTCCGTTATTAGTAGGCTTGTGACACCTAAACCTGCTACTCCTATGAATTATGATATGTCGCATGTTATTGATGATGCCACTTCTGCTATGCATGATGGAACTACTTCTGTGCGTGATACTACATTGCCATTAGGTGAATTTCTAGATGAACAACCTGCTAGAGTTAGGGGGAATGAAAATATTGAAGAACCTATTATTGATGATAGTGATGATGAACGTTCCCCCAATGATTATGTATTACCTATTGTTCCTAAGGGTTATGTTATGAATGAAGCAGCTGCTATGGAAATTCTTGCTTGCAATGATAGAAATGATCTTAAGAAATTATTAGCTAAATGGAAGCAGCAGTCTCTTAATGCTAGAATGAAACCCAATCCTGCTTTTGCTACTTCACCTATCTGTGTTATTGATAAGGATTATGAATTCTCTGTTGATCCTGATATTATTACTTTAGTTGAATCTGATCCTTTTTATGGCCTTGAATCTGAAATTGTTGTGGCACATCTTACCAAGTTGAATGATATAACCACCCTGTTCACTCATGATGAGAAGTCTCGCTATTTATATATCCTTAAGATATTTCCGTTCTCATTAAAAGGTGATGCTAAGACTTGGTATAATTCTCTTGCTCCTGGTTGTGTGCGTAGTCCCCAGGATATGATTTATTACTTCTCGCTAAATATTTCCTGCTCATAAGAAACAAGCTGCCTTATGGAAATATATAATTTTTATAAAATCAAAGAAGAGAGTCTCCCATAAGCTTGGGGAGGCTTCTTGATTATAATGCTTTGCTGATCATCCTCTTAAGAAAAATGAAATACTTGATATCTTTTATAATGGACTAACAGATGCGTCCAAGGACTACTTGGATAGTTGTGCTGGTTGTGTTTTCAGGGAAAGAAGAGTCGACGAAGCTGAAATATTATTGAATAATATGTTGACAAATGAAAATAATTGGACTCTTCCCGAGCCAGTTCCTGAAGTAATTCCTGAACCAATTGAGCCAACTCCTGAGCCTATTCCTAAACCCACTCCAAAGAAGAGAGGTGTTTTATTTCTCAGTCCCGAAGATATGCAAGAGGCAAAGAAGTCAATGAAAGAAAAAGGTATTAAAGCTAAAGATGTTAAGAATTTACCACCTATTGAAGAAATACATGGTGTTAATTTACCGCCTGAAGAACCACATTGTCTTGATAACCCGACACAGGTAGTAAAGGTAAATTCTCTCTATATATATGATAAAGTTGAAATACCCTATACTAAATTTCATAGCCCATGCTTAGATGAATTTGATGACTTTATGGCTAGACAATAAAGTTTTAATGCCTATGTTGGTAGAGAGTTAAAGAATATTGCTTTCGAGATAGGATGCGTAGGTGATAATCTGGCTAGAGTTAAAGATGAACTTCACCACGTTAGCAAATATGCTTCTATGGTTGCTACTCAAGCTGAGCAAGTACTCAAATCTCAAAATGATTTGCTTGATGAATTGAATAATAAAAATGACTTTGTCGTTAGAGTGGCTACTAGAACTGGTAGAATGACTCAGGAACCTTTGTATCCTGAAGGACACCCTAAGATAATCGAGCAAGATTCTCAGAGAAATAATTTAGAGGCACCTAGTTCTTCTAAGAAGAAGAAAAAGAAAAACGATAGAACGTTGCATGCTTCTAGTGAACCTACTATAGACACACCTGAGAATCCCAATGATATTTCTATTTCTGATGCTGAGACACAATCAGGTGATGAACGTGAACCTAGGGATAATGTTAATGATAATGTTCATGTTGATGCTCAACCTAACAAAGATAATGATGTAGAGATTGAACCTGCTATTGATCTTGATAACCCACAATCAAAGAATCAACATTATGATAAGAGAGATTTTGTTGCTAGGAAGCATGGTAAAGAAAGAGAACCATGGGTTCAGAAACCCATGCCCTTTCCTCCTAAACCATCCAAGTCAAAGGATGATGAGGATTTTGAGCGCTTTGCTAAAATGATTAGACCTATTTTCTTACGTATGTGCTTAACTGATATGCTTAAAGTAAATCCTTATGCTAAGTATATGAAGGATATCATTACAAATAAAAGAAAGATACCGGAAGCTGAAATTTCCACCATGCTTGCTAATTACACTTTTAAGGGTGGAATACCAAAGAAACTTGGAGATCCGGGTGTGCCAACTATACCATGCTCCATTAAAAGAAATTATGTTAGAACTGCTTTATGTGATCTTGGCGCCGGTGTTAGTTTTATGCCTCTCTCTTTATATCGTAGACTTGAATTGAATAAGTTGACACCTACTGAAATATCTTTGCAAATGGCTGATAAATCAACTGCTATACTTGTCGATATTTGTGAGGATGTGCCTGTTGTGGTTGCAAATGTCACTATCTTAACGGACTTTGTTATTCTTGATATTCTCGAGGATGATAGTATGACTATTATCCTTGGTAGACCTTTTCTTAATACTACAGGGGCTGTTATTGACTGCAACAAAGGCAATGTCACTTTTCATGTTAATGGCAATGAACATACGATACACTTTCCGAGGAAACAATCTCAAGTTCATAGCATCAATTCTATTGAAAAAGTTCCAACTATCATTTCTGGAGATTTTGAATTTCCTCTCCCTACTGTCAAGAAAAAGTATGATATTCTTATTGTTGGGGATTTTCATATCCCCGTTGAGGTAACTTAGTGTTATTCGAAATTTCTACGGTTCTGTGTTATTCGGAATGAGTTTGTTAACAAGACTTGATCAACCTTGTTAGCGGGTTCATTTTGATGATCACGAGATGGATGAAACTAGAAGGCACAATCTTCTGTACCCTCTATTTACTTTCTGTTATCTAGAATAAATAAAGCAAAAATAATATTATCCGCCTATTTCCTAAATTATCCGTGCATTAAAAAAATAGTCCGAAAATAAAAGTGCTCCAAATGTTCTGCAAATTTAGTATGATTTTTTTCTAAAATATTTGAGGATTTTAGGCACTGAAAACACCGCAGGAGGGGCAAGCACCAGGCCACGAGAGAGGAGGGCGTCCCCCCTGTCTCGTGGGCCCCTGGTGGCTCCCCTCCACTCATGTTAGTTGGAGTTCTCAAAGCAAGACATCGAGACAAAGATGGTGATCATGCCAACGTTCTTATGAAGTGCAACCTGGATCGTGAAGACCGTGTTAGCTTGTGCCCCCTCTATCTTCTTACCTCACGTCTTGAATCTCGGGACGAGATTCTTGTTTAGTGGGGGTAAGTTGTCACATCCCTAATCCTGGTCTGACCTACGCCAGCTTCCATGTGTGCATCATGTTTAAATTCAAATGAAATTTGAATTAAGGAATTTTCCAAAGCCTCAGAAAACCCCTAAAAATAACCAACATTTAAATCTCATCAAATGAGTCCAAGAAAATGTTCCTGTTATTCTGTGAAAATATTGGCATGAGGTGAAATTCAAACCAATATTTTTTGAGTCACAGAAATATTTATTCTGGCCATTTGAATTAATCCAATAACTATTTGCTTTGGATATATATTTAATATATATTAAATATGACTCCAATGATCCTGGAAGTTTGTGAGTGGCTTTGTATATATTTTAGCAAGCCATATAATAACCTACAGAATTTATTAAAATAATTAGTTGCTAAACTAAATCAAAACAGAGGAAGAAAAATAGAAAACAGAAACAAATAAAAGAGAGTGAGAAACTTACCTGGCCGCAGCCCACCTGGTAGCCCACCTGGCCGGCCCAGCCCTGTGCTGGCCCATGATAGCCAGCTGCTTCGTCCTCGCCAGGCAGGCACAGAGGTGACGCCGGCGAGCCCGAGCTTGCCACGGCGCCACCTGCTTGCAGCCCGCGCCCCTGGACACTTAGGCAGGCTCCACGTCGCCGCCCCGACCCCGTGGACACCTCACTCGCCCTGCCTCTCTCCCTTGCTCCCGCACCATGGCCGATGCACCTGCCGCCGCACCGCCGACGTAGTCGCGTTCTTCGTCGTCCCCACGCCGAGCCACCGTGTCCAGAAGCTCCGCCATCATCGTCTCCTCCTAGCAAGCCGAGCCCCGAGTGCTCGCTTGCCCCGCAGCCTCTGCAACAACCTCGCCCGACTCCGCCATCGGCGAAGATCCCCTTCGTCGTCACCGCCGCATCAGCTCGTCCCCGACCTCGCCGTCTGCTCCTATGTGATCGCCGTGAGCTGCTGCACCTCCCCATCCTCTCCGTTCCTTCCTTCGCCCGAGCACTGTAGCGACTACATGAGGCTTCACCGCACGCGCCGCCGCGGAGCTCGTCGCCGACGATGCTCCGGCCACCCATTGGCCACACCACCATGTCCAATGCACTCACCGCACTCGCAGGAACCCGTAGCACCACTCCGCGCGCCTCGCCGTGCCCCATAGCTTCGAGTCCATCTTCACCCGACTCCGGCGACTGCCAAGGTCGTCGCCAGCAACGTCTTCGGCAACCCCGAGCCCAACCACCACCACCAAACGATGCAGCTTGCTCCCAGCTACCGGTAGATGGTCTCCGCCGACCATTTGGTTGCCGGAGCGCGAATTTGCACTTCCTCCGCCGCGTCTGGCCTCGCCGGCGGCTAAACGCCGGTGGTTTTGACCCGTTGACCTTTGACTGGGTGGCCAGGTTGACTTCCCCGCCGAGGCTATGACAAGTGGGGCCCGCTCTGCTAATTAACTTAGATTAGCACTAACTAAATTTTGTTAGTTTAAGTAACTACTGACACGCGGGACCCACTGGTCAGTTTAACCTGGACCGGCCCCGTTGACCGCTGACGTCACCCTGACACAATGCTGACGCATTAATTCGATTACTGGAATTATTCTTATACAGGAAATTCCAGAAAATAGTACAAACTTCTAAAATTCATAGTAATTCAACCGTAACTCCAAATGAAATAATTTATATATGAAAAATGATCAGCAAAATCCAATCTATCCATATGTACTAGTTTCATGCATGGTTAAACAAGTTAACTTGCTGTTTAGTGCAAAATATGATAAAGCACTATTTAAGATCACAAATGTGTTTGAACTTTGAATCTTTGGTTCAAAATAGCTCAAACCCATCTGGTTGTAGTTGCATTAGCCCAACACATTCATTTTACCATGTCATGATCATGCATCATATTGTGCATTGCATTGATTGTGTTTCTTCTTTGTTGCCGGTATTTGTCCCCTCTCGATAGATGTGGTTTCGACTATGAGATCGATGACACTAATGAAGAGCTATATTATATTTGGAAGTGCCAGGCAAGCAAAACCCCCTTGTTCATTCCGATACAATCCCACTCTCTCGCTCCTGCTCTCTTTTACTGCATTAGGACAACAATGATTTATCTATTACTTGCTGCGGTAGCTGAACCCCTTTATCCTCTGCATGACCTGTCATTCCAAAGTAAATAGATGAAACCCACTAGCATGAGTAGGAGTTGTTTGAGCCCTGTTGTGCCTACTCATTCATGCTTGTTTGTCATGCCTGCTACTGCTTAGAGTTGAGTCAGGTCTGATTCATCGAGGATGAATCAGAGGTGTGTGAACATGTCCTACTGTGTGTGAGCTAAGTGTGTGAACACGATTTGGTAAAGGTAGCGGTGAGAGGCCATGTAGGAGTACATGGTGGGTTGTCTTATTGAAGCCGTCCTCAGGAAGTGAGATCTGTGTTTGTGATCCATGAACAGTTACTACCACACATTGGGTTCCGGTAACTCGGCCCCTCTCGGCTTATTAATCGCCTCGATCTCTGTCCAGGAGTTGCAACTAGTTTCTGGTGTTTGTAGGATATGTGTTGGGGGCCGTGCGTAGCGCTGACCCTAGGGGTGGGCTATGTTGCTGTAGAGACACGAGGCACGGTGTACCGGGACGCCCGTTTGGTGCCTCGGGAACCCTGCTCTCATCGTTTGGGGCCGTGAGCGACACCCCGGCCGGATCTCCTCGCGGATGGAACCCGAATAGGCGATAAACTTGGACTAGAGACTTGTGTCGTTAGTCAGGTCGTGGCCGACTCCCTCGCCAGGCTTCCGCTTGAAGGTTGCCGAGATACACAACATGTACATGGTGGTAAGTGGCGAGAGCGTGTGTGAAGAAGTACACCCCTGCAGGGTTAACATCATCTATTCGAATAGCCGTGTCCGCGGTAAAGGACTTCTGGGTTGCCTGTACAGCTCATAGACAAGTGAAAGTGGATACTCTAAAATGCGCAAGATAAGCGTGAGTGCTATGGATGGCGTTCTTGTAGGGAGACGGGAGCGGATCCTTAGTGGTGTATTGATATGGTGAATATGTGGACTCGTGTGCGCCACCTCAAAAGAGTTACTTGTAGTCATAGTTTAGGATAGCCACCGAGTCGAAGCTGGCTTGCTGCAGTTAAACTCCACCACCCCCTTTGTTGATACCGATGCATATGTAGTTAGTTCTGATGTAAGTCTTGCTGGGTACATTTGTACTCACGTTTGCTTAATTTATGTTTTGCAGAGAGACTTCAGTCTCACTAGTAGTTCCGCGTGGACTTTGACGTTTAGCTGGTTACCTCAGCTACGATCTTGTGCCCTCTGCAGGATCTGGTAGATAGTCAGGCTTCTCACCCTTTTTCATTTGTAGATGTCTGTACTCAGACATATTAAGCTTCCGCATGTGTTTTGACTTGTATGCTCTAAATGTTGGGTCATGAGACCCATGTTTGTAATATCTCGCTCCTCAGAGCCTATTGAATAAATACTTGAGTCGTAGAGTTATGTTGTGATGCCATGTTGTATTTACACATATCGAGCATATTGTGTGTATGATTGAAATGCTTGGTATGTGTGGGATCCGGCAACCTAGTTGTTTATCCTTGGTAGCCTCTCTTATGGGGAAATGTAGTCTTGTGCTTCCATGAGCCATAGTAGTCCACTACAGCCAGTTCACGAGTCCTGCTAGCCCAGCACTACTGCTCCGGAACACTTGACTGGCCGGCATGTGATTCACTTCGTTCATGTGTCTATCCCTTCGGGGAAATGTCACGCGGTGACATCCGGAGTCCTACCTAGCCTGCTAGAGCCTGGGTTCCCGGAGTCCTGTTAGCCCTGTGCTACAGCCCGGATTCACACGCTGCTGACCGACTTGCTCGATGTTGATTCATGTATGCCTGTCCCTATAAGTTAGTGCCACTTTGGGTTCACGACTAGTCATGTCGGCCCGGGTTCTCTGTCATATGGATGCTAGCGACACTATCATATACGTGAGCCAAAAGGCGCAAACGGTCCCGGGCCATGGTAAGGCGACACCCGTGGGAATACCGTGCGTGAGGCCGCAAAGTGATATGAGGTGTTACCGGATAGATAGATGTGACTTGGAATCGGGGACCTGGCAGCTTTGGTATCAGAGCCTGACTGCCTGTAGGATTACCAACCCAAACCGGTCGAAGTTGTGTGTAGAAGTGCTTTAGTTATGTAAGGGAATTGATTGCGGAAGGGAACGTAAGGCTCTTTTTACTCCTTATACCTCATGGCCTCATGATCTGAATCAACCTCTTCTCTTCTACGGGGATTAAGAACTAGGCCTTCTCATCTATCTATCAGGATGACGTGTTACTAATCCATAGACTTATAGGATTGTTGGTTTCAAGCCCCAATTCAGTTCCTACTTCTTCCGTGTGTTGTTAGCTGGTCTCAGAACCTTGATATTGTGATGTTGAGTGGTCATGCCACTATTTTGCAGGATGTCTCGAATCATTTTGAGCATTTACAGCCGTTATGCTATCCGAGTCATCCCAGGTCTCGAAATAGTCTGATGCATTTGCAAATCCTTTCTTTCCGTTCCCGATGTCCTTTTTGTCAGAATAAGCACACTAACCGGTACGTTGAGGTACTCTATTGCCTCGGTATATATGTTGGAGCTATTATTATGACCTTTCCTACCCGGGACAGCTTCATAGCTCCTACCTTTACTCTTGATTTGCGCCTAGGTGTTTAGAGTATCACCTAGTAATTTAGCCATGTTTTGTGTTCCCCGTGTGATGATTCTGGCCATCATTCTCGAAAGCATCCTGTGATGCCATTTAGTGGTAGGTATTCTATTCCTGGGTTCTTGAACCCGAGGTTCACCCTACTTACCTCCTGTTGATAGTGTTTGCTAGTTCCTTTAGGATATTAGTAACCTTGCAATAGTCCTCGAGGTCCGTGGTATTTCCTTCTTCCAAATACCATGAACTGCTTATGGCATAAGTTCTTTGAGCCAAAAGATCACAACTAGGGTGCTCTTGAGGAGTACTCCATTCTATATTGTGACTCTGCCAGTTCTATTTTTCTGCATAGGTTATCCGGAAGAAACCTGTTGAACTTGATTCGACATACTAACCTATGCATCCACAACTCAGAAAGTTATATGTTCCTCGAGTTGTTCCTCCTTAGTTGTGTTCTAACCCCCGTCTATCAATTGATAGTCAGGAGTAGTCGTGCATTCGTCATCGATGCCTATTATTCGTGTGGTCTGTCAAGCCATTCTATTATGGAATGACTGGGAGAAACAAACTCCAGTACCTCATCCATATCCAGGATTGGGTCAAAGCAGATGTAATCCGCAGATCAAATGCAATCAAGCTTTTGATTCTTTTCTATCCTGAAGTATTACCCACTTTATGCCAGGAACGTCATGAGAATTGCACCTTCTCTTATGAATTCTTAGTGCAGTGATACTCTCGCCATCATCGTTCATTCCTCGGTCCCGTGTTGTTGCAACCGGAATGCCGACAAGTGAACCATGATGTGTGAAATTTATACTCCTAGCAACCGTGTTGCTTGGTAGTTCATGGACAATATTCTCATTCTTAGCGTGTTGATTATTGAATCATCACCCTAAGGTTGATCGTGCCACCTAGTCCATTTTCCTGGTGCACACTTCGATTGATGAGTTAGGATCTTGTCAAGTCCTCGCTCATTTGATCATATCATCTTGCCCTCAAAAGCAAGATTGTTCTCGAGCTTAGTAACATACCGGTGGTTCGTGATTTCCGAATATCTTCTCGGAAGTATTACCAGGTTGTCCCCTGACTGTTATGTTGAGCTCGTGATCAAGTTGGTTTTCCTCTAAACCAGCCATTCTCCAAGAATCTGTGTTGGATACCCCTGAGCTAGTTGTTTAAGCTAAACAACAACTTGGAGAGTTGGAAGATGAAAGCTTGTCCGACCTAGTTCATCACTAAGGGATATACTTGTGTGTGTGTGTTTAAGAAAGATGATATCTCCATCATTTGGTCCTCGTGATCATTTGTTGAATCTATTGCCTTGTCAAAACTTTGACTTGAGTATGGGCTATCGTCAAGTCAAATCAGAACCAACGATGTTCATAATGTTGACTTACTCGTGGTTGATCCCTCGAGCATGCACCATTACATCTTTTGGTCTGACCAATGCTATCACCGTGTTCACATGATGGTGGAAGTCCAGTGATATGGAAATTCCGATGAGTTGCTGTTGAGCCCATCAGCAACATCTTGTCTCCCCCATGATCCATGTGGAACATTAAAGCTAGCATTGGAAACTTTTGTAGGCATTATCTTCGTGCCTGTTCATGAAGAATATGTTGGATGAAAGAGGTGACTTCCTCTAGTTCATGTGCATTTGAAGCAAGTTTCCGCCGTGAATTCGAGAAAGTTTGTTTTTGCTTCCTATGGTACCATCCCAAGTCAGTCATGCATGTGCGAAGTATTCTATGGTTTGACATGCTCGCATCCTTCATTCCATATGTATCCCTAGCACACCAAGCCACTGACTGATTTGCTCAAGGAGAAGGAGTCCCTTCATAAGAGCTAATCCGGACTTATGAAAATATTTCAATATCCTCGATGATGGTTCCCCCACCTGAACTTGGTAGTGTTTAATATAAGACTACTACGTGTCCATGCTTGTCTGGGACAGCGTGTTCACATGTTTGTAGCAGAACCCGCTCATGTTTTGGAGCTTACTACCATAGTCCATCTCCCGAGAATCTCGCAACATCATCTCGTCGATTTGTGTTGCAACCTTTCCTTTTCAGACATGTTGTCTGAAATGTCCCGTTACCAACCAGATCTGAATCTTAGGCAGATATGATGGTTGAAACATTCCCAGCATTTGCATTATGTTCCCAGCTTGCACCCCAGCAATTGTTGCCCAGGATCATCTTCAAAAGCGGTCCTACCATGGGTCCCATCCATTTCCGATGATAAGCAAAATTAATCATCCATTGTGTTGTCTTCAACAAGGTAGTCCACATCATCCATTCTAGTCTGAGTATGTCATTCTTTCGAACTCCTTCAAATGATCGATTGTGATTGCCTTAGGCTGGTATGAAGAGTTTCAATGATCTCCGAATCAAAAGTAATTCTTTTGCCACTTAAGGGAATATTTCTGAGTCACCTTCCTTAAGATGTCTCGTTATGGTGTCATGGCAACTCAACTCCTTGCTGCGTTGACAACCGTTCACCACCATCTTAAGTGTGGAATTGTTGTCTACCTAGTGAACCTTCATCATCTATTACACTCCATCCCACTGGATGTATGTTTCGTGTCTCAGCTCAAGAGATGTTTCAATGTCTCACTCGATGAGTTGATCCTGAGTTGTTCGATCTTCGAGAAGATCAATCCTTCTAGAGTTTTCCCTTTCCTCTCATTCTCATGTTAGTTGGAGTTCTCAAAGCAAGACATGGAGACAAAGATGGTGATCATGACAACGTTCTTATGAAGTGCAACCTGGATCGTGAAGACCGTGTTAGCTTGTGCCCCCTCTGTCTTCTTACCTCACGTCTTGAATCTCGGGACGAGATTTTTGTTTAGTGGGGGTGAGTTGTCACATCCCTAATCCTGGTCCGACCTATGCCAGCTTCCATGTGTGCATCATGTTTAAATTCAAATGAAATTTGAATTGAGGAATTTTTCAAAGCCTCAGAAAACCACTAAAAATAACCAACATTTAAATCTCATCAAATGAGTCAAAGAAAATGTTCCTGTTATTCTGTGAAAATATTTCCATGAGGTGAAATTCAAACCAATATTTTTGGAGTCATAGAAATATTTATTCTAGCCATTTGAATTAATCCAATAACTATTTGCTTTGGATTTATATTTAATATATATTAAATATGACTCCAATAATTCTGGAAGTTTGTGAGTGGCTTTGTATATATTTTAGCAAGCCATATAATAACCTACAAAATTTATTAAAATGATTTAGTTGCTAAACTAAATCAAAAAAGAGGAAGAAAAATAGAAAACAGAAACAAATAAAAGAGAGAGAGAAACTTACCTGGCCGCAGCCCACCTGGCAGTCCACCTGGCCGGCCCAGCACTGTGCTGGCCCATGCCAGCCAGCTGCTTCGTCCTCGCCAGGCAGGCACAGAGGTGACGCCGGCGAGCCCGACGGCGCCACCTGCTTGCCGCCCGCGCCCCTGGACACCTGGGCAGGCTCCACGTCGCCGCCCCGACCCCGTGGACACCTCACTCGCCCCTGCCTCTCTCCCTCGCTCCCCGCATCATGGCCGCTGCACCTGCCGCCGCACCGCCGACGTAGTCGCGTTCCTCGTCGTCCCCACGCTGAGCCACCGTGTCCAAAAGCTCCACCGTCGTCGTCTCCTCCTAGCAAGTGGAGCCCCGAGTGCTCGCTTGCCCCGCAGCCTCTGCAACAACCTCGCCCGACTCCGCCATCGCCGGAGATCCCCTTCGTCGTCACCGCCGCGTCAGCTCGTCCCCGACCTCGCCGTCTGCTCCTACGTGATCGTCGTGAGCTGCTGCACCACCCCATCCTCTCCGTTCCTTCCCCCGAGCACCGTAGCGACTGCATGAGGCTTCACCGCACGCAGCGCCGTGGAGCTCATCGCCGACGATGCTCCGGCCACCCACTGGCCACACCACCATGTCCAACGCACTCACCGCACTCGCAGGAACCCGTAGCACCACTCCGCGCGCCTCGCCGTGCCCCGTAGCTTCGGGTTCGTCTTCACTCGACTCCGGCGACCGCCAAGGTCGTCACCGGCGACGTCTTCTGCAACCCGAGCCCAACCACCGCCACCAAACGCCGCGGCTTGCTCCCAGCTACCCGTAGATGGTCTCCGCCGACCATTTGGTCGCCGGAGCGCGAATTTGCACTTCCTCCGCCACATCTGGCCTCGCCGGCGGCTAAACGCTGGTGGGTTTGACCCCGTTGACCTTTGACTGGGTGGCCAGATTGACTTCCCCCCGAGTCTATGAAAAGTGGGGCCCGCTCTCTAATTAACTTAGATTAGCACTAACTAAATTTGGTTAGTTTAAGTAACTACTGACACGCGGGACCCATTGGTCAATTTGACCTGGACCGGCCCCGTTGACCGCCGACGTCACCCTAACGCAATGCTGACGCATTAATTCGATTACTGGAATTATTCTTATACAGGAAATTCCAGAAAATAGTACAAACTTCTAAAATTCATAGTAATTCAACCGTAACTCCAAATGAAATAATTTATATATATGAAAAATGATCAGCAAAATCCAATCTATCCATCTTTACTAGTTTCTTGCATGTTTAAACAAGTTAACTTGCTGTTTAGTGCAAAACATGATAAATCACTATTTAAGATCACAAATGTGTTTGAACTTTGAATCTTTGATTCAAAATATCTCAAACCCATCTGGTTGTAGTTGCATTAGCCCAACACACTCATTTTACCATGTCATGATCATGCATCATATTGTGCATTGCATTGATTGTGTTTATTCTCTGTTGCCGGTATTTGTCCCCTCTCGATAGACGTGGTTTCGACGATGAGATCGATGACACTGATGAAGAGCTATATTATATTTGGAAGTGATAGGCAAGAAAAACCCCCTTGTTCATTCTGATACAATCCCACTCTCTCGCTCCTGCTCTCTTTTACTGCATTAGGACAACAACAATTTATCTGTTACTTGTTGCGGTAGCTGAACCCCTTTATCCTCTGCATGACCTACCATTCCAAAGTAAATAGATGAAACCCACTAGCATAAGTAGGAGTTGTTTGAGCCCTGTTGTGCCTATTCAATCATGCTTGTTTGTCATGCCTGCTACTGCTTAGAGTTGAGTCAGGTCTGATTCATCGAGGATGAATCAGAGGTGTGTGAACATGTCCTACTGTGTGTGAGCTAAGTGTGTGAACATGATTTGGTAACACTAGTGCAGAACCGGCAATAGCACTGTTCAGTAAAACCTTTAGTGCGGTTCCACAACCGCACTAAAGTGTGGTCACTAAAGCCCCCCCTTTAGTACCGGTTCAGCACGAACCGGTGCTAAAAACCAACCATGTGGCACGAGGCAGCTCAGGGCAGGGGCCCTTTAGTACCGGTTGGTAACACCAACCGGTACTATAAGGTTTGGGTTTTTTTTAGTTTTATGATTTCTTTTTCATTTAATTTTGTGTTTCCATTTTAATTCTTTTTTGTTTGCTGGTATTTTACGATACTACACATTGTAAATGTTATGCATATATATATATATATATATATATATATATATATATATATATATATATATATATATATATATATATATATATAAAATAGAATTTCTAGTAGAACCAAACATGCATATATATATCATCATCGTGTCTCACAAACCACCATATTAATTAATTCACACATACACACATGTATAGCTATATACAATTTCTCATACATATGCATGTTGCCTTGAGCCAGTGGCATTAGCCTAATTGGTGCCTTGAACACGATGACAATTGGAAGTGGTTTTCATGGGGGCGTGGCGGTAATAGTATTCTCCTTGGTTTATGACCTGGTCGAGCAAAAATCCCGCTATTTCCTCTTGAAGTGCTTCTCTGCGCTCCGTTTCTAGGAGCTTGTCCCGCACTCTGTGAACTGTTAAGAAGGAGATCAATATGCATGTGTATTAGTTGTGTGACTAGATATCGATAATGGTGTAAAATTGTGAATAGTGTTCGACAAGCGTACCCATTCCTGTCTTTGAGATCTGCTCCTTTGGACGCCATCATGCGAATGTTCTCGCAAGCGCAGAATGCACACAGATCAGTCCCTTGCGCCTGCTGCAGGGCCTTTACTAGAATGGAATTTGATCAGATAATAATTAATCAAGCATGATAATTAAAGAGATGGTAGCTAGGTAGCTAGCTAGTACTATAATTACTTACCTTGGGTGAAACCATTTAAGCTTTTTTTCCATTCGCCTTCCGTGACGCTGATGAACCTTGCCCAAGCCCTGCCCGCCGACAAAGAAAATGAATAAAGGGTTATTAAATAGTTCATATCATGAAATGACAAACTAAATAGGCTGAGATATATAGTTAATAATGATTGAAATTACCTGTTGACTATCCCAAACAAGATGTTATAGTTAGTATTTGCTTTGAGTAGTGAGTCCAGATTTCAACTGTTCCAACGTCAACTTTAATGATACACAAGATCCAGTGAAATCTGCATGCACACACGTTTGCATGTCTTAATTAAGCGGGCATATGTAAGCAAAAACATGTAGCTAGCTAGTAGGCAAAAACAGAGAATTTGTAGTACAAGACAAGGTGACTCCTTTGGAAGTTGTAAGGAAGTAGTATATCTTCATTGTATTTGAGGCGCTTCAAGAACTCTAGCATGTTGTCCTCTCGGCCTTTTGATGATGTGGATTTATTTTCCATGTGTATTCATTAACGGTGTTTGGGTCAATGAACCCAATGCCAGCGTCCACCTTTTCTCATTTCATACATCTTCATCCTGCATAATACCACGTAAAAGAATACAATGAGTATAATTACAGGTAATGATTGATCAAAAGGATCACTACAGCTAGCTTGAGACTTAAATTACAGAAAGAAATCACTTACGCACAATAGCAACCGATTTATAGATTTGTTGAGTGCGTCTTGATTGTATAACTGAAACAGTTCAGAATACTCAACGGACAGAGCTTTCTCATGGAAGTAATGCTCCTCCCTAACATTCACCATGAGGGACAATCGATTGGAAATCTTGGTAATGTTCATGTACCATTGATGCAATTCATACATTCTCGTTGGGAGGTTCTTGACCTTGTCTGGCTTGACCAAAGGTTGGCCCCGGACATATTTCCGTTTTATTTCATCCTCTGTAAGCAAAGGCATGGGCTCGATCTCGAGGAGTTGTCCAACAGTGATGTTGAGAACTTCAGCCTGCATTATATGGTCCTTGGTTATTACCACATTGCCCACCTCGGGAACGTAAACTGTTTGCCCATAATAATATTGGGCGTGCGTACTGTCACGTGTTGTTGGCACAACAAGCGAGGGGATCGATTGCGCCACCTGTTCTCCCAGATGGGGAATGGTTTTCCGCATTTTTGATAGCTGCTTGTTGTTTGCTCGATCCCGAGCTCGCCTCCTTACGTGAGACGTGCTCGATTTAACTTCCGATGTGGCGCTCATAGTCTATGTCAACGGGCTTGGGAGCTGGTGGTTGAGCCATACGAATGAAGTGGTCAATCGTTTCTGAGGCACTTTCTCCCTTGCGGTGGTGGCGGTTTCGGTGCAAAATGGGCTTCCACAGGCCTTGATATGGCTGCGTTTTCCTCCTCGGACCTGTCATAAGGCCTCTGCTGAAGAGGTGTTAGGCTTGGACCATATTTATATCGCTTGCCTCCGCCTGTACTTCCTGTACTACCTCGACTCATACCGCTACGCACCATAGCTGCGGGGTGTATCTTCTGCGATTCTTGAGGCGGCGGAGACGGCCGACGGGCTGAGTTGGGCGAGGAGGAGTGGCTGGCTGTGCGGACTTGGAGGAGGAGGCATGAGGTTGTTCGGACTTGGAGGAGGAGTGGGCGTCCTGACGCTGTGGGCGGACTTGGAGGAGGAGGAGGCGACACTTTGCGGACTTGGAGGAGGAGGCCTGAGGTTGTGCTGGACTTGGAGGAGGAGGGACGTCGGCTGTGGCGGACTTGGAGGAGGAGGAGGCTGACAGTTTGCCGTGCTTGGAGGAGGAGTGGCTGACACTTTGCGGACTTGGTGGACTTGCAGGAGCGGAGTCTGCTGACTCGGTGGCGGACTTGACGAGGAGTCGGCCGACGCGGTGTCGGTGGCCTTGAAGATGATGCAATACTTTTTCCATAGGATGATACGATGTTTGGCCTCTCTGAGAAAGTGCTCGTCGTCACCTCCAGGAATGTCAAGTTGTAGCTCCGAATATGGGTCCACCACCTCATCAACCAAGACATGAGCATAGCCCGCTGGAATCGGGTTGCAATGGAAGGTTGCCTTGGGGGGATTTGTAAAAGCAACGGCGTCCGCCACCTTCATGGATATGTTCTTCATTTTGACGTGTAGCTCGCAGTTAGTGTTATCCGTGATGTCATCCACGGGGTATCTATCCAACATTGCATCGTCCGGGACGGAACCCACGCTGCTTCTCGGCATGGATGGGGCGGTGCTATCCAATGCTGGATCATCCGCTAGCTGCTGCAGCTGCTGAGACCCCCTTTGCTGGCTAAGTGAGTCGATCTGCTCCTGCTGCCGCTGGAATTTGACTGCCAATTCCGCTTGACTTGCTTCTAGTCCTTGAAGGTGTTCATAGTCCCGCTTCCTCTGCTCCTCCTCCATCTTCCTCTTCTTCTCCTCCGCAATCTTCTTTCTCGCACGGGTTACGTAGTCGTTGTTCGATCTAAAACCCCTCATACCACGGAATAGCGCCCTTGCCTCGTGTTCTTCCAGTGTTCAGGATTTCCCGAGCACGCAGCGTAAGCTCGTCATTCTCTCTGTTGATGCAGAACACCCCGATCGTGCCTCTTCTATTGCAACAAGTATCGCATCGTCGGCTCCTTCAGACTTGCCCTCGTCAAAACATTGCTGTCTTGGTCCAACTCCCCCATGCGCATAGAACCAAGTCATGCACAGGGGCCAGCTATTAGTAATCGGAGTGACACCTGCATCCTCCATCTCTTTCTCGGACTTATCCCACTTAGGCATTGCCACCGCATAGCCACCGGCCCCACTTATGGAACTTATCCTTTTTTCGCATTCTTCTTGTTTATTCTCGATTGTTCCTTAGCTAATTCCGAATCCTTGAATTTCACGAAATCGTCCCAATGAGCACGTTGGTTCTCTAGTGTTCTCTCGAATACTGAGTCTTCCTTCCTCCTTGACGCGTACTTGTCCCATTCACGATTCTTGTGGTTCTTGAATGCAACCGCCATCTTCCTAAGAGCAGCGTCCTTGACTTTCTGCACATCTGCTACGTGAAATGATCTGGTAGGGTGAAATGTTCCATGAGAGTATCCCAAAGCAGTTCTTTTTGTCTTTTGTCCACGAAGTAACATCTGGACGTGGAGCAGCGTCCTTTTTGTCTTTTTGTCTTTTGTCTTTTGCTGGCTCTCTCCATTCTTGAAGGGAGATCGGGAGTTGGTCCTTCACAATGACTCCCCACTGACGAACGAACTTGTTCGTAATCTTCTTAGGCGCTAATGGTTCGCCATTAGGTCTGATTTCCTCGATATTGTACTTTACGCCCTCCTTCAACTTTTTGTTCGGGCCTCGTTTCGTCCTTTTGCCTGAAGATTTGCTCGATCCGGATGGCTGAAAGAACAAAGATCGATTCGTTAATATATCTTCAAGTCATTTAAAACATGTTATGATCACGGATGCCTGCTTATATAAATATATATACCTCGCCGTCTTTGTTGTTTCAAGATCAACATTTTCTTCGTCATCATCATAATCATAGTTCATGACTTCATCAATTCGATCGTCGCGATCGAATATCATATCACCCTCTCCGGTGTTGTTTAGAAATTGAACCGTCATAATCTTCTTCATTACGATCATCATCGGCCCGTGAGGATGGCGTATCATATCGAACATGGCCTGTTCTCCTCTCTGCGGTATTGTCCGCCATAGCTTTTATTTAACTAATCCAAAAGAAATATAAAACAATTTAGTATTCAAATTACATCGTCTCGAATAATAGATATAATCTCGAATACATCGTCTCGAATAATAGATATAATCTCGAAAACATCGTCTCGAATAATAGATATAATCTCGAATACATCGTCTCGAATAATAGATATAATCTCGAATACATCACTGGCTAGGTAGCTAATAAAGATCGAATGCTACAGAAGAATCTAGGACACTCGCGGTTCCTGCGGCACGGGCTGTGGACACCCAAAGAGAAGGAACCCTCACAGGATCATAGCTGAAGTGAGATCCCTGAAGAAACTGCCAGGTATTGGAGAACCTGCCGCCCTCTAACGCAACCATGTAGCGATGGACGTGCTCGTCCTCCTCCCTGACACGGCGACGTACCACCTCCGGCGGGGCCGGCTCCCTCCGCACCGAAACTGGCCCACACGAACGCCGCCAAACGAGACCAGGGTCGACGACGGGACCCGGGGCCGGGTCCCTCATCAAGCGGCGCGCCCCTCTAGGCAGCACCTCCCAGTGCCAGCCCGGCGGAGCCCAGTCCCGGACATGGGTCAGCCGGACGTCGTCGCGGACGTGTCGACAGCGAGGATGCGGGCCGGGCATCGTCGAGAACAAATACTAGCTATATGCCCGCAAAAAGTAACATTTTTTTAATGATTGGATTTTGATAACTAAAATTTCTAACATTTCTATATAACACTAATTATGCTATCATTGCATATGTCAAAATTCTATATGCTATTTCATACTAATTAAGCATCTAACACTAAAAACAGAAAAACAACTTCTATACATCCATTAAAAACAGAAAAACAACATTATATAAAAAATTCCATCCTAATTAAACACTAATTATATCCATCTAACATGCATTCATACATATATACTAGTGAAAAATAATAATCTAAAATCTAAACTAATTAAACATACAAAATACGTATATACTAATATATACATGCATTCATACATATATACGTGTGTGTGTTCATCATGCTTGTGTGTGTGTGTGGGGCTCGGGAGGGCGGCACCATGGTGGCCGCCGAAGCGAGGAGAGGGGTTAGAGGGGAGAGCTCACAGCGGGCGACGGCGACGGCGAGGCGACAGCCGAGGGCAGCAACAGGCAGGCGTGACGCGGGGCGGCGACACGGGACGGTCTGCGACGGGACGGGCCAGGGGCGGCGAAGGAGACGAGGGCGGCAACGGGGATGGGGGCGGCGATGGGGACGGGCCCGGGGCGGCGAAGGAGACGAGGGCGGCGACGGGGACGGGAGACGGTGACGGGGGCGGCGATGGGGACGGGGGAGGCGACGGCGTCGATCGATCGGGGCGGGCGGTGCTTCAATGGGAAAACAGAGGGAGAATGAAATTTTTCGAAGTGTTGTCTTTATAGAAGGCACCTTTAGTACCGGTTGGAGCCACCAACCGGTACTAAAGGCCAGTTTTGGCCAGCCCAAGCGGCGGGAAGCGACCCCCTTTAGTACCGGGTGGTGGCACAAACCGGTACTAAAGGCCCCCCCTTTAGACCGGTTTGTGCCACGACCCGTCTTGAAGAGGGTTGTTGGCGCAGTGCGGTCTTGACAAGTTTAGTCCCACCTCGCTAGCCGAGGGCGACCGCACTGGTTTATAAACCCTCGTGCGGTCGCTCTCTCGAGCTCCTCTCCAAAGCAGGCCTACTGGGCCTACGTGTTCTTTGCTTCCCTGTGGGCCCACTTGGCCTTTGCGGGCCTGCATCCTGGCCCAACAACAGGTTGGGTTTCTAGTCGTATGCAGGCCGCTCTGGCCTAGTAGGCGGGCTTTTTATTTTATTTTTGCTTCATTTATTTTTGTGTTGTTTTTTTGTGTATTTAGAGTTTCTTTGTGAATATTTTCAAATTTGAATAGTTTAAATTTTGAATTATTTGAAATTAGTGTGAATCACTAGTTTGTGAATAATTTAACTTTAAAAATCAGTAAAGGCATGAAAGAATTTGTTTGCACATAAAATTTCTTCGTTTCAAATGCCAAAACACATAACTACCCTAACTATTACAGAGATTCCCCTCGGGTGTGAAACACGAAAGAAAGTGATGATAGTGAAGCCGATCACATCCCAGATCTTTGGGTGTGAAACTTTTTCTTCAGCGTGTGTCCCTTTCGCGTAACCATGGAAAATCTTCATAATTTAACGGGATGCTTGGGTCAATATTCACTTTGAATGGAGCAATTTCATCAAACTTTTCATAATCTTCTGACTTGTCTGTCTTGTCATCCACTCCCACGATGTTTCTCTTCCCGAAAGAACTATGTGCGCTTTGGCTCATCGTGCGATGCATTCACTTCCTTATCTTTTATTTTTCTTGGCTTGGTAGACATGTCCTTCACATAGAAAACCTGTGCCACATCATTGGCTAGGACAAATGGTTCGTCTGCATACGCAAGATTGTTGAGATCCTTGTTGTCATTCCGTCTTCGTGGGTCTTCCGTTACCCGCCTCGTGTCATATTGACCCATTTGCACGAAACAAAGGAACCTTTGAACCACGTCGATAGTCAAGTTCCCATATGTCCTGTATATAACCATAATATGTTTCCTTTCCCGTCTTGGTTTCTGCATCAAAGCGGACACCACTATTTTGGTTGGTGCTCTTCTTATCTTGGGCGATCGTGTAAAATGTTTACCATTTGTCTCGTACCCTTTGAAAGTCATTATATTCGAAGATGGTAACTGGGACAACAAGTACAGGTTATCTTCAATAGAGGTGTCATGCATGGTATGTGTCTGCAACCAGCTGGCGAAACTCCTGGTTTGTTCACGTGTAATCCAGTCATCAGACCACTCCGGGTGTTTGGAGCGTAGCAAATTCTTGTGTTCATCCATATACGGAGCCACCAAGGCGGAATTCTGTAGAACTGTGTAGTGTGCTTCAATGAGAGAATGTCCGTCCATACATATTATTTGTTCCCCTCTAGCGTGCCTTTTCCATCCATCTGCCCTTATGCATGATTCAGGAACACCAATCGGCTTAAGGTCAGGAATAAAGTCAATACAAAACTCAATGACCTCCTCATTTTGATGGCCCTTGGAGATGCTTCCTTCGGCCTAGCACGGTTATGAACATATTTCTTTAAGACTCCCATGAACCTCTCAAAGGGGAACATATTGTTTAGAAATACAGGACCCAAAACGTTAATCTCTTCACATTGGTGAACTAGGACGTGTGTCATGATGTTGAAGAAGGATGGTGGGAACATAAACTGAAACTGACAAGACATTGCACCAAATCATTCTGTAACCTTGGTATGATTTCTGGATCGATTACCTTCTGAGAGATTGCATTGAGAAATGCACATAGCTTCACAATGGCTAATCGAGCGTTTTCGGAAGCGCAACCGAAGCGATTCGTCCTAATCACGTGGCAGTCATGAGACTTTAGGTTCGGAACTTTTCTCTGCCATGTTTATTATTCCCTTTATATTGACGAGAAGCCGGCGGTACCTTAATATCGAGCAGGCATTCAAAGAAGATTTCCTTCTCTTCTTTGGTAAGAGCGTAGCTTGCATGACCACGATGTATGCCGTCTTCTCCGTGCATCGTTGCTGGTCCTCCGTGCCTCGGTGTATCTTTTGTCTTCCCATACATGCCCAAGAAGCCAAACAGGGTCATGCAAAGATTCTTCGTCACGTGCATCACGTCGATTGCGGAGCGGACCTCTAGGTCTTTCCAATATGGCAGGTCCCAAAATATAGATTTCTTCTTCCGCATGGAGTGCGCGTCCGTCGGCGTCCTTCGAACAGGTTGTCCGCAAGGACCCTTTCCAAATATCACCTTCAATCCTTGACCATATCATGTACATCAGCACCGATGCGGTGGCGAGGCTTCGTCCGGTGATCCGCCTCACCTTTGAAATGCTTGCCTTTCTTTCTTACGGGATGCCTTCTCGGAAGAAATCGGCGATGTCCTGGTACACATTCTTCTTACAACTATTCAAATATATCTTGTCGGTATCATCCAAACAGTCGTGCATCCGCGGTATCCCTTGTTTATCTGTCACGAAAGGTTCTTGAGAGCAGGCCAATCATTGATGGTCACGAACAGAACGCCTTTAGGTCAAATTCTTCCCCATGTGCTCATCCCACACACGTACACCTGTTCCATTCCACAGTTGTAAGAGTTCTTCAACTAATGGCCTTAGGTACACATCAATGTCGTTGCCGGGTTGCTTAGGGCCTTGGATGAGCACTGGCATCATAATGAACTTCCGCTTCATGCACAACCAAGGAGGAAGGTTATACAAACATAGTGTCACAGGCCAGGTGCTATGGTTGCTAATCTGCTCCCCAAAAGGATTAATGCCATCTGCGCTTAGACCAAACCATACGCTCCTTGCGTCATCTGCAAACTCCTTCCCGTACTTTCTTTCGATTTTTCTCCACTGCGACCCGTCAGCGGGTACTCTCAACTTTCCGTCTTTCTTACGGTCTTCTCCGTGCCATCGCATCGCCTTGGGATGCTCTTTGTTTTGGAACAAATGTTTCAACCGTGGTATTATAGGAGAATACCACATCACCTTGGCAGGAATCTTCTTCCTGGGGCGCTCGCCCTCGACATCACCAGGGTCATCGCGGCTGATCTTATAGCGCAATGCACCACATACCGAACAGCGTTCAAATCCTCGTACTCACCGCGGTAGAGGATGCAATCATTAGGGCATGCATGTATCTTCGCACCTCTAACCCTAGAGGCGCGACAGACTTCTTTAACTTCAGTCGTACTCTCGGGCAATTTGTTGTGCTTTGGAGGCATATCCTTTATCACTACTAGGAACTTTCCAAATCCCTTGTCAGATACACCATTCTCTGCCTTCCATTGCAACAATTCCAGTGTGGTGCCCAACTTTTTCTTGTCACCTACGCAATTCGGTACAACAATTTTTTGTGATCCTCTAACATGCGCTGCAACTTCTTCTTCTCTAAATCACTTGCGCAGTTTCTCTTTGCATCGGCAATGGCCCGACCTAGATCATCAGCGGGCTCATCTATGCCTCTTCTTCAGCTTCTTCCCGCATTGCCGCTCAGCTTCTTCCGCATTACCGGCTCAACTTCTTCCCCATTGTTGTATCATCGTATTCAGGGAACCCATGGCCGGATAGCTGTCGTCGTCCTCTTCTTCTTCATTGTCTTCCATCATAACCCTCTTTCTCCGTGCTTGGTCCAAACATTATAGTGGGGCATGAAACCGGACTCAAACAGGTGGACGTGAATGGTTCTTGGCGTAGAGTAATTGCGACCATTCTTACAGCCAGCACATGGACAAGGCATAAAACCATCCGCCCGCTTGTTTGCCTCAGCCATAGCGAGAAAAGTATGCACGCCCTCAACGAACTGGGAGAGCATCGGTCATCGTACATCCATTGCCGGCTCATCTTCATTACACAACACCGAATAGACCAAATTAATACAAGTTCATACATAAAGTTCATACAACACTTAAATGCAACAAACAAATAACTCTCTAGCTAAAGCATTTAAATGCAAAATGCGATCAAGATCGCAACTAAGGTAACAATTGATCCAACAGCATAATGATACCAAGCCTCACTATCGATGGCATATTTTCTAATCTTTCTAATCTTCAAGCGCATTTTCTCCATCTTGATCTTGTGATCATCGATGACATCGGCAACATGCAACTCCAATTCCATCTTCTCCCCCTCAATTCTTTTCAATTTTTCTTTCAAGTACTCGTTTTCTCTTTCAACTAAATTTAACCTCTTGACAATAGGGTCGGTTGGAATTTCCGGTTCACATACCTCCTAGATAAAAATATCTATGTCAACTTGATGGGCATAATTTTTCATAAACACGAAATGCAACAAATAGTTTTAAAAGAGAATATACCACATCGAATCATAACAAGGGCGAGGGCCGACGGGACGGATATCAAAACCATGGCACTATATATAACAAACAACGTCGGGTAAGATAATTATCGAGTAACTATATATCCAAATCACACAAACATCAATTTTTATATAAAATTTCATGAACAAGAGGCTCACCACAAGGTGGTGCCAGCGACAGAGACGGTGCGGGCGATCGGCGGTGAATTCTGACGGAGATTTAGAAGGCACTAAGTAAAACACACCTACATATGCAAACCAAGTGTTATTTTGACCTCAAATTGCATATAAATCAAATACTAGCACATATATATATTTCCTCCCAAATTACTAAACTCACAAATTAATCACTATATAAAGCATTGCAAGAGCTAATCTAGCAATGAGAGATGAAAGGACAAAGTTGCTAACCTTTGTGATCATTTGAATGGATGGGGGCCTTCAAATCTTGACAAATTTTGGGCAAAATGTGTGATGAGCTCGAGAGGAAGAGGGGAAGAACAGAGAGGAGAGGGGAAAGGGGAAGATCAGAGCGAGCTCGGGTGGACGAAGGGTTTATGTAGGACGACCTTTAGTACCGGTTCGTGCCAAGAACCGGTACTAAAGGGCCTGGAGGGGCCCCAGTCTGACAACATCCTGCCACCACTCTCATTAGTACCGGTTCGTGGCACGAACCGGTGCTAAAGGTTTGCCACGAACCGGTACTAATGAAAGCGGCCCAGCTAGCTGTTGGAACCGGCACTAATGTATACATTAGTGCTGGCTCAAATTCAAACCGGCACTAATGTGCTTCACGTTTGACCCTTTTTCTACTAGTGTAAAGGTAGCGGTGAGAGGCCATGTAGGAGTACATGGTGGGTTGTCTCATTGAACCGTCCTCAGGAACTAAGTTTTGTGTTTGTGATCCATGATCAGTTACTACCACACATTGGGTTCCGGTAACTCGGCCCCTCTTGGCTTATTAATCGCCTTGATCTCTGTCCAGGAGTTGCAACTAGTTTCTGGTGTTTGTAGGATATGTGTTGGGGGCCGTGCGTAGCGCTGACCCTAGGGGTGGGCTATGTTGCTGTAGAGACACGAGGCACGGTGTACCGGGACGCCCGTTTGGTGCCTCGGGAACCCTGCTCTCATCGTTTGGGGCCGTGGCTGACACCCCAGCCGGATCTCCTCGCGGATGGAACCCGAATAGGCGATAAACCTGGACTAGAGACTTGTGTGGTTAGTCAGGTCATGGCCGACTCCCTCTCCAGGCTTCCGCTTGAAGGTTGTCGAGATACACGACGTGTACATGGTGGTAAGTGGCGAGAGCGTGTATGAAGAAGTACACTCCTGCAGGGTTAACATCATATATTCGAATAGCCATGTCCGTGGTAAAGGACTTCTGGGTTGCCTGTACAGCTCATAGACAAGTGAAAGTGGATACTCTAAAATGCGCAAGATAAGCGTGAGTGCTATGGATGGCGTTCTCGTAGGGAGACGGGAGCGGATCATTAGTGGTGTATTGATATGGTGAATATGTGGACTCGTGTGCGCCACCTCAAAAGAGTTACTTGCATTCGTAGTTTAGGATAGCCACCGAGTCAAAGCTGGCTTGGTGCAGTTAAACTCCACCACCCCCTTTGTTGATACCGATGCATATGTAGTTAGTTCTGATGTAAGTCTTGCTGGGTACATTTGTACTCACGTTTGCTTAATTTATGTTTTGTAGAGAGACTTCAGTCTCGCTAGTAGTTCCGCGTGGACTTCGACGTTTAGCTGGTTACCTCAGCTACGATCTTGTGCCCTCTGCAGGATCTGGTAGATAGTCAGGCTTTTCACCCTTTTTCATTTGTAGATGTCTGTACTCAGACATATTAAGCTTTCGCATGTGTTTTGACTTGTATGCTCTGAATGTTGGGTCATGAGACCCATGTTTGTAATATCTCGCTCATCGGAGCCTATTGAATAAATACTTGAGTCGTAGAGTTATGTTGTGATGCCATGTTGTATTTACACATATCGAGCATATTGTGTGTATGATTGAAATGCTTGGTATGTGTGGGATCCGGAAACCTAGTTGTTTATCCTTGGTAGCCTCTCTTATGGGGAAATGTAGTCTTGTGCTTCCATGAGCCATAGTAGTCCTTCTGAGCCAGGTTCACGGAGTCCTGCTAGCCCAGACTACTGCTCGGAACACTTG